>CAWUFW010002401.1:1800000-2240111 GCA_963921515.1 Calotriton arnoldi | reverse complement strand
CTATATATGTTTAGTGTCTCGTTATTTCCCTGACTTAACATTAATTGAGTGAAGCAATTATATGTTTAGTGTCCAGCACCTGACATAACCCTTGAATTGGGAATAGTAAATTATATATGTTTAGTGTCTCAGCACCTTCCCAGAGTTTATATATTTGAAGTGGGGAAATAGTAAATTATATATGTTTAGTGTCCAGCACCTTCCCAGAGTTAATATAGTTTGGAGTGGGAATAGTAAATTATATGTTTAGTGTCGTTACCTTCCCTGAGTTAATATAGTTTGAAAGTGGGAATAGTAAATTATATTTGTTTACTGTCCAGCACCTTCCCTGACTCTAACATTAATTGAGTGTATCAGTAAATTATATATTTAGTGGCCAGCACCTTCCTTTTTTTTAATTTAGTTTGGAGTGAGAATAGTAAATTATATATGTTTAGGGGTAAACTAATTTTCCCAGAGTTTATATATTTGGGAGTGGGAATAGTAAATTATATGTGTTTGTTGTCCAGCACCTCTGTGACTTAATATTAATTGGAGTGGGAATAGTAAATTATATATGCTCTATCCAGCACCCCAGAGCTAATAAAAGTTTGGAGTGGGAATAGTAAATTATATATGTTTAGTGTCCAGCACCTTCCCAGAGTTAAGTTTGGAGTGGAAATAGTAAATTATATATATATTGATACCGACTCGAAGTCAGAAGCCCGACCGACAACCGATTGTTTTCCGACCGAGTCGTGATTCCCTGCATCCAAGAGCAGCGTCGTGATATGTTGCCGACCACTGCCCGTCGATTCCCATTGAAGTGCCAATAGCCGCTGCGATGACGCAGTTACGGGCCCATTGACTCAATGGGTAATGGCAGAGGGGCAATGCCATTGAAAAATGCTTACACGATGTTGGGCTGTGGACGCGTCTCTACCGATTTCGGGTGTATTACGTGGTGAGCAACGAAGCATCCAATTCTGAGAGCTTGTACCGATAGTCACGCTGTCAGGATCGCGGCATCGCATTACCTGGTCGCAAACGCCCATTGCGCACCACGAACTGAGTGCTTAACGGTCTGACGTGATGCCGGATCGAGGTCGTCACCGCATTGCTCAGCGCCGCTATCGCATTTTCGTTGACGGTCAGGATGACCGGAAACAAAGTCTTCCGACTCGATCCGCAGTCGGAACGATCGGGATTCACCACTCCAGATCGAATCGCTCACAGCGTCCAGTGAAAGTTAAGTAGTTTAGTGGGGAATAGTAAATTATATATCTTTATAATTTTCCTGAGTTAATATAGTTTGGAGTGGTTGCAGTCATATTTGTTTACTGTCTAGTACTTAATTTAATATTTATTTGGAGGGAATAGCAAATTATATATGTTTAGTGTCCAGTACCCCTGACTTAACATTAATTGAGTGGGAATAGTAAATTATATATGTTTAGTGTCTCAGCACCTTCCCTGACTTAATATAGTTTGACTGGGAATAGGTAAATTATATATGTTTAGTGTCCATATCTTCCCAGAGTTTATATAGTTTTGTAGTGGGAATAGTAAATTATATATGTTTAGTGTCCAGCACTTTCCCAGAGTTAATATAGTTTGGAGTGTGAATAAATTATATTTGTTTATTGTCCAGTAATTTTCCTGATCTCTAATATTAATTGGAGTGGGAATAGTAAATTATTTCGACTTAATTTAGTTTGGAGTGGGAATATAGCTATATATGTTTAGTGTCTAGCACCTTTCCTGAAAGTTTATATAGTTTGAGTGGGAATAGTAAATTATATATATATAATCATACTCTCACTCTAATATTAATATGGGAATAATAAATTATATATGTTTAGTGTCCTCTCTGACACTTAATTTAGTTTGAGTGAAAAGTTTTTTGCAAAATATATATGTTTAGTGTCCAGTACTTTCCCAGAGTTTATAGTTTGAGTGGGAATAGTAAATTATATATGTTTGTTGTCCAGTTAATTTTCCTGACTCTAATATTAATTGAGTGGAATAATAAATATATGTTTGGGTAAATCCAGCACCTTCCCATAATATTTTGCTGAATAAAATTGCATATTATTTAGGCCGATTCTCCGGCCGATAACACGTAGCTCGATTCGATATATCCTCATCATCCGACTTCTAATTGAATCGGTCACGCATGCGGACGTTTTCGCTATCGACTCGACCGTCGACTCCCATTGAAGTCAATGGGGCCGTCGCACGACGCCGCCACCGCCTTCATCATCGGCGGTTTGTCAGTGGTCCTCTACAGCGGCATGCGATTGCTCGCTAGCATACGTGTAGGACTATCTCGGTGCGCCGCTGCCAGCATACAGGGGGTCCGCTACGCACTTACCTTATTACCATTTTCGGAAGCCGACGGGAGCTGGCGCCCGCATTTGCTCCGCCGGGGAATCTGCCGACAGGTGGGTAGCCGGAAGTTCAGATGGTTTCCGTAGGAGCAGCCTGAGCCGCTGAACAGTCGGGATACGCCGCATCGCATAGTTTCAAGGCTGACGGGTAAGCCTGACTGTCATGCCCACCGGATCTGCAGCTGACCTGATTGCAGCCTACCGCCGGTGATCGAATTGGCCTCTAAGTGTCTCAGGGCACCTTCCCCAGAGATAATATGTTTGGAGTGGGAATAAATTATATATGTTTATTGTCCAGCACCTTCCCAGAGCAATATATTAGAGTGTTATATATGTTTAGTGTCCAGCATCTTCTGACTTAACATTATTTAGCAATATAAATATATATGTTTATTGCCCAGCACCTTCTGACTCCTACATTAATTGGAAATAGTAAATATATATTAAAAGTCCAGCACTTTAATATTTTGAGTGGGAATTATATGTTTAGTGTCCAGTACTCCCAGAATTATATTTGAGTGGGAAATAGTAAATTATATATGTTTAGTGTCCATAATTTTCCCTGAGTTATTATAGTTTGGAGTGGGGAATAGTAAATTATATTTGCTTCATTGCCCAGCCTGATTTAACATTTCACTGGGAGTGGGAATAGTAAATTATATATTGTCCAGCACCTCCCTGATTTAACATACTGAATTGGGAATATATATGTTTAGTGTCCAGCACCTTCCCAGAGTTTATATAGTTTGAAAATAGTAAATTATATATGTTTAGTGCTAATTTTCCCAGAGAAGTTTGAGTTGAAGCAGTGTTATATATTTAGTGTCCAGCACCTTCCTTAGAATTAATATAATTTGGAGTGGGAATAGTAAATTATATTTGTTTGTTGTCTAGCACCTTCCTGACTTAACATTAATTGAGTGGGAATTATAAATCTATATATGTTTAGTGTCCAGCAATTCTCCCTGACTTAACATTAATTGAGTGGGAATAGTAAATTATATATGTTTAGTGTCCAGTATTTTCCTGACTTAATATAGTTTGAGTGGGAATAGTAAATTATATATGTTTAGTGTCCAGCAATTTTCCTGAGTTTATATAGCTTGAAGTGGGACAGTGTTATATATAATGAATATTACCTTCTGAGAGTTAATATAGTTTGAGTGGGAATAGTAAATTATATATGTTTAGTGTCTCAGCACCTTCCCTGAGTTAATATGTGGTTTGGAGTGGGAATAGTAAATTATATATGTTTACTGTCCAGCACCTTCCCTACGTTAACATGGATTGGGGTGGGAATAGTAAATTATATATGTTTTAGTGTCCAGCACCTTCCCAGAGTTAGTATAAATTGCAGTGGGAATAGTAAATGATATATGTTTAGTGTCTCAGCACCTTCCCAGAGTTAATATGGTTTGGAGTTGGAATAGTAAATTATATATATTTAGGGGCCGATTCCGATTCGGGCCGGAAATCTCACCGACCGAGTCGGATTCGGAGACATATCCGACCGATCCGGACTCTAGCAGTCCGACCGAACGAGTACGATGCGGACGCATGCTATCGGACTCGATTCGGTCGGACTCCCATTGAAGTCAATGGGAGCCGGTCGTACGACGCGTACACGGGCTCCCATTGACTCAATGGGTGCGTCGCGAACAAGGGCCCCCCTACAGCGGGTCCGCATCGGTGCGACTCGCGCCGTACATGCATGTGTAGGGGGGACTCATGGTTCCCCCTGTGTGCGACTCGCGCGGCTACGCATACAGGGCGGTCCGACACGGACCCCCAAACTCCGGCTCCGACTGCTTTTCGAGCCGGACGGCGCGAGTCGGTCGGACAGTTCGAGGCGCGCATCGTACTTGCCCGGTCGGGGAACGTCTCCATTGCGTGGTGCAAGTCGAGTCCATATGAGTCGGTAGGAGCGGTTCGGAGCCGGGAACGAGTCGGTCGGGGATTTCACGTACGCTCGCATCGTACTAGCTCGCGCGGACGGGTGTTCGAATCGGTCGGAAACAGGGCGTCCGAATCGGATCCGGTAAAGCCGAATCCGATTCGGTGCCCTACCGGCCGAGATCGGAATTGGCCCCTAAGTGTCCAGCACCTTCCCCAGAGATAATATAGTTTGGAGTGGGAATAGTAAATTATATATGTTTATTGTCCAGCACCTTCCCAGAGTTAATATAGTTTGGAGTGGGAATAGTAAATTATATATGTTTATTGTCCAGCACCTTCCCAGAGTTAATATAGTTAGGAGTGGGAATAGGAAATTATATATGTTTAGTGTCCAGCACTTTCCCTGACTTAACATTAATTGGAGTGGGAATAGTAAATTATATATGTTTAGTGTCCAGCACCTTTCCTGACTTAATATAGATTGGAGTGGGAATAGTAAATTATATATGTTTATTGTCCAGCACCTTCCCAGAGTTAATATAGTTAGGAGTGGGAATAGGAAATTATATATGTTTAGTGTCCAGCACTTTCCCTGACTTAACATTAATTGGAGTGGGAATAGTAAATTATATATGTTTACTGTCCAGCACCTTCCCTGACTTAACATTAATTCGAGTGGGAATAGTAAATTATATATGTTTAGTGTCCAGCACCTTGCCTGAGTTAATACAGTTTGGAGTGGGAATAGTAAATGATATATGTTTAGTGTCCAGCACCTTCCCTGAGTTAATATAGTTTGGAGTGGGAATAGTAAATTATATATGTTTATTGTCCAGCACCTTCCCAGAGTTAATATAGTTAGGAGTGGGAATAGGAAATTATATATGTTTAGTGTCCAGCACCTTCCCTGACTTAACATTAATTGGAGTGGGAATAGTAAATTATATATGTTTAGTGTCCAGCACCTTTCCTGACTTAATATAGATTGGAGTGGGAATAGTAAATTATATATGTTTATTGTCCAGCACCTTCCCAGAGTTAATATAGTTAGGAGTGGGAATAGGAAATTATATATGTTTAGTGTCCAGCACCTTCCCTGACTTAACATTAATTGGAGTGGGAATAGTAAATTATATATGTTTACTGTCCAGCACCTTCCCTGACTTAACATTAATTCGAGTGGGAATAGTACATTATATATGTTTAGTGTCCAGCACCTAGCCTGACTTAATATAGTTTGGAGTGGGAATAGTAAATTATATATGTTTAGTGTCCAGCACCTTCCCAGAGTTAATATAGTTTGGAGTGGGAATAGTAAATTATATATGTTTAGTGTCCAGCACCTTCCCTGAGTTATTATAGTTTGGAGTGGGAATAGTAAATTATATTTGTTTACTGTTCAGCACCTTCCCTGATTTAACATTAATTGGAGTGGGAATAGTAAATTATATATGTTTATTGTCCAGCACCTTCCCTGATTTAATATACTTTGAATTGTGAATAGTAAATTATATATGTTTAGTGTCCAGCACCTTCCCAGAGTTTATATAGTTTGAAGTGGGAATAGTAAATTATATATGTTTAGGGCCCGATTCTGATGCGGGTTGGAAAAGCTTCCCGACCGAGGGCCTGCTTCTGATGCGGTTAGGAAGGCCTCCTAACGGCATTTGCTCCTTCCAAATCAGATCGGGAACGTGTCTTCCCGACCGAGGGCCCAATTCTGATGCGGTTAGGAACAAATGTTCCCATTGAAGTCAATGGGAGTTCAACCAAATCGTATCTGGAAGCATCCGGATGCATCCTACTCCGCCGGTCGGACTTTCCCGATCCGAGTGGGTCGGACACCATTTCCCAACCGATTCGGTCGGGAAGCTTTTCCAACCCGCATCAGAATTGGCCCCTTAGTGTCCAGCCCCTTCCCAGAGTTTATATAGTTTGGAGTGGGAATAGTAAATTATATGTTTTTGTTGTCCAGCACCTTCCGTGACTTAATATTAATTGGAGTGGGAATAGTAAATTATATATGTTTAGTGTCCAGCACCTTCCCAGAGTTAATATAGTTTGGAGTGGGAATAGTAAATTATATAATGCTTAGTGTCCAGCACCTTCCCAGAGTTAATATAGTTTGGAGTGGAAATAGTAAATTATATATATATTGGGGCCGATTCCGATCTGGGTCGGAAAGCTCTCCGACCGATCCGGATTGTTTTCCGACCGAGCCGGACCCTGCAGTCCGACCGAATGAGTACGATGCGGCCGTATGCTGCCGGACTCGGTTCGGTCGGACTCCCATTGAAGTCAATGGTAGCCGGTCGTACGACGTGTACATGGGCTCCCATTGACTCAATGGGTACGTTGCGCACAAGGGGGCCCCCTGTAGTGGGTACACGTTGGTGCCATCCGCACCGTACAGGCATGTATAGGGGGGACCCTTAGGTCCCCCCTGTGTCCGACTCGTACGGCTACGGGTGAAGGGGGGTCCGGCATGGACCCCCGAAGTCCGCTTCCAAGAGCTTTTCCGTGTCGGAGGCTCCGACTCGATCCGGCTGTCCGGATCGTGCATCGTACTGGCTCGGTCGTAAAACGTCTCCATTGCGCGCCACGAATCAAGTGCGAACGAGTCGGACGGAGCGGTTCGAACCCGGAAACGAGTCGGTCGGCGATTTCGCGTTCAAACGCATCGTACTTGCTCGCTCGGACTACTGTATGAATTGGTCGGAAACAAAGCCTCCGACTCGGATCCGGTAAAGCCGAATCCGATTCGGAGGCCTACCGACCGAGATCGGAATCGACCCCATAGTGTCCAGCACCTTCCCAGAGTTAATATAGTTTGGAGTGGGAATAGTAAATTATATTTGTTTACTGTCTAGCACCTTCCCTGACTTAACATTAATTGGAGAGGGAATAGTAAATTATATATGTTTAGTGTCCAGCACCTTCCCTGACTTAATATAGTTTGGAGTGGGAATAGTAAATTATATATGTTTAGTGTCCAGCACCTTCCCTGAGTTTATATAGTTTGAAGTGGGAATAGTAAATTATATATGTTTAGTGTCCAGCACCTTCTGAGAGTTAATATAGTTTGGAGTTGTAATAGTAAATTATATATGTTTAGTGTCCAGCACCTTCCCTGAGTTAATATAGTTTGGAGTGGGAATAGTAAATTATATTTGTTTACTGTCCAGCACCTTCCCTTACTTAACATTACTTGGAGTGGGAATAGTAAATTATATATGTTTAGTGTCCAGCACCTTCCCAGAGTTTATATATTTTGAAGTGGGAATAGTAAATTATATATGTTTAGTGTCCAGCACCTTCCCAGAGTTAATATAGTTTGGAGTGGGAATAGTAAATTATATATGTTTAGTGTCCAGAACCTTCCCTGAGTTAATATAGTTTGGAGTGGGAACAGTAAATTATATTTGTTTGCTGTCCAGCACCTTCCCTTACTTAACATTAATTGGAGTGGGAATAGTAAATTATATATGTTTAGTGTCCAGCACATTCCCAGAGTTTATATATTTTGAAGTGGGAATAGTAAATTATATATGTTTAGTGTCCAGCACCTTCCCTGAGTTAATATAGTTTGGAGTGGGAATAGTAAATTATATATGTTTAGTGTCCAGCACCTTCCCTGAGTTATTATAGTTTGGAGTGGGAATAGTAAATTATATTTGTTTACTGTCCAGCACCTTCGCTGACTTAACATTAATTGGAGTGGGAATAGTAAATTATATATGTTTAGTGTCCAGCACCTTCCCTGACTTAATATTAATTGGAGTGGGACTATTAAATTATATATGTTTAGTGTCCAGCACCTTCCCTGATTTAATATAGTTTGAATTGGGAATAGTAAATTATTTATGTTTAGTGTCCAGCACGTTCCCTGAGTGAATATAGTTTGGAGTGGGAATAGTAAATTATATTTGTTTATTGTCCAGTACTTTTCCTGACTTAACATTAATTGGAGTGGGAATAGTAAATTATATATGTTTAGTGTCCAGCTCCTTCCCTGACTTAATTTAGTTTGGAGTGGGAATAGTAAATTATATATGTTTAGTGTCCAGCACCTTCCCAGAGTTTATATAGTTTGGAGTGGGAATAGTAAATTATATATGTTTGTTGTCCAGCACCTTCCCTGACTTAATATTAATTGGAGTGGGAATAATAAATTATATATGTTTAGTGTCCAGCACCTTCCCAGAGTTAATATAGTTTGGAGTTGGAATAGTAAAATATATATGTTTAGTGTCCAGCACCTTCCTAGAATTAATATAATTTGGAGTGGGAATAGTAAATTATATTTGTTTACTGTCTAGCACCTTCCCTGACTTAACATTAATTGGAGTGGGAATAGTAAATTATATATGTTTAGTGTCCAGCACCTTCCCTGACTTAACATTAATTGGAGTGGGAATAGTAAATTATATATGTTTAGTGTCCAGCACCTTCCCTGACTTAATATAGTTTGTAGTGGGAATAGTAAATTATATATGTTTAGTGTCCAGCACCTTCCCTGAGTTTATATAGTTTGAAGTGGGAATAGTAAATTATATATGTTTAGTGTCCAGCACCTTCTGAGATTTAATATAGTTTGGAGTTGGAATAGTAAATTATATATGTTTAGTGTCCAGCACCTTCCCTGAGTTAATATAGTTTGGAGTGGGAATAGTAAATTATATTTGTTTACTGTCCATCACCTTCCCTTACTTAACATTAATTGGAGTGGGAATAGTAAATTATATATGTTTAGTGTCCAGCACCTTCCCAGAGTTTATATATTTTGAAGTGGGAATAGTAAATTATATATGTTTAGTGTCCATCACCTTCCCAGAGTTAATATAGTTTGGAGTGGGAATAGTAAATTATATATGTTTAGTGTCCAGCACCTTCGCTGAGTTAATATAGTTTGGAGTGGGAATAGTAAATTACATTTGTTTGCTGTCCAGCACCTTCCCTTACTTAACATTAATTGGAGTGGGAATAGTAAATTAAATATGTTTAGTGTCCAGCACATTCCCAGAGATTATATATTTTGAAGTGGGAATAGTAAATTATATATGTTTAGTTTCCAGCACCTTCCCTGAGTTAATATAGTTTGGAGTGGGAATAGTAAATTATATATGTTTAGTGTCCAGCACCTTCCCTGAGTTATTATAATTTGGAGTGGGAATAGTAAATTATATTTGTTTACTGTCCAGCACCTTCCCTGACTTAACATTAATTGGAGTGGGAATAGTAAATTATATATGTTTAGTGTCCAGCACCTTCCCTGACTTAATTTAGTTTGGAGTGGGAATAGTAAATTCTATATGTTTAGTGTCCAGCACCTTCCCAGAGTTTATATAGTTTGGAGTGGGAATAGTAAATTATATATGTTTGTTGTCCAGCACCTTCCCTGACTTAATATTAATTGGAGTGGGAATAATAAATTATATATGTTTAGTGTCCAGCACCTTCCCAGAGTTAATATAGTTTGGAGTTGGAATAGTAAATTATATATGTTTAGTGTCCAGCACCTTCCCAGAGTTAATATAATTTGAGTGGAAATAGTAAATTATATATGTTTAGTGTCCAGCACCTTCCCCAGAGTTAATATAGTTTGGAGTGTGAATAGTAAATTATATATGTTTAGTGTCCAGCACCTTCCCTGAGTTAATATAGTTTGAAGTGGGAATAGTAAATTATATTTGTTTACTGTCCAGCACCTTCCCTGACTTAACATTAATTGCAGTGGGAATAGTAAATTATATATGTTTACTGTCCAGCACCTTCCCAGAGTTAATATAGTTAGGAGTGGGAATAGTAAATTATATATGTTTACGGTCCAGCACCTTCCCTGACTTAATATAGTTTGGAGTGGGAATAGTAAATTATATTTGTTTACTATCCAGCACCTTCCCTGACTTAACATTAATTGGAGTGGGAATAGTAAATTATATATGTTTAGTGTCCAGCACCTTCCCAGAGTTTATATAGTTTGAAGTGGGAATAGTAAATTATATATGTTTAGTGTCCAGCACCTTCCGAGAGTTAATAAAGTTTGGAGTGGGAATAGTAAATTATATATGTTTAGTGTCCAGCACCTTCCCTGAGTTAATATAGTTTGGAGTGGGAATAGTAAATTATATTTGTTTACTGTCCAGCACCTTTCCTGACTTAACATTAATTGGAGTGGGAATAGTAAATTATATATGTTTAGTGTCCAGCACCTTCCCTGACTTAACATTAATTGGAGTGGGAATAGTAAATTATATATGTTTAGTGTCCAGCACCTTCCCTGACTTAATATAGTTTGGAGTGGGGATAGTAAATTATATATGTTTACTGTCCAGCACCTTCCCAGACTTAATATAGTTTGGAGTGGGAATAGTAAGTTATATATGTTTAGTGTCCAGCCTCTTACTAGATTTAACATAAATTGGAGTGGGAATAGTAAATTATATATGTTTAGTGTCCAGCACCTTCCCTGAGTTTATATAGTTTGAAGTGGGAATAGTAAATTATATATGTTTGGTATCCAGCACCTTCTGAGAGTTAATATAGTTTGGAGTGGGAATAGTAAATTATATATGTTTAGTGTCCAGCACCTTCCCTGAGTTAATATAGTTTGGTGTGGGAATAGTAAATTATATTTGTTTACTGTCCAGCACCTTCCCTTACTTTACATTACTTGGAGTGGGAATAGTAAATTATATATGTTTAGTGTCCAGCACCTTCCCAGAGTTTATATATTTTGAAGTGGGAATAGTAAATTATATATGTTTAGTGTCCAGCACCTTCCCAGAGTTAATATAGTTTGGAGTGGGAATAGTAAATTATATATGTTTAGTGTCCAGCACCTTCGCTGAGTTAATATAGTTTGGAGTGGGAATAGTAAATTATATTTGTTTGCTGTCCAGCACCTTCCCTTACTTAACATTAATTGGAGTGGGAATAGTAAATTATATATGTTTAGTGTACAGCACCTTCCCTGAGTTAATATAGTTTGGAGTGGGAATAGTAAATTATATTTGTTTACTGTCCAGCACCTTCCCTGACTTAACATTAATTGGAGTGGGACTACTAAATTATATATGTTTAGTGTCCAGCACCTTCCCTGATTTAATATAGTTTGAATTGGGAATAGTAAATTATATATGTTTAGTGTCCAGCACCTTCCCTGATTTAATATAGTTTGAATTGGGAATAGTAAATTATATATGTTTAGTGTCCAGCACCTTCCCAGAGTTTATATAGTTTGTAGTGGGAAGAGTACATTATATAAGTTTAGTGTCCAGCACCTTCCCAGAGTTAATATAGTTTGGAGTGGGAATAGTAAATTATATATGTTTAGTGTCCAGCACCTTCCCTGAGTTAATATAGTTTGGAGTGTGAATAGTAAATTATACTTGTTTACTGTCCAGTACCTTTCCTGACTTAACATTAATTGGAGTGGGAATAGTAAATTATAAATGTTTAGTGTCCAGCACCTTCCCTGACTTAATTTAGTTTGGAGTGGGAATAGTAAATTATATATGTTTAGTGTCCAGCACCTTCCCAGAGTTTATATAGTTTGGAGTGGGAATAGTAAATTATATTTGTTTACTGTCTAGCACCTTCCCTGACTTAACATTAATTGGAGTGGGAATAGTAAATTATATATGTTTAGTGTCCAGCACCTTCCCTGACTTAACATTAATTGGAGTGGGAATAGTAAATTATATATGTTTAGTGTCCAGCACCTTCCCTGACTTAATATAGTTTGTAGTGGGAATAGTAAATTATATATGTTTAGTATCCAGCACCTTCCCTGAGTTTATATAGTTTGAAGTGGGAATAGTAAATTATATATGTTTAGTGTCCAGCACCTTCTGAGAGTTAATATAGTTTGGAGTTGGAATAGTAAATTATATATGTTTAGTGTCCAGCACCTTCCCTGAGTTAATATAGTTTGGAGTGGGAATAGTAAATTATATTTGTTTACTGTCCAGCACCTTCCCTTACTTAACATTAATTGGAGTGGGAATAGTAAATTATATATGTTTAGTGTCCAGCACCTTCCCAGAGTTTATATATTTTGAAGTGGGAATAGTAAATTATATATGTTTAGTGTCCATCACCTTCCCAGAGTTAATATAGTTTGGAGTGGGAATAGTAAATTACATTTGTTTGCTGTCCAGCACCTTCCCTTACTTAACTTTAATTGGAGTGGGAATAGTAAATTAAATATGTTTAGTGTCCAGCACATTCCCAGAGATTATATATTTTGAAGTGGGAATAGTAAATTATATATGTTTAGTTTCCAGTACCTTCCCTGAGTTAATATAGTTTGGAGTGGGAATAGTAAATTATATATGTTTAGTGTCCAGCACCTTCCCTGAGTTATTATAGTTTGGAGTGGGAATAGTAAATTATATTTGTTTACTGTCCAGCACCTTCCCTGACTTAACATTAATTGGAGTGGGAATAGTAAATTATATATGTTTAGTGTCCAGCACCTTCCCTGACTTAATTTAGTTTGGAGTGGGAATAGTAAATTCTATATGTTTAGTGTCCAGCACCTTCCCAGAGTTTATATAGTTTGGAGTGGGAATAGTAAATTATATATGTTTGTTGTCCAGCACCTTCCCTGACTTAATATTAATTGGAGTGGGAATAATAAATTATATATGTTTAGTGTCCAGCACCTTCCCAGAGTTAATATAGTTTGGAGTTGGAATAGTAAATTATATATGTTTAGTGTCCACCACCTTCCCAGAGTTAATATAATTTGAGTGGGAATAGTAAATTATATATGTTTAGTGTCCAGCACCTTCCCCAGAGTTAATATAGTTTGGAGTGGGAATAGTAAATTATATATGTTTAGTGTCCAGCACCTTCCCTGAGTTAATATAGTTTGAAGTGGGAATAGTAAATTATATTTGTTTACTGTCCAGCACCTTCCCTGACTTAACATTAATTGCAGTGGGAATAGTAAATTATATATATTTACTGTCCAGCACCTTCCCAGAGTTAATATAGTTAGGAGTGGGAATAGTAAATTATATATGTTTACGGTCCAGCACCTTCCCTGACTTAATATAGTTTGGAGTGGGAATAGTAAATTATATTTGTTTACTATCCAGCACCTTCCCTGACTTAACATTAATTGGAGTGGGAATAGTAAATTATATATGTTTAGTGTCCAGCACCTTCCCAGAGTTTATATAGTTTGAAGTGGGAATAGTAAATTATATATGTTTAGTGTCCAGCACCTTCCGAGAATTAATAAAGGTTGGATTGGGAATAGTAAATTATATAAGTTTAGTGTCCAGCACCTTCCCTGAGTTAATATAGTTTGGAGTGGGAATTTTAAATTATATTTGTTTACTGTCCAGCACCTTCCCTTACTTAACATTAATTGGAGTGGGACTACTAAATTATATATGTTTAGTGTCCAGCACCTTCCCTGATTTAATATAGTTTGAATTGGGAATAGTAAATTATATATGTTTAGTGTCCAGCACCTTCCCTGATTTAATATAGTTTGAATTGGGAATAGTAAATTATATATGTTTAGTGTCCAGCACCTTCCCAGAGTTTATATAGTTTGTAGTGGGAAGAGTACATTATATATGTTTAGTGTCCAGCACCTTCCCAGAGTTAATATAGTTTGGAGTGGGAATAGTAAATTATATATGTTTAGTGTCCAGCACCTTCCCTGAGTTAATATAGTTTGGAGTGTGAATAGTAAATTATATTTGTTTACTGTCCAGTACCTTTCCTGACTTAACATTAATTGGAGTGGGAATAGTAAATTATAAATGTTTAGTGTCCAGCACCTTCCCTGACTTAATTTAGTTTGGAGTGGGAATAGTAAATTATATATGTTTAGTGTCCAGCACCTTCCCAGAGTTTATATAGTTTGGAATGGGAATAGTAAATTATATATGTTTGTTGTCCATCCCCTTCCCTGACTTAATATTAATTGGAGTGGGAATAATAAATTATTTATGTTTAGTGTCCAGCACCTTCCCAGAGTTAATATAGTTTGGAGTTGGAATAGTAAATTATATATATTTAGGGTCCGGATCTGATTCGGGCCGGAAATCTCACCGACCGAGTCGGATTCGGAGACATATCCGACCGAACCGGACTCTAGCAGTCCGACCGAACGAGTACGATGCGGACGCATGCTATCGGACTCGATTCGGTCGGACTCCCATTGAAGTCAATGAGAGGCGGTCGTACGACGCGTACACGGGCTCCCATTGACTCAATGGGTGCGTCGCGAACAAGGGCCCCCTATTGCGGGTACGCGTTGGTGCGACTCGCCCCGTACATGCGTGTGTAGGGGGGACTCATGGGTCCCCCCTGTGTGCGACTCGCGCGGCTACGCATACAGGGGGGTCCGACACGGACCCCCGAAGTCCGGCTCCGACTGCTCTTTCGAGCCGGACGGCGCGAGTCGGTCGGACTGTTCGAGGCGTGCATCGTACTTGCCCGGTCGGGGAACGTCTCCATTGCGTGGTGCAAGTCGAGTCCGTACGAGTCGGTAGGAGCGGTTCGGAGCCGGGAACGAGTCAGTCGGGGATTTTGCGTACGCTCGCATCATACTAGCTCGCGCGGACGGGTGTTCGAATCGGTCGGAAACAGGGCGTCCGAATCGGATCCGGTAAAGCCGAATCCGATTCGGTGCCCTACCGGCCGAGATCGGAATTGGCCCCTAAGTGTCCAGCACCTTCCCCAGAGATAATATAGTTTGGAGTGGGAATAGTAAATTATATATGTTTAGTGTCCAGCACCTTCCCTGAGTTAATATAGTTTGGAGTGGGAATAGTAAATTATAGTTGTTTACTGTCCAGCACCTTCCCTGACTTAACATTAATTGGAGTGGGAATAGTAAATTATATATGTTTAGTGTCCAGCACCTTCCCTGACTTAACATTAATTGGAGTTGGAATAGTAAATTATATATGTTTAGTGTCCAGCACCTTTCCTGACTTAATATAGTTTGGAGTGGGAATAGTAAATTATATATGTTTATTGTCCAGCACCTTCCCAGAGTTAATATAGTTAGGAGTGGGAATAGGAAATTATATATGTTTAGTGTCCAGCACCTTCCCTGACTTAACATTAATTGGAGTAGGAATAGTAAATTATATATGTTTAGTGTCCAGCACCTTCCCAGAGTTAATATAGTTTGGAGTGGAAATAGTAAATTATATATATATTGGGGCCGATTCCGATCTGGGTCGGAAAGCTCTCCGACCGATCCGGATTGTTTTCCGACCGAGCCGGACCCCTGCAGTCCGACCGAACGAGAACGATGCGGCCGTATGCTGCCGGACTCGGTTCGGTCGGACTCCCATTGAAGTCAATGGTAGCCGGTCGTACGACGTGTACATGGGCTCCCATTGACTCGATGGGTACGTTGCGCACAAGGGGGCCCCCTGTAGTGGGTACGCGTTGGTGCCATCCGCACCGTACATGCATGTATAGGGGGGACCCTTAGGTCCCCCCTGTGTCCGACTCGTACGGCTACGGGTGAAGGGGGGTCCGGCACGGACCCCCGAAGTCCGCTTCCGAGAGCTTTTTCGTGTCGGAGGCTCCGACTCGATCCGGCTGTCCGGATCGTGCATCGTACTGGCTCGGTCGTAAAACGTCTCCATTGCGCGCCACGAATCGAGTGCGAACGAGTCGGACGGAGCGGTTCGAACCCGGAAACGAGTCGGTCGGCGATTTCGCGTTCAAGCTCATCGTACTTGCTCACTCGGACTACTGTACGAATCGGTCGGAAACAAAGCCTCCGACTCGGATCCGGTAAAGCCGAATCCGATTCGGAGCCCTACCGACCGAGATCGGAATCGACCCCATAGTGTCCAGCACCTTCCCAGAGTTAATATAGTTTGGAGTGGGAATAGTAAATTATATTTGTTTACTGTCTAGCACCTTCCCTGACTTAACATTAATTGGAGTGGGAATAGTAAATTATATATGTTTAGTGTCCAGCACCTTCCCTGACTTAACATTAATTGGAGTGGGAATAGTAAATTATATATGTTTAGTGTCCAGCACCTTCCCTGACTTAATATAGTTTGGAGTGGGAATAGTAAATTATATATGTTTAGTGTCCAGCACCTTCCCTGAGTTTATATAGTTTGAAGTGGGAATAGTAAATTATATATGTTTAGTGTCCAGCACCTTCTGAGTGTTAATATAGTTTGGAGTTGTAATAGTAAATTATATATGTTTAGTGTCCAGCACCTTCCCTGAGTTAATATAGTTTGGAGTGGGAATAGTAAATTATATTTGTTTACTGTCCAGCACCTTCCCTTACTTAACATTACTTGGAGTGGGAATAGTAAATTATATATGTTTAGTGTCCAGCACCTTCCCAGAGTTTATATATTTTGAAGTGGGAATAGTAAATTATATATGTTTAGTGTCCAGCACCTTCCCAGAGTTAATATAGTTTGGAGTGGGAATAGTAAATTATATATGTTTAGTGTCCAGCACCTTCCCTGAGTTAATATAGTTTGGAGTGGGAACAGTAAATTATATTTGTTTGCTGTCCAGCACCTTCCCTTACTTAACATTAATTGGAGTGGGAATAGTACATTATATATGTTTAGTGTCCAGCACATTCCCAGAGTTTATATATTTTGAAGTGGGAATAGTAAATTATATATGTTTAGTGTCCAGCACCTTCCCTGACTTAATATTAATTGGAGTGGGACTACTAAATTATATATGTTTAGTGTCCAGCACCTTCCCTGATTTAATATAGTTTGAATTGGGAATAGTAAATTATTTATGTTTAGTGTCCAGCACCTTCCCAGAGTTTATATAGTTTGAAGTGGGAATAGTAAATTATATATGTTTAGTGTCCAGCACCTTCCCAGAGTTAATATAGTTTGGAGTGGGAATAGTAAATTATATATGTTTAGTGTCCAGCACCTTCCCTGAGTTAATATAGTTTGGAGTGGGAATAGTAAATTATATTTGTTTGTTGTCCAGTACTTTTCCTGACTTAACATTAATTGGAGTGGGAATAGTAAATTATATATGTTTAGTGTCCAGCTCCTTCCCTGACTTAATTTAGTTTGGAGTGGGAATAGTAAATTATATATGTTTAGTGTCCAGCACCTTCCCAGAGTTTATATAGTTTGGAGTGGGAATAGTAAATTATATATGTTTGTTGTCCAGCACTTTCCCTGACTTAATATTAATTGGAGTGGGAATAATAAATTATATATGTTTAGTGTCCAGCACCTTCCCAGAGTTAATATAGTTTGGAGTTGGAATAGTAAATTATATATGTTTAGTGTCCAGCACCTTCCCAGAGTTAATATAATTTGGAGTGGAAATAGTAAATTATATATATTTAGTGTCCAGCACCTTCCCTGAGTTAATATAGTTTGAAGTGGGAATAGTAAATTATATTTGTTTACTGTCCAGCACCTTCCCTGACTTAACATTAATTGGAGTGGGAATAGTAAATTATATATGTTTAGTGTCCAGCACCTTCCGTGACTTAACATTAATTGGAGTGGGAATAATAAATTATATATGTTTAGTGTCCAGCACCTTCCCTGACTTAATATAGTTTGGAGTGGGAATAGTAAATTATATATGTTTACTGTCCAGCACCTTCCCAGAGTTAATATAGTTAGGAGTGGGAATAGTAAATTATATATGTTTAGTGTCCAGCACCTTCCGAGAGTTAATAAAGTTTGGAGTGGGAATAGTAAATTATATATGTTTAGTGTCCAGCACCTTCCCTAAGTTATTATAGTTTGGAGTGGGAATAGTAAATTATATTTGTTTACTGTCCAGCACCTTTCCTGACTTAACATTAATTGGAGTGGGAATAGTAAATTATATATGTTTAGTGTCCAACACCTTCCCTGACGTAATATTAATTGGAGTGGGACTACTAAATTATATATGTTTAGTGTCCAGCACCTTCCCTGATTTAATATAGTTTGAATTGGGAATAGTAAATTATTTATGTTTAGTGTCCAGCACCTTCCCAGAGTTTATATAGTTTGAAGTGGGAATAGTAAATTTTATATGTTTAGTGTCCAGCACCTTCCCAGAGTTAATATAGTTTGGAGTGGGAATAATAAATTATATATGTTTAGTGTCCAACACCTTCCCTGAGTTAATATAGTTTGTAGTGGGAATAGTAAATTATATTTGTTTATTGTCCAGTACTTTTCCTGACTTAACATTAATTGGAGTGGGAATAGTAATTTATATATGTTTAGTGTCCAGCTCCTTCCCTGACTTAATTTAGTTTGGAGTGGGAATAGTAAATTATATATGTTTAGTGTCCAGCACCTTCCCAGAGTTTATATAGTTTGGAGTGGGAATAGTAAATGATATATGTTTGTTGTCCAGCACCTTCCCTGACTTAATATTAATTGGAGTGGGAATAATAAATTATATATGTTTAGTGTCCAGCACCTTCCCAGAGTTAATATAGTTTGGAGTTGGAATAGTAAAATATATATGTTTAGGGGCCGATTCCGATTCGGGCATGAAATCTCTCCCACCGAGCCGGACCCGGAGAGATTTCCGACCGAATCGGACCCTAGCAGTCCGACCGAACGAGTACGATGTGTTCGCATGCTATCGGACTCGATTCGGTCGGACTCCCATTGAAGTCAATGGGAGCCGGTCGTACAACGCATACGCGGGCTCCCATTGACTTAATGGGTGCGAGGCGAACAAGGGCGCCCCCTATAGCGGGTACGCGTCGAAGCGGGTCGCGCCATACACGCACAGGTAGTGGGGACCCATGGGTCCCCCCTGTGTGCGACTCGCGCGGCTACGCGTACAGGGGGGTCCGACACGGACCCCCAAAGTCCGGCTCCGACTACTCCTTCGAGCCGGACGGCGCGAGTCGGTCGGACTGCTCGTGGCACGCATCGTACTTACCCGGCCGGGGAACGTCTCCATTGCGCGGTGTGAGTCGTGTCCGTGCGAGTCGGTCGGAACGGTTGGGTCCCGCGAACGAGTCGGTCGGCGATTTCGCGTACGTTCGCACCGTACTCGCCTGCCCGGACGCACGTCCGACTCGGTCGGAAACAGGGCATCCGAATCGGATCCGGATCGGAGCCAAATCGGAGCCAAATCCGATTCGGAGCCCTACCGGCCGAGATCGGAATCGACCCCTTTGTGTCCAGCACCTTCCCCGAGTTAATATAATTTGTAGTGGGAATAGTAAATTATATTTGTTTACTGTCTAGCACCTTCCCTGAGTTAATATAGTTTGGAGTTGGAATAGTAAATTATATATGTTTAGTGTCCAGCACCTTCCCTGAGTTAATATAGTTTGGAGTGGGAATAGTAAATTATATATGTTTAGTGTCCAGCACCTTCCCTGAGTTTATATAGTGTGAAGTGGGAATAGTAAATTATATATGTTTAGTGTCCAGCACCTTCTGAGAGTTAATATAGTTTGGAGTTGGAATAGTAAATTATATATGTTTAGTGTCCAGCACCTTCCCTGAGTTAATATAATTTGGAGTGGGAATAGTAAATTATATTTGTTTACTGTCCAGCACCTTCCCTTACTTAAACATTAATTGGAGTGGGAATAGTAAATTATATATGTTTAGTGTCCAGCACCTTCCCTGACTTAATATAGTTTGGAGTGGGAATAGTAAATTATATATGTTTACTGTCCAGCACCTTCCCAGAGTTAATATAGTTAGGAGTGGGAATAGTAAATTTTATATGTTTACGTTCCAGCACCTTCCCAGACATAGGGGCCGATTCCGATTCAGGCCGGAAAACATACCGACCGACTCGGTACGGGAATTTAGTCCTACCGACTCAGACCGGCACCGCACGACCCGGGTAGTACAATGAAATGCATGTGAAATCCGACAGACTCGGACGGAATACAAAACGACCGACCGAGCCGGACGGAAACAAGCCATCCGGCCGGGAAACCACGCGAAACGAACCGACCGACACGCACTCGGATTGAACCCGAACGAAACGTACCCACGAACTCCGACCCGCGTAGTACGATGCTGTGCGTGCAAAACACGACCGATTCGCCTGGAGCACAAGCCGTACGACCGACGCGCATACAAAACCCAGCCGAAGCAACCCAATACTACGCGACCGACTCGTACACCGCATATGAAACCTAGCTGACACACAGCAGGAATGAGTCAGACAAGATCGCACCAGACAACTGCAGCGTCCTACTCGGACACAAGAACGTCTCCTACATGCACCAAAAACACCAAGGAAATTTTTTTAAAAAAAGGGCCGTACAAGCAACCACTAAGCCAATAAATACAGGGAGGAAAAAAAAATGGAACCAGGACACACCTCCAACTCCACCTACATAAAGGCCACAAATCCCTACCATGATCCCTTGAAAATTCCACTGACCTGCCAGACAGAACACCATCACACAGCAACCACAGACACACTCACAGCTCATACATCACACAAGCCACACACCATTACCACACCTACAAATAGCACCCTCACACACACCCAGCTAAACCTACACTCACACCCCCCCACTTGCACACACACACACATCAATCACCACCACCTCCCATCACCATGCCCCCAAAGAAGAACCATAAGTTCCTAGATTGTGAATTGGAAGTCCTGGTAGACGAGATCCTCAGGGTAGAGCCACAGTTGTTTGGTACATTGGTACAACAGACCCCCATGTCGCAGAAAACCAAGATGTGGGCGAGGATTGTCGACAGGGTCAACACACAATCACCATGTTTGTGCACAAAGGAAGACATCCAGAACAGGTGGTATGATGTGCGCAGGAGGGTCAGGGACCTACCCAAAAAGGACTACCTCCTCAGCCAGCACACCGGCAGTGGCCCTCCTGCAAAACCAGTATACCTCAGGCCCTGGGAGGAGAAGGTGCGGGCCATCCTACCACCAGTGAGCGTATACGGACTAACAGACATCCCAGAGCCTGGTGAGTACACAACTAATATACACAATATGGTGGGACAACACACACACATCACAGTCAAGGGGATAGGCAAACCATGCACACTTAGCAAATACACAGCAACCAAAAGATATCCATCCCAAGATGTGAATGCTAGTCAGACAAACACAATACCTGCCATCTCATAGTGATATGTAACTGTGTCATAACATCTACAAACCTAACAACAAATACAGCAAGGCAGTGGCACAAATAGAACCAACAAATACTCCCAGATATTTACCCACCACTAGAACACCACCTCACAGGGAAGCTCACTGAAAGGAAGGAATTCTGTGTATGCTGGTCAAGTCAGTGTAGCCAAGAGCATGATGGGAGTGGTAGTCACAGATATTGGTCACACCCACAATTGGCCCATCAACACCACTCTGAACCATGCTCACATCACAGGGAGTGGAAAACAACTGACAAGATGGCTGACACTGGCTACTGCTGTGGGGAGCACAAGGCCCTGCTGGGAACTGGGCACCAACAAACAACAGGACCACACTGTCAGCCATCTTGACATTGCTGTCACACTCACACACACTGAAGTCCACTCAAAAGGAAGGAAGGATGGGCATGCTGGGAAGGGGGGTGTAGGCAATAGCATGATGAGAGTGGTAGTCACAGATCAACATCTCACACCCACATGGCCCAGCAAGTTAGCACTGAAGCATGCACACCTCACAGGGAGTCAAAAGCCACTTCAAAGATGTCTGACACTGGCCACAGCTGTGGGGAGCACAAGGCCCTGCTGGGAACTGGGCACCAACAAACAACAGGACCACACTGTCAGCCATCTTGCCATTGCTGTCACACTCACACTCAGTGAAGTCCACTCAAAAGGAAGGAAGGATGGGCATGCTGGGAAGGGGGTGTAGGCAATAGCAGGATGGGAGTTGTTGGCACAGATATTGGTCACACCCACAATTGGCCCATCAACACCACTCTGAACCATGCTCACATCACAGGGAGTGGAAAACAACTGACAAGATGGCTGACACTGGGTACTGCTGTGGGGAGCACAAGGCCCAGCTGGGAACTGTGCAACAACCAACAGCAGGACACCACTGACTGACATCCTGAAAGACAACTTGCACTCCCTGCAATGGAAGCACGTTCCATGGTGGGATATCTGGCTGGGTGGGAAGGAGGACTCACAGCACTGACCATAGTTACAAGCACCTCCCCTCACACACCCCTCAACACTAACTCCACATAACCCACCTGGGAGAATGCAATGCCTCACATCCTAACTGAAGATCCCACAAAGAACCACCACCCTGGGTTATGCTGTGTGAAGCACAGGGACACTCTTGGGACTTGTAGCCAAACAACTGCCAGGACAACACTCCCAGCCATCCTGTCAGCACAGGCACCCCACCCCACAGGGAAGCAGAGTCAAAAGGAAGGAAGGATGGGCATGCTGGGAAGGGGGTGGAGGCAATAGCATGATGGGAGTTGTAGGCACAGATATTGCTCACCCTCACAATTGGCCCATCAACACCACTCTCAACCATGCTCACATCACAGGGAGTGGAAAAGGACTCACAAGATGGCTGACACTGGGTACTGCTGGGGGAGCACAAGGCCCTGCTGGGAACTGTGCAACAACCAACAGCAGGACACCACTGACTGACATCCTGAAAGACAACTTGCACTCCCTGCAATGGAAGCACGTCCCATGGTGGGATATCTGGCTGGGTGGGAAGGAGGACTCACAGCACTGACCATAGTTACAAGCACCTCCCCTCACACACCCCCTCAACACTAACTCCACATAACCCACCTGGGAGAATGCAATGCCTCACATCCTAACTGAAGATCCCACAAAGAACCACCACCCTGGGTTATGCTGTGTGAAGCACAGGGACATTCTTGGGACTTGTAGCCAAACAACTGCCAGGACAACACTCCCAGCCATCCTGTCAGCACAGGCACCCCACCCCACAGGGAAGCAGAGTCAAAAGGAAGGAAGGATGGGCATGCTGGGAAGGGGGGTGGAGGCAATAGCATGATGGGAGTTGTAGGCACAGATATTGCTCACCCTCACAATTGGCCCATCAACACCACTCTCAACCATGCTCACATCACAGGGAGTGGAAAAGGACTCACAAGATGGCTGACACTGGGTACTGCTGGGGGAGCACAAGGCCCTGCTGGGAACTGTGCAACAACCAACAGCAGGACACCACTGACTGACATCCTGAAAGACAACTTGCACTCCCTGCAATGGAAGCACGCTTCATGGTGGGATAACTGGGCTGGGGGAGAAGGAGGCCTGGATGGCAACCAAATACCACCAATGCTGGTCATGCACACACCTCAACATTCACATTGACATGCCACAGGTTGGCAGGACAATGTGCTACACCAATATCACTCTCTGACTGTCACAATTTAGGAGAATGCAATGTCCTGGCCCACATCCAGAGGTACAGTCACAACTGTCAGGTGTTTGAACAATTGATGCCAGTAGAAACATAACATACAATCTGTGTCTCTCCCCAAAACAGGTGATGATGGGGACACAGCAGCAGACGAGGAGTAGTCCCTGTCCCAGGCTCCGGGGAACACTGAGCTCACTGGTGTGGATCAGCCACTGCACACCTCGGATGGCGAAGAACCAGCTGGATCCTCCGGTGTGAGTCATCATGCAGCACCAGCAGGACCAACATCTGCACCCCCTGCACCCACCCCTCCAACAACTGCCAACACACAGGCCACCCCTGCCAACACGGACAGACCAAGGACCACAGATAACAACAGCGCAGGGACCCAGGCCCAAACTGGAGCTGGTGACAACGAGCCCAGGAACAACACCCAAGTGTGCCCACGGTCACCTGTGCGTGCCACCACAGGTCCTGCACGTGTCGCCAGGGGTGGTGGGAGGGGTGGTAGACATAGGTCGCTCTTTGCAGAGGGGTCTGGACTGCATGATGACCCACAACTGGCACGCATCGTGGATGCGTACCAGACTAGCACCGGAGAGGTCAGCCAGGTAGTGGGGATCCTCAAGGACATACAACAGCAGCAGGCTGCCCATCATGCCCGCTTGGACTCCCACATGTCCCGTGTCAACACACACATGTCACATGTCGAGACACACATGTCACGTGTCAAGACACACATGTCTGGCATGGAGTCCAAGTGGGACACATTGGAACAACTGACAGCGGTGCATATGGACATACTGACATGCCTCCGCCAGATCAGCACCAACATGGCCTCACCTCCCTGTGTGCCCACAACAACTGCTGCTGAAACAACTGCAAATGCCACAGGGAGGGAGGAGGACTCTGGCAGAGAGTCCCCTGCACCGCCGCAGCCTGCACCTGAGGGCCCCCCCCCAAGAAGAGGGGCCGTCCGAGGAGGCCAAACTGAGAGGCCGATGGCCATCTACATCCCCCAGGAAGCCAACACCTGTTCTGGAACTTTTCCTCTGTGTGCAAACTGCACGCCCTGTCGAAGCCAACCCAACTCTCCCACATGACATGGGGAGCTCTAGTTGGCCAAATTTATCAGATGACTGTGGCCTATACTCTGGAAATTTCAGCTACCAAGACTTCCAATACACATGGGAACTTTGGATTCCAATTTCTATGTACAGCACCCACCATCCTGTGCACCATCCTCACACCTGTATGTAAATAAACTCACCAATACACCATATCTGCCTCTGTTGTGATTCCAATGTGGTTTTTGTCATGTAGATGGTGATCTGCTAAATGACACTGTGCATGCTAACTGCTACAGCAAGTCCAACACCGTCATGTCAGTCATGGCGACGTGACACATATGAGGGAGACACACCACTAGGGCCACACAACACATACACACCAGGGCCATCAGACTCATCACCTATACTGATGTTGCAACGAAATACAGTGGAATGCACAGACACGCCACCTATTCACAGTCACTGTCAACTAGACTACAGGTGCAGTAAGCAAATGTCAGTCAGAAGTGTGACTACAGACAACGCACATCCCAAAGTGAAGCACAGGTTTATTACACATTTGCAACATGTTGTTTCCACTACAAATGCAAGCTAATCCGACCTGGCTGTGGAAACAAAGTCAAAAAGTGCAGAAGATAGAAAGTCCAGGGGTGTGTGGCACATCACCTGTAGGGAAACGACTGCTTCCACCTTGGAAGTTGAATCATGGATTCGGGGGATCCAAGTTGATCAGACAACTCCGGCAGCACCCTGTGAAGGACAGACATGACACACAGTCAAAACCACTGAAGAACAGCACAGAACGGCAATACTCATGTCTAATACATGTCACGAGATAACTACACAAAACCAAGTTAGCATGTCAACACTGTTGGGCAGTACAGACCACCTGCAAGGACACATCGCTGCACGCATCCAGTCAAGTAGCACATGGCCACACTCAAACAGCACCAGAGCACCACACACACATATCATGCAAACTCAAATCATTGACATTACAACCCTCTGGAGACTCACATTCAGCTGATGAAGTTGGTGATGAGCTGTGTGCGGACATCACCATCATCATCATCATCATCTTCACTGGCATCGTGACCCAGGCCAGGATCTTCCACAGGTGGCGGACGTTGGTCATCGTCATCCAGGATGAGAGGCAACTCCTTCCGTACTGCCAGGTTGTGTAGCATGCAGCAGACGATGACAATCTTGCACACCTTTGCTGAGGCATATGGGAGGGCCCCTCCTGTCTTGTCCAGGCAGCGGAAGCGGCTCTTCAGGAGACCAAAGGTTCGCTCAATCACCCTCCTCGTCCGACCATGTGCCTCATTGTAGCGCATCTGGGCTGGTGTCACAGGGTTCCTGAGGGGTGTCAGCAACCACGGCATGTTGGGGTATCCCTAGTCACCTACAGACAGACAATTGCACATTAGCCGATTTGAAAATGTGTGCGGAAAACAACATAGCAGAACACACACAATGGTACAAAGTAGTACACACCAACAAGCCAGGCACGCTGGTTCGGCATCTGTGACATCATCCTCGGGATGCGACTACTCCTCATCACGTAGGCATTGTGTGCCGAACCGGGGAAACTGGCACACACATGTGAGATGGTCATATCTGCAAGACATACCACCAGAGCATTGATCGAATGGTAATGTTTACGGTTCCGGTATGCCTGCTCATGTGCCTGTGGTGGTATCAAAGCCACATGTGTCCCATCAATGGAGCCAATTACATGTGGCATCCTCCCCAGGGCATAGAAGTCACTCTTGACATCAGTGAGTCGTTGACGTGTTGGGAAATAGATGTACTGGTTGAGGTATCTCAACATTGCCCCCAAAACATTGCGTAGCACACGGCTGAACATAGTCTGTGACATCCCACCAGTAGTTGCCACAGTGTGTTGAAAGGTACCAGTGGCAAAGAAGTGTAGGGCTGCCATCACCTTCACCTTGGGGGTCAGCGTTGTAGGATACGGCCGGCCAGGCTGCAAATGTGGGTCCAACCCACTGCCAAATCCTCAATCAGCTGCCTGGTGAAGCGGTACCGTCGGATGCTGTCACGTTTCACCATCGTTGCCAGGTCTGGGAATGGTCGATGGACAGCAGGAGCCCTGCAGTGCATAGGTGTAGAAAGCAAGATTGTCAGTCACCCCACCTATGTGCCATTCACCATACTCAATTTCACATGATACATCATTAACAAACACAAGTACTTGATGTGTGTGTCGTTCCGTTTGGACATATATGGCACCTACATGGACATTATCTAACATCTCTGTTCAACAAGTGTTGACAACAGGTTCCAGGGTGTGCTATGGGACACCATTAGGCTGTGTCACAGTACCCATTAACTGCTCTCACGTTCCACACACATACCACAGTGACATGTCTGGACAGATGCTCCACAGGCATCACAGCTCATTGACAGGTAGATTCCCAGGGACCCTGTCTTGCCACATGGACACTGGCATGACATGGCGTATCATGTACACGTCAGAAAAACAAACATGACACCCACAGGTAGTGGCCCCTGTAGCCTCTGCAGGACAGACATGGACGTCTGTGACACACAAACACACACCATCAAAGTTCATGCACAAACCACGTGGATGTGGAGACTGTCTCCCATTGTGCACATGGAGTCAGAGACATGTGATACACAACATGCATACAGACTGTGGAGGGACATGACTATTGTTGGAATAGGCCACCCTGTGACGTACATGCCTTCCCACATGTGAGCCTGGGGGTATGTGACATGTCAATCACATACACAACCTGGAAATGTGACCATGACACATGCTCAGAAATGAAAAGTTGCACACCACAGTGGTCAGGTGCACAACACACAAAGGACCCTGTCCCCATGAACACGTGCACAGCCTGGGTGTGTCTGCCCACAAGTGCCACCCCAAAATCCACATGTTCACCCCCATACACAGATAAGGTTATGCTGCCACACATGCCTTATATACAGTGTGGACTGGGTGTGGTGTTGTAGGTGTGCCCCTGAGTCCGTGGAAAGTAAATATGGCTGGCATTGGTTCACCAGTGACCAGCATGGTGACATATGCGTGTGACCTGTCCAGGGACGTGTTGTAGAGCAATGGACCGATCGGTGTGTCCAGTCGGCCCATTGCATTGTATGTGAGCGGGTACGCATTGTATGCCTGGTACGCGTTGTACAGCAATGGACCGATCGGTGTGCCCGGTCGCCCCATTGCATTGTATGTGAGCGGGTACGCGTTGTAGAGCAATGGACCGATCGGTGTGCCCGGCCGGCCCATTGCATTGTATGTGAGCGGGTACGCGTTGTATGCCTGGTACGCGTTGTACAGCAATGGACCGATCGGTGTGCCCGGTCGGCCCATTGCATTGTATGTGAGCGGGTACACGTTGTATGCCTGGTACGCGTTGTACAGCAATGGACTGATCGGTGTGCCCGGCCGGCCCATTGCATTGTATGTGAGCGGGTACGCGTTGTATGCCTGGTACGCGTTGTACAGCAATGGGCCGATCGGTGTGCCCGGTCGGCCCATTGCATTGTATGTGAGCGGGTACGCATTGTAGAGCAATGGACTGATCGGTGTGCCCGGTCGGCCCATTGCATTGTATGTGAGCGGGTACGCATTGTAGAGCAATGGACCGATCGGTGTGCCCGGTCGGCCCATTGCATTGTATGTGAGCGGGTACGCGTTGTATGCCTGGTACGCGTTGTACAGCAATGGACCGATCGGTGTGCCTGGTCGGCCCATTGCATTGTATGTGAGCGGGTACGCGTTGTAGAGCAATGGACCGATCGGTGTGCCCGGTCGGCCCATTGCATTGTATGTGAGCGGGTACGCGTTGTATGCCTGGTACGCGTTGTACAGCAATGGACCGATCGGTGTGCCCGGCCGGCCCATTGCATTGTATGTGAGCGGGTATGTGTTGTAGAGCAATGGACCGATCGGTGTGCCCGGCCGGCCCATTGCATTGTATGTGAGCGGGTACGCGTTGTATGCCTGGTACGCGTTGTACAGCAATGGACCGATCAGTGTGCCCGGCCGGCCCATTGCATTGTATGTGAGCGGGTACGCGTTGTATGCCTGGTACGCATTGTACAGCAATGGACAGAACGGTGCGCACACATTGGCTGGGGCCTGGCATGGCAACGGACGCGTTTTCGAAGCTCCAACGAGTCTGATGCAGTGAATTCAGTTGGCCAGCCACAACAATGTTGCAAAATCATGGGTGTCATGAAGTTGAAGATTTGAAGGATGCTGTGGGCGTGTATTAGTGCTGCCATTCCATGGATTGGTCAAATTCAGAAGATGCAAACGACTTGGACCTATCACTTTGGACACATGGGATAGAATCTGCCTCTGCAGCACACATATAATGCTGGCTGTTCCCCTGAGAGCTCACTTGCCTGCACTACATGCTCCAGGACGACATCTGCCACCAACACTGCTGCTGTTTATGCATCCTCTGGCTCCTGCAATGGCACGTACTGTGGAGAGAGCCCCAGCCTTCAGCCTTGAGGAGAACCAGGCCCTGCTGGACAGCCTCCTTCCACAGTACAGCAAGCTGTATGGGAAACCAGGGGAGCAGGTGAGTGTGCTGTCCACTGCCTCACTAATTGTGCATGTTGTCTGACTAGCAGGGCTTTCAGTGTGCACACCACTGGCTAGCATGCCCACTGAGTAGTTGTCACACCCCAAAGTGTGTTGATACATGCACTGAACTGGTACAGTGCAGTAACAGTGCATTCCAACTAGGTTTACTTCCCATGCAATGATACCATGTAGTGACTGCTGGCAAACTGTTCATAGCCATTGTTGCACTGCCTGTGTACATCATATGCCCCTGTGATTGAGACATGTATATCCAACTGTGTGATGCACGTATATGTTGCATGTGTAGTAATGGCCTTTTCACTTTGTCATCCTCACAGGTTGATGCCCACCAGAAGCAGGAAATTTGGCTGACCATCTCCCGGAAAGTAAGATCTGTGGGGGTCTACAGGCGCAGGATCTGCAACTGCCAGAAGAGGTGGCAGGACCTTCGTGGCTGGACCCGGAGGATCGCAAGGGTCCAGCTGAAGCTGTCGCCTCCTCGCAGGAGGGGCGGACACCGGACCCTGACCCCCCACATGCTCCGGATCCTGGCGGTGGTCTTCCCTGACCTGGATGGGCAGCTGAAGGACAGACAGCAGCAAGGAGGGGGTGAGTCCATGACTGCACTGTGCACTTTGTCTGACATTCTATGTGCCCTCCTCTGGCCTGGTTAAACTTCCACAGTACATCAGTCATGTGGTCCAGGACCCATGTCCCTCATTTGTGACATGCCCACTTCTCCTCTGATACGCATATGTGTGGCCCTTATAGTCGTGAAATTGTGTCATTTGGGGACTGTGTCATTGCATTTTGCTTTGCTCAAGGTGGGGGACAGCATTTGTTCCCGTGACTATGTTGTGCGATTAATGGGTGGCTCAATTGCTTACACAATGCCTAAGTTCTGACATGTGATCTGGGTGTAACTTTGATATGTGGTCCGCTTGCTGCTCTGACTCACCACATGTCCCTGGGGAATTTGCCACACACCCATGCTGCTGGTGGGAACAATGTTTGGGCCTCAGGAGTATGTGTATCCAGTGTGTCACACATGCTTAGCCACCTGCCTACTGTCCAGGACTCATCCCTCTTACAGGTGGAGCTGGACAGTCATGCCTACTCCAGGGCATGCAATACACTCTGTACTCCCACTCCTGTGTATCATCTGGCATGTTGTGATCAGTGAAATGTACCCTCAGGTGTCTGCCTCTGTCTCATTGTGCTGTGTCTTCGTTGTCAGGACTACTGGTATGTTTATGGGTTAGGGCTCAGCATGCCATCTGAGATGTCACCATGATAGACGATACTTCTGTGACTTATAGGTGTCTGATCACTTGACTGTGCACACAGGTGTTTGCGACTGTGACTTTCAGGCAGCTGTGTTGTGATTCACAGCACACTGTGAGGTGCTCATGTTCAGAGAGTTGTGTTTCATGTCCCCCATATGTCCAGTTGGTATGACGTGGACAAATAGTAGTACAGATGATGTGGTATTTGGGGGATGGACATGTGCACTTGTCAGTCACATAACTTGCATTCCCCATGCCCTCGGATTGTGACACAGTGCAGACTGTTGTTGGCAGGCGCAAATGGCCATGTGACTTGAGACAGTAATGTATGACTTTGCACGCATTCCTGTGTCATGGCATTAAACTTCCTGAGACTGATCCTGCAGGGGAGTGACATGTGCAACATGCACCCCATTGTGGCATTGACTATCCGGACATGGGTGCATCAAGGTGTCTGGTGCTGGTATGCATCACATGCATTTCTATTTAGACTCTGGCCATCCCTTTATCCGGACACCTGCACTGACTCAGTGGCAAGAGATGTGATGTGTGCATGTTCACATACTTCACCGTGTTCCCTGCAATGTCCAACAACTGTGTAGGTGGTGCATGTGTCCGCACTGGGGTCTTACCATCAGACAGGCACCAGACAGATGGGTGCAAGGGCAGGAGGGGTGTGAGTCCCATGGTTGACCATCAGACTGACAATTGGCTTCCCGAATCTGTGTGGGGACTTTAGGCAATGTTCAACTAAGGATGCCAGGGCTTGCTCTGTAATGTGCTGTACTTACTGTGGTGTGTGCGGTCAGTGCAGGTGACTGATGTTTGTCTGTTTCCCTAATTGTTTGCAGATACATCCACGGCCACAGGAGGGGACAGCTCCACGGACCAGGAGGAGCAGCGGAGCCAGACTGGGTCAGCATTGGACGAGTGGTCAGAGGGACCCAGTGGCACGGAGGGCGAGGGGAGCCACACCGAGGAGTCCAGAGCACCATCCACCTCAGCTGAGGACCACAGCAGCTCGGAGGATGACTCCCTTGTGGAGGCGGGTGTCAGCAGCCACCAAAGGCCAGCTAGTGTGTCTGGCCCCGCCAACACCACCACCACCACCGCCCTCCCATTGGCTCCCATTCCTGAGGTCCGTGGAGGCTCCCATACTCGGGAGCGTGTCTCCTTCGTGCCAGGCACCGCACCCCCTGCCCCTGTGTCCCCTGCTGCCCTGAGTGAGGAGTCTGTGTACCTCCTTCGGCAGCTCCATGTAGGGCAGACAGCAATGCTGAGTGTCCTCCATGCACACACCACTCTGTTGACACAGCTGGTGTCGTTCATGGAGGGTATCTCGATGGGTATGTCTGCCCTACAGAGGAGCAATAAGTCCATGAACTCCTCCCTGACGGCAGCAGTGTCCCTCCTCCAACAGTCCCACACCCCTCCCACCTCTGCCCCATCCACACTTCCTGCCCCCCTACCTGTCCAAAGCACATGCACACCTGCACAGTCACCCAAACACACAGACATGAGCAGCACAGACACACCCAAGAGAAAGGCAAGACGTGCACACAAGCATACTCAGGGGACTGATACCACAGACACAGGGGATGGGGAACACACACACACACAGGCAACCACAGTCACTCCGCAATCCTCAAGATCCTCTCCCTCCAAGACCCCTTCCCTTGCCTCACCTGCAACCCCACCTGATCAGCAGCTCTTCCTCAGTGACCTCGGCCTCTTCCCTCCAATCCCGCTGATCCAGCATACCGGGGTAAGAGGAAGTCCACCCACACAGAGGGGAGTGCCCTCGCCCCCGGACACCCTCCCCCAGGCGCAGGCAGAGTGAGCCCCCACCCGCAAGTCCCCCTGGTCCCGGAAGAGCAATACCCCGCCACCGCTCTGCAAGTCAACCACCCAGTCTCTCACCTCCATCCCCCAGGCCACCACTCCACAGGTTCCACCGCCACACCCTGCCCCAGGTTCCCCCACACACCGATACCGCATCCCCAAACTGCTTAGGCCCTCCCCCTGCCACTTGCTCTTCCACCCCCAAACCAGACGCTCTGCCTGTTTGTGCCACTGGTGTGGAGACCGTGTCCCCCCTCTGTCCTGCCCAGCTCTTCTGCCCCCTTCCACTACCTTGGAGTCATGCACTGCAGTGGAGTCCACAACCACCCCGTCTGACTCGGGCACTGCATTGGGGACCCAGTCCACTCCATCTGACCAGCCCACTGCAGTGTTTGCAGCACCAACACCATCTGACTTGAGCCCTGCGGTGGTGCCAGCCCCCCCTGAGTCAGACCCCTCCACTGCAGTTGCCGGTGACACTCCTGCACCCACCTCCCCTTCACTGCCTCCTTCTGGCATCCCCTGATCCTGTCCCTGCGGTGCCTGGCCTGCCCCTCGTATGCCCCTCCAAGGGGGATGTCCCCTGTCCGTACCTGTGCAGGCAAGTAATTGTTGACAAGTTGTCACACATCACCCTGTTGGGACTGTATATTTGGACTGGCCATTGGCCTTAGTTTATTTTGGACTTTTGATTTTAGTTGCACACTTGCTGAATAAAGCCTCTTTTTGTTTACTTGTGGTTAATCTTTGGAGGTACATGATGTAGATGTGTGGAATCATGCATTTGCTGTTGTAATAGTGTTCAGATCAGGTAAATGAAGTTTTGCTGTGATGGGCTCCATGTGGTCCATGGGATATGTGTTCTAATCTAGTCTGGATCTATAGCATCCTTTGCTGCAGTCTGAGGGTGTAATGTTCAGCATTTGACACAGGGATGTACGTTTAGCATTTGTAGATTACCATCTTTGTCCTACACTGATGCACATCTGGTGGGCTTACCACTGTCCAATGTTCCTAGTACCCTGACTGTGTGCCCGTCTCCAATGGACATGCAGTTTGGCACTTCAAATTTGGAGGACTCATCTGTGTACACAGTGCAAGTTGCTTGACACGTGTCTTGGGTGTATGCAGATGACTGACGTGACACTCCCGTGCCCAGGCTGATATGAGCAGAGCCTTCAGTGTGTTGTAGTTGTTGACTCACTGACCGAGTGTTCTGCTGACAGGTTTGAGTCATGCACAGACAAGGTTTGGCACAGCTGACCTTCCACAGGAGTAGAGTGCCCTCATGGCAGTGCATGATTCCGTGATATAGGCTGTGCCCGTGTTGTGTGTTGTGTAGGCATGTCTGTGCGTGTACCCTTCTCCTTTTCCTACACAGGCTGTGTCCCTACGGATGTTCCTGTTTGTGATGCTTGCTGAGTTGTTCTGTGTTCATCCAGCATCTTGGACCTGGTTTCTCCGGGATGTGGGTGCCTGGCAAACTAATGTTAATGAGGTTGTCATCCCTAGTTGTCTTTGTTGTCAGGGCTCGGGATGTGGGCAAACGCAGATGGAACACAGTCAAGATTCCTCTTGGCACTTGTTGGTTACACGAGTAATGTGATTTTCTGTTTGTGTATGCGTTCAGTGATTGTGACACGTTGTGTGTGTGACTGCTGCCACTCCTCAGGGTCAGAGCTGCAATGTTGGAAGTTGTCTATGTGTGTCCTTTGTGGGTCAGCTTGGCTTCTTCATTGGTGTGTGACTATGGCCAGGATCCCATTGTTTGGGGTGAATTTGACGTCATGCCCATGTACGGCATACTGTGCAGTGTGTCAGACATTCACAAGTATTGTTGACTGGCCATGTGTGATGGGTTTCTGCACCTTATTTCCCCCACCACCACTGGGATTTTCATGGGTGCATGTGCAATGTCAGCAGTCCATGTGAGCTTCACTGCTGCACATTGGTGGAGTACAAGGTGTGTGTCGTTGAGTGTGTGCAAATGTGAGTTGTTGCACGGCTGGGGCACTACCTCCATGTTGTCCTTGGCTGGCAGGCCATGCTGAGTGCTTTGTGCTTGTATAGGTGTGATGGTAGTTTGTTGCTCAGGACACATGGCTGTGGTTCACAGTGTGGATGACATCTACCTTTGCCATCACAGTGTGATTGTCATGCAGGCTAGTGTCACCACAATGTGGGGTCCCTGGGGGAGTGCTGTGGTGGTTCTGTCGCTTGCTGTGTTTGTTGCTGTTCCTACAAGCTTGTGTGACATGTGTAATTTGGGCTCCCTCTCATCTCACAACGCCTGTTTGCCCACATAGGGGAATCCAATCCCTGAGTTTGTTTTGTATGTGTCTGTGTTGACATCTGTGTATTAGTGAATCTGGCCTCCTCATGTGTTGTGTGCTTGCCTGGGGACACTGGCACACAACCCCCCTCACCTGTTGTGTATGATATGCAGTGTGAGTCTGCCTGTTTGTGTTTGTGCATTTGCACCACTGCATTGGCATATCTTTAGTTTGCCATTGGCTGTATGTTGTTTGTTGGCTTTCCCCTGCTGGCCCTGGGACTGCTAGGTCATCAGTCAGCACATTGATCATGGTTAGTATGTCCCATTGCTGCCATGGTATGGTATTTGTTCACATGACATCTACAGTCTCCACAGGATATCTACATTTGTGTGTCCATTGCTGCAGATATGTGGGTCTGCATTATGATGCTAAAAAAATATAAATCCGTATTTGTAAAGCGCGAACTACTCACCCTTACGGGTCTCAAGGCGCTGGGGGCCGTCGTGGAAATTAAGTGAGCTATTGCCCAGAGTCACATGGTGCTGAGCTGAGCTGCCGCAGCCAGGGATCGAACCGTGAACCCTGTGCTCCAAAGTCAGCTGCCCTGGCCGCTGCACCACACCTCTCCACCTGCTCACTTCTGTCATTGTGTTATTTGTGAATGTAGACAATGTGGGCCCCCATGGCTGATGTTTGTGTGCACATGGCTAGAACGATGTGTCATTGGCACTGCACTGCTTGCCTCACACAATCTATGTTGCTATGGGACACAAGCTCTACAATGCCACTGTAGTGTTTGGTGTTGTGTAGCCAGGAATAATCCCTGCATTTTTGGTTTAGCAGCTTTTACCAGGACTACACTTACCTTTTGGGCACTGTGGTGATGGGGCTTAGGGCCCCATTGCCACACTGTTCAAAATGTGCTTCAGCTATGGAGCACACACTTACCTTTTGGCCACTGTGGTGATGGGGCTTAGGGCCCCATTGCCACACTGTTCGAAATGTGCTTCAGCTATGGAGCACACACTTGCCTTTTGGGCACTGTGGTGATGGGGCTTTGGGCCCCATTGCCACACTGTTCAAAATGTGCTTCAGCTATGGTGCAGAAACTTACCTTTTGGGCACTGTGGTGATGGGGCTTTGGGCCACATTGCCACAGTGGTCATGGTCTGCTTGCATTGTGTAGGCCCACACACAATTATGTGTGACACATGTGTTAGGGGGTCACATTGTATGTTCAATGTCATGTTCAGTGTTGTATGCATTTGACACAGACCACACACGCTTGTCATGGTGTTGGGGGTGGGATGTAATTTACAGACAGTCCTTATGTGGGAGTATGCTAGTTGTGTCATGCATTACCCGTCCTATGAGTAGGGGTGGTTGTAGTGACAGGCATCCTGCCCCCCATGAGTGGGGATGGTAGTAGTGGTAGGCATCCAGCCCCCCATGAGTGGGGATGGTAGTAGTGGTAGGCATCCAGCCCCCCATGAGTGGGGATGGTAGTTGTGACAGGCATCCTGCCCCCCATGAGTGGGGATGGTAGTAGTGGTAGGCATCCAGCCCCCCATGAGTGGGGATGGTAGTAGTGGTAGGCATCCAGCCCCCTATGGGTGGGGATGGTAGTAGTGGCAGCCATCCAGCCCCTATGGGTGGGGATGGTAGTAGTGGCAGCCATCCAGCCCCCCATGAGTGGGGATGGTAGTAGTGGTAGGCATCCAGCCCACCCTGAGTGGGGGTGGTGTTAGTGGTAGGCATCCATCCCCCTATGGGTGGGGATGGTAGTAGTGGTAGGCATCCAGCCCCCATGAGTGGGGATGGTAGTAGTGGCAGCCATCCAGCCCCCATGAGTGGGGATGGCAGTAGTGACAGGCATCCAGCCCCCCATGAGTGGGGGGGTGGCAGGCATCTAGCCACCCATGAGTGGGGATGGTAGTAGTGGTAGGCATCCAGCCCCCTATGGGTGGGGATGGTAGTAGTGGTAGGCATCCAGCCCCCCATGAGTGGGGATGGTAGTAGTGGCAGCCATCCATCCCCCCATGAGTGGGGATGGCAGTAGTGGCAGCCATCCAGCCCCCCATGAGTGGGGATGGTAGTAGTGGTAGGCATCCAGCCCCCTATGGGTGGGGATGGTAGTAGTGGCAGCCATCCAGCCCCCCATGAGTGGGGATGGCAGTAGTGACAGGCATCCAGCCCCCCATGAGTGGGGGGGGGGTGCTGGCAGGCATCTAGCCACCCATGAGTGGGGATGGTAGTAGTGGTAGGCATCCAGCCCCTATGGGTGGGGATGGTAGTAGTGGCAGCCATCCAGCCCCCTATGGGTGGGGATGGTAGTAGTGGCAGCCATCCAGCCCCCCATGAGTGGGGATGGTAGTAGTGGTAGGCATCCAGCCCCCTATGGGTGGGGATGGTAGTAGTGGCAGCCATCCAGCCCCCCATGAGTGGGGATGGTAGTAGTGGTAGGCATCCAGCCCACCCTGAGTGGGGGTGGTGTTAGTGGTAGGCATCCATCCCCCTATGGGTGGGGATGGTAGTAGTGGTAGGCATCCAGCCCCCCATGAGTGGGGATGGTAGTAGTGGCAGCCATCCATCCCCATGAGTGGGGATGGCAGTAGTGACAGGCATCCAGCCCCCCATGAGTGGGGGGTGGTGGCAGGCATCTAGCCACCCATGAGTGGGGATGGTAGTAGTGGTAGGCATCCAGCCCCCTATGGGTGGGGATGGTAGTAGTGGCAGCCATCCAGCCCCCATGAGTGGGGATGGTAGTAGTGGCAGCCATCCAGCCCCCCATGAGTGGGGATGGTAGTAGTGGTAGGCATCCAGCCCACCCTGAGTGGGGGTGGTGTTAGTGGCAGCCATCCATCCCCCCATGAGTGGGGATGGCAGTAGTGACAGACATCCAGCCCCCCATGAGTAGGGGGGTTGGTGGCAGGCATCTAGCCACCCATGAGTGGGGATGGTAGTAGTGGTAGGCATCCAGCCCCCCATGAGTGGGGAGGGGTGGTGGCAGGCATCTAGCCACCCATGAGTAGGGGTAGTTGTAGGGTGGTGATGGTGGTAGGCATCCATCCCACTATGGGTGTGTATGGCATTGGTGTTGGCCATCCCACCCCTATGGTTCTGCTGTTGCTTGTGTACGTCATTTGTGCATCCCTATGTGTGTGTGACATATTTCGGGTACGTGTCGTTTGTTTGTGTTGTGGGTGTTTGACTTACCGTCTGCGCCGTACGCGTCCGTGCCGGTCCCGGTAATAGATGTAGAGTATTGGTAGGACCTGCGCGATGGGATTCATGGTTGGTTCGTCTCGTTCGGGTTTCTCGTGTCTTCGACTCGTACTCATCGCTGGCTTGTTCGTCTCGTCGCCGTGGATCATCTTGTGGCGCGAATCGGAGCTTATGTGCAGCTCTCCCGGATGCTCAAACATGCCGTGGGTAGCGACGAGTTCGGCGCGTACGGGAGATGCATCGTACTAGTCCGGCCGGAAGGTGCTGTGTATTTTGTTCCGTGCGACTCGATTCGGCGTTTACGGATCCGGCTCGGGCGGGGAACAGGAGCTGGAATGGGTAAGTACGGCTCGCTCGGAATCTGGGCTGTTATGCGCATCGTACTTGTTCGTTCGGTAGAGTGTTCGAGTCGGTCGGAAAACACGCGTTCGGCTCGTATTTTATCCGGACGAATACTGTTAGGTGCGCTTCCGGCCGACATCGGAATCGACCCCTGAATATAGTTTGGAGTGGGAATAGTAAATTATATATGTTTAGTGTCCAGCCTCTTACTAGATTTAATATAAATTGGAGTGGGAATAGTAAATTATATATGTTTAGTGTCCAGCACCTTCCCTGAGTTAATATAGTTTGGAGTGGGAATAGTAAATTATATTTGTTTACTGTCCAGCACCTTCCCTTACTTAACATTAATTGGAGTGGGAATAGTAAATTATATATGTTTAGTGTCCAGCACCTTCCCAGAGTTTATATATTTTGAAGTGGAAATAGTTAATTATATATGTTTAGTGTCCAGCACCTTCCCAGAGTTAATATAGTTTGGAGTGGGAATATTAAATTATATATGTTTAGTGTCCAGCACCTTCCCTGATTTAATATAGTTTGGAGTGGGAATAGTAAATTATATTTCTTTGCTGTCCAGCACATTCCCTTACTTAACATTAATTGGAGTGGGAATAGTAAATTATATATGTTTAGTGTCCCCCACCTTCCCTGAGTTAATATAGTTTGGAGTGGGAATAGTAAATTATATTTGTTTACTGTCCAGCACCTTCCCTGACTTAACATTAATTGGAGTGGGAATAGTAAATTATATATGTTTAGTGTCCAGCACCTTCCCAGAGTTAATATAGTTTGGAGTGGGAATAGTAAATGATATATGTTTAGTGTCCAGCACCTTCCCTGAGTTAATATAGTTTGGAGTGGGAATAGTAAACTATATATGTTTAGTGTCCAGCACCTTCCCTGAGTTAATATAGTTTGGAGTGGGAATAGTAAATTATATATGTTTAGTGTCCAGCACCTTCCCTGAGTTATTATAGTTTGGAGTGGGAATAGTAAATTATATTTGTTTACTGTCCAGCACCTTCCCTGACTTAACATTAATTGGAGTGGGACTACTAAATTATATATGTTTAGTGTCCAGCACCTTCCCTGATTTAATATAGTTTGAATTTCGAATAGTACATTATATATGTTTAGTGTCCAGCACCTTCCCAGAGTTTATATAGTTTGGAGTGGGAATAGTAAATTATATATGTTTAGTGTCCAGCACCTTCCCTGACTTAATTTAGTTTGGAGTGGGAATAGTAAATTATACATGTTTAGTGTCCAGCACCTTCCCAGAGTTAATATAGTTTGGAGTGGGAATAGTAAATTATATATGTTTGTTGTCCAGCACCTTCCCTGACTTAATATTAATTGGAGTGGGAATAATAAATTATATATGTTTAGTGTCCAGCACCTTCCCAGAGTTAATATAGTTTGGAGTTGGAATAGTAAATTATATATGTTTAGTGTCCAGCACCTTCCCTGAGTTAATATAGTTTGGAGTGGGAATAGTAAATTATATTTGTTTACTGTCCAGCACCTTCCCTGACTTAACATTAATTGGAGTGGGAATAGTAAATTATATATGTTTACTGTCCAGCACCTTCCCTGACTTAACATTAATTGGAGTGGGAATAGTAAATTATATTTGTTTAGTGTCCAGCACCTTCCCTGACTTAATATAGTTTGGAGTGGGAATAGTAAATTATATATGTTTACTGTCCAGCACCTTCCCAGAGTTAATATAGTTAGGAGTGGGAATAGTAAATTATATATGTTTACGGTCCAGCACCTTCCCTGACTTAATATAGTTTGGAGTGGGAATAGTAAATTATATTAGTTTACTATCCAGCACCTTCCCTGACTTAACATTAATTGGAGTGGGAATAGTAAATTATATATGTTTAGTGTCCAGCACCTTCCCAGAGTTTATATAGTTTGAAGTGGGAATAGTAAATTATATATGTTTAGTGTCCAGCACCTTCCGAGAGTTAATAAAGTTTGGAGTGGGAATAGTAAATTATATATGTTTAGTGTCCAGCACTTTCCCTGAGTTAATATAGTTTGGAGTGGGAATAGTAAATTATATTTGTTTTCTGTCCAGCACCTTCCCTTTCTTAACATTAATTTGAGTGGTAATAGTAAATGATATATGTTTAGTGTCCAGCACCTTCCCTGACTTAATATAGTTTGGAGTGGGAATAGTAAATTATATATGTTTAGTGACCAGCCTCTTACTAGATTTAATATAAATTGGAGTGGGAATAGTAAATTATATATGTTTAGTGTCCAGCACCTTCCCTGAGTTTATATAGTTTGAAGTGGGAATAGTAAATTATATATGTTAAGTGTCCAGCCTCTTACTAGATTTAATATAAATTGGAGTGGGAATAGTAAATTATATATGTTTAGTGTCCAGCACCTTCCCTGAGTTTATATAGTTTGAAGTGGGAATAGTAAATTATATATGTTTAGTGTCCAGCACCTTCCCAGAGTTAATATAGTTTGGAGTGGGAATAGTAAATTATATATGTTTAGTGTCCAGCACCTTCCCTGAGTTAATATAGGTAGGAGTGGGAATAGTAAATTATATTTGTTTACTGTCTAGCACCTTCCCTGACTTAAGATTAATTGGAGTGGGAATAGTAAATTATATATGTTTAGTGTCCAGCACCTTCCCTGAGTTAATATAGTTTGGAGTGGGAATAGTAAATTATATATGTTTAGTGTCCAGCACCTTCCCTGAGTTATTATAGTTTGGAGTGGGAATAGTAAATTATATTTGTTTACTGTCCAGCACCTTCCCTGACTTAACATTAATTGGAGTGGGACTACTAAATTATATATGTTTAGTGTCCAGCACCTTCCCTGATTTAATATAGTTTGAATTGGGAATAGTACATTATATATGTTTAGTGTCCAGCACCTTCCCAGAGTTTATATAGTTTGTAGTGGGAATAGTAAATTATATATGTTGAGTGTCCAGCACCTTCCCAGAGTTAATATAGTTTGGAGTGGGAATAGTAAATTATATATGTTTAGTGTCCAGCACCTTCCCTGACTTAATTTAGTTTGGAGTGGGAATAGTAAATTATACATGTTTAGTGTCCAGCACCTTCCCAGAGTTAATATAGTTTGGAGTGGGAATAGTAAATTATATATGTTTGTTGTCCAGCACCTTCCCTGACTTAATATTAATTGGAGTGGGAATAATAAATTATATATGTTTAGTGTCCAGCACCTTCCCAGAGTTAATATAGTTTGGAGTTGGAATAGTAAATTATATATGTTTAGTGTCCAGCACCTTCCCTGAGTTAATATAGTTTGGAGTGGGAATAGTAAATTATATTTGTTTACTGTCCAGCACCTTCCCTGACTTAACATTAATTGGAGTGGGAATAGTAAATTATATATGTTTAGTGTCCAGCACCTTCCCTGACTTAACATTAATTGGAGTGGGAATAGTAAATTATATATGTTTAGTGTCCAGCACCTTCCGAGAGTTAATAAAGTTTGGAGTGGGAATAGTAAATTATATATGTTTAGTGTCCAGCACTTTCCCTGAGTTAATATAGTTTGGAGTGGGAATAGTAAATTATATTTGTTTTCTGTCCAGCACCTTCCTTTCTTAACATTAATTTGAGTGGTAATAGTAAATGATATATGTTTAGTGTCCAGCACCTTCCCTGACTTAATATAGTTTGGAGTGGGAATAGTAAATTATATATGTTTAGTGACCAGCCTCTTACTAGATTTAATATAAATTGGAGTGGGAATAGTAAATTATATATGTTTAGTGTCCAGCACCTTCCCTGAGTTTATATAGTTTGAAGTGGGAATAGTAAATTATATATGTTAAGTGTCCAGCCTCTTACTAGATTTAATATAAATTGGAGTGGGAATAGTAAATTATATATGTTTAGTGTCCAGCACCTTCCCTGAGTTTATATAGTTTGAAGTGGGAATAGTAAATTATATATGTTTAGTGTCCAGCACCTTCCCAGAGTTAATATAGTTTGGAGTGGGAATAGTAAATTATATATGTTTAGTGTCCAGCACCTTCCCTGAGTTAATATAGGTAGGAGTGGGAATAGTAAATTATATTTGTTTACTGTCTAGCACCTTCCCTGACTTAAGATTAATTGGAGTGGGAATAGTAAATTATATATGTTTAGTGTCCAGCACCTTCCCTGAGTTAATATAGTTTGGAGTGGGAATAGTAAATTATATATGTTTAGTGTCCAGCACCTTCCCTGAGTTATTATAGTTTGGAGTGGGAATAGTAAATTATATTTGTTTACTGTCCAGCACCTTCCCTGACTTAACATTAATTGGAGTGGGACTACTAAATTATATATGTTTAGTGTCCAGCACCTTCCCTGATTTAATATAGTTTGAATTGGGAATAGTACATTATATATGTTTAGTGTCCAGCACCTTCCCAGAGTTTATATAGTTTGTAGTGGGAATAGTAAATTATATATGTTGAGTGTCCAGCACCTTCCCAGAGTTAATATAGTTTGGAGTGGGAATAGTAAATTATATATGTTTAGTGTCCAGCACCTTCCCTGACTTAATTTAGTTTGGAGTGGGAATAGTAAATTATACATGTTTAGTGTCCAGCACCTTCCCAGAGTTAATATAGTTTGGAGTGGGAATAGTAAATTATATATGTTTGTTGTCCAGCACCTTCCCTGACTTAATATTAATTGGAGTGGGAATAATAAATTATATATGTTTAGTGTCCAGCACCTTCCCAGAGTTAATATAGTTTGGAGTTGGAATAGTAAATTATATATGTTTAGTGTCCAGCACCTTCCTGAGTTAATATAGTTTGGAGTGGGAATAGTAAATTATATTTGTTTACTGTCCAGCACCTTCACTGACTTAACATTAATTGGAGTGGGAATAGTAAATTATATATGTTTAGTGTCCAGCACCTTCCCTGACTTAACATTAATTGGAGTGGGAATAGTAAATTATATTTGTTTAGTGTCCAGCACCTTCCCTGACTTAATATAGTTTGGAGTGGGAATAGTAAATTATATATGTTTACTGTCCAGCACCTTCCCAGAGTTTATATAGTTTGAAGTGGGAATAGTAAATTATATATGTTTAGTGTCCAGCACCTTCCGAGAGTTAATAAAGTTTGGAGTGGGAATAGTAAATTATATATGTTTAGTGTCCAGCACCTTCCCTGAGTTAATATAGTTTGGAGTGGGAATAGTAAATTATATTTGTTTACTGTCCAGCACCTTCCCTTACTTAACATTAATTTGAGTGGTAATAGTAAATTATATATGTTTAGTGTCCAGCACCTTCCCTGACTTAATATAGTTTGGAGTGGGAATAGTAAATTATATATGTTTAGTGTCCAGCCTCTTACTAGATTTAATATAAATTGGAGTGGGACTAGTAAATTATATATGTTTAGTGTCCAGCACCTTCCCTGAGTTTATATAGTTTGAAGTGGGAATAGTAAATTATATATGTTTAGTGTCCAGCACCTTCCCAGAGTTAATATAGTTTGGAGTGGGAATAGTAAATTATATATGTTTAGTGTCCAGCACCTTCCCTGAGTTAATATAGGTAGGAGTGGGAATAGTAAATTATATTTGGTTTACTGTCTAGCACCTTCCCTGACTTAACATTAATTGGAGTGGGAATAGTAAATTATATATGTTTAGTGTCCAGCACCTTCCCTGAGTTAATGTAGTTTGGAGTGGGAATAGTAAATTATATTTGTTTATTCCAGCACCTTCCCTGACTTAACATTAATTGGAGTGGGAATAGTAAATTATATATGTTTAGTGTCCAGCACCTTCCCTGACTTAACATTAATTGGAGTGGGTATAGTAAATTATATATGTTTAGTGTCCAGCACCTTCCCTGACTTAATATAGTTTGGAGTGGGAATAGTAAATTATATATGTTTACTGTCCAGCACCTTCCCAGAGTTAATATAGTTAGGAGTGGGAATAGTAAATTATATATGTTTACGGTCCAGCACCTTCCCTGACTTAATATAGTTTGGAGTGGGAATAGTAAATTATATATATTTAGTGTCCAGCACCTTCCGAGAGTTAATAAAGTTTGGAGTGGGAATAGTAAATTATATATGTTTAGTGTCCAGCACCTTCCCTGAGTTAATATAGTTCGGAGTGGGAATAGTAAATTATATTTGTTTTCTGTCCAGCACCTTCCCTTACTTAACATTAATTGGAGTGGGAATAGTAAATTATATATGTTTAGTGTCCAGCACCTTCCCTGACTTAATATAGTTTGGAGTGGGAACAGTAAATTATATATGTTTAGTGTCCAGCACCTTCCCTGACTTAATAGTCATTGGAGTGGGAATAGTAAATTATATATGTTTAGTGTCCAGCACCTTCCCAGAGTTTATATAGTTTGAAATGGGAATAGTAAATTATATATGTATAGTGTCCAGCACATTCCCACAGTTAATATAGTTTGGAGTGGGAATAGTAAATTATATATGTTTAGTGTCCAGCACCTTCCTTGTGTTAATATAGTTTGGAGTGGGAATAGTAAATTATATTTGTTTACTGTCCAGCACCTTCCCTGACTTAACATTAATTGTAGTGGGAATAGGAAATTATATATGTTTAGTGTCCAGCACCTTCCCTGACTTAATATAGTTTGGAGTGGGAATAGTAAATTATATATGTTTAGTGTCCAGCACCTTCCCAGAGTTTATATAATTTGGAGTGGGAATAGTAAATTATATATGTTTAGTGTCCAGCACCTTCCCTGACTTAATATTAATTGGAGTGGGAATAGTAAATTATATATGTTTAGTGTCCAGCACCTTCCCTGACTTAATATAGTTTGGAGTGGGAATAGTAAATTATATATGTTTAGTGTCCAGCACCTTCCCAGAGCTAATATAGTTTGCAGTGGGAATAGTAAATTATATATGTTTAGTGTCCAGCACCTTCCCTGAGTTAATATAGTTTGGAGTGGGAATAGTAAATTATATTTGTTTACTGTCCAGCACCTTACCTGACTTAACATTAGTTGGAGTGGGAATAGTAAATTATATATGTTTAGTGTCCAGCACCCTCCCTGACTTAACATTAATTGGAATGGGAATAGTAAATTATATATGTTTAGTGTCCAGCACCTTCCCTGACTTAATATAGTTTGGAGAGGGAATAGTAAATAATATATGTTTAGTGTCCAGCACCTTCCCTGTGTTTATATAGTTTGAAGTGGGAATAGTACATTATATATGTTTGTGTCCAGCACCTTCCCAGAGTTAATAAAGCTTGGAGTGGGAATAGTAAATTATATATGTTTAGTGTCCAGGACCTTCCCTGAGATAATATAGTTTGGAGTGGGAATAGTAAATTATATTTGTTTACTGTCCAGCACCTTCCCTTACTTAACATTAATTGGAGTGGGAATAGTAAATTATATATGTTTAGTGTCCAGCACCTTCCCTGACTTAATATAGTTTGGAGTGGGAATAGTAAATTATATATGTTTAGTGTCCAGCCTCTTACTAGATTTAATATAAATTGGAGTGGGAATAGTAAATTATATATGTTTAGTGTCCAGCACCTTCCCTGAGTTTATATAGTTTGAAGTGGGAATAGTAAATTATATATGTTTAGTGTCCAGCACCTTCCCAGAGTTAAAATAGTTTGGAGTGGGAATAGTAAATTATATATGTTTAGTGTCCAGCACCTTCCCTGAGTTAATATAGTTTGGAGTGGGAATAGTACATTATATTTGTTTACTATCCAGCACCTTCCCTGACTTAACATTAATTGGAGTGGGAATTGGAAATTATATATGTTTAGTGTCCAGCACCTTCCCTGACTTAATATAGTTTGGAGTGGGAATAGTAAATTATATATGTTTAGTGTCCAGCACCTTCCCAGAGTTTATATAGTTTGAAGTGGGAATAGTAAATTATATATGTTTAGTGTCCAGCACCTTCCCTGACTTAATATTAATTGGAACGGGATAGTAAATTATATATGTTTAGTGTCCAGCACCTTATCTGACTTAATATAGTTTGGAGTGGGAATAGTATATTATATATGTTTAGTGTCCAGCACCTTCCCAGAGCTAATATAGTTTGCAGTGGGAATAGTAAATTATATATGTTTAGTGTCCAGCACCTTCCCTGAGTTAATATAGTTTGGAGTGGGAATAGTAAATTATATTTGTTTACTGTCCAGCACCTTCCCTGACTTAACATTAATTGGAGTGGGAATAGTAAATTATATATGTTTAGTGTCCAGCACCTTCCCTGACTTAATATAGTTTGGAGTGGGAATAGTAAATTATATATGTTTAGTGTCCAGCACCTTCCCTGAGTTTATATAGTTTGAAGTGGGAATAGTACATTATATATGTTTAGTGTCCAGCACCTTCCCAGAGTTTATATAGTTTGGAGTGGGAATAGTAAATTATATATGTTTAGTGTCCAGCACCTTCCCTGACTTAATATTAATTGGAGTGGGAATAGTAAATTATATATGTTTAGTGTCCAGCACCTTCCCAGAGTTAATATAATTTGGAGTGGAAATATTAAATTATATATGTTTAGTGTCCAGCACCTTCCCTGACTTAATATTAATTGGAGTGGGAATAGTAAATGATAAATGTTTAGTGTCCAGCACCTTCCCAGAATTAATATAGTTTGGAGTGGAAATAGTAAATTATATATGTTTAGTGTCCAGCACCTTCCCAGAGTTAATATAGTTTGGAGTGGGAATAGTACATTATATGTGTTTAGTGTCCAGCACCTTCCCTGAGTTAATATAGGTAGGAGTGGGAATAGTAAATTATATTTGTTTACTGTCTAGCACCTTCCCTGACTTAACATTAATTGGAGTGGGAATAGTAAATTATATATGTTTAGTGTCCAGCACCTTCCCTGAGTTAATATAGTTTGGAGTGGGAATAGTAAATTATATTTGTTTACTGTCCAGCACCTTCCCTGACTTAACATTAATTGGAGTGGGAATAGGAAATTATATATGTTTAGTGTCCAGCACCTTCCCTGACTTAATATAGTTTGTAGTGGGAATAGTAAATTATATATGTTTAGTGTCCAGAACCTTCCCAGAGTTAATATAGTTTGTAGTGGGAATAGTAAATTATATATGTTTAGTGTCCAGCACCTTCCCTGAGTTAATATAGTTTGGAGTGTGAATAGTAAATTATATTTGTTTACTGTCCAGTACCTTTCCTGACTTAACATTAATTGTAGTGGGAATAGGAAATTATATATGTTTAGTGTCCAGGACCTTTCCTGACTTAACATTAATTGTAGTGGGACTACTAAATTATATATGTTTAGTGTCCAGCACCTTCCCTGATTTAATATAGTTTGAATTGGGAATAGTACATTATATATGTTTAGTGTCCAGCACCTTCCCAGAGTTTATATAGTTTGTAGTGGGAATAGTAAATTATATATGTTGAGTGTCCAGCACCTTCCCAGAGTTAATATAGTTTGGAGTGGGAATAGTAAATTATATATGTTTAGTGTCCAGCACCTTCCCTGACTTAATTTAGTTTGGAGTGGGAATAGTAAATTATACATGTTTAGTGTCCAGCACCTTCCCAGAGTTAATATAGTTTGGAGTGGGAATAGTAAATTATATATGTTTGTTGTCCAGCACCTTCCCTGACTTAATATTAATTGGAGTGGGAATAATAAATTATATATGTTTAGTGTCCAGCACCTTCCCAGAGTTAATATAGTTTGGAGTTGGAATAGTAAATTATATATGTTTAGTGTCCAGCACCTTCCCTGAGTTAATATAGTTTGTAGTGGGAATAGTAAATTATATATGTTTAGTGTCCAGCACCTTCCCTGAGTTAATATAGTTTGGAGTGTGAATAGTAAATTATATTTGTTTACTGTCCAGTACCTTTCCTGACTTAACATTAATTGTAGTGGGAATAGTAAATTATATTTGTTTACTGTCCAGTACCTTTCCTGACTTAACATTAATTGTAGTGGGACTACTAAATTATATATGTTTAGTGTCCAGCACCTTCCCTGATTTAATATAGTTTGAATTGGGAATAGTACATTATATATGTTTAGTGTCCAGCACCTTCCCAGAGTTTATATAGTTTGTAGTGGGAATAGTAAATTATATATGTTGAGTGTCCAGCACCTTCCCAGAGTTAATATAGTTTGGAGTGGGAATAGTAAATTATATATGTTTAGTGTCCAGCACCTTCCCTGACTTAATTTAGTTTGGAGTGGGAATAGTAAATTATACATGTTTAGTGTCCAGCACCTTCCCAGAGTTAATATAGTTTGGAGTGGGAATAGTAAATTATATATGTTTGTTGTCCAGCACCTTCCCTGACTTAATATTAATTGGAGTGGGAATAATAAATTATATATGTTTAGTGTCCAGCACCTTCCCAGAGTTAATATAGTTTGGAGTTGGAATAGTAAATTATATATGTTTAGTGTCCAGCACCTTCCCTGAGTTAATATAGTTTGGAGTGGGAATAGTAAATTATATTTGTTTACTGTCCAGCACCTTCCCTGACTTAACATTAATTGGAGTGGGAATAGTAAATTATATATGTTTAGTGTCCAGCACCTTCCCTGACTTAACATTAATTGGAGTGGGAATAGTAAATTATATATGTTTAGTGTCCAGCACTTTCCCTGAGTTAATATAGTTTGGAGTGGGAATAGTAAATTATATTTGTTTTCTGTCCAGCACCTTCCCTTTCTTAACATTAATTTGAGTGGTAATAGTAAATGATATATGTTTAGTGTCCAGCACCTTCCCTGACTTAATATAGTTTGGAGTGGGAATAGTAAATTATATATGTTTAGTGACCAGCCTCTTACTAGATTTAATATAAATTGGAGTGGGAATAGTAAATTATATATGTTTAGTGTCCAGCACCTTCCCTGAGTTTATATAGTTTGAAGTGGGAATAGTAAATTATATATGTTAAGTGTCCAGCCTCTTACTAGATTTAATATAAATTGGAGTGGGAATAGTAAATTATATATGTTTAGTGTCCAGCACCTTCCCTGAGTTTATATAGTTTGAAGTGGGAATAGTAAATTATATATGTTTAGTGTCCAGCACCTTCCCAGAGTTAATATAGTTTGGAGTGGGAATAGTAAATTATATATGTTTAGTGTCCAGCACCTTCCCTGAGTTAATATAGGTAGGAGTGGGAATAGTAAATTATATTTGTTTACTGTCTAGCACCTTCCCTGACTTAAGATTAATTGGAGTGGGAATAGTAAATTATATATGTTTAGTGTCCAGCACCTTCCCTGAGTTAATATAGTTTGGAGTGGGAATAGTAAATTATATATGTTTAGTGTCCAGCACCTTCCCTGAGTTATTATAGTTTGGAGTGGGAATAGTAAATTATATTTGTTTACTGTCCAGCACCTTCCCTGACTTAACATTAATTGGAGTGGGACTACTAAATTATATATGTTTAGTGTCCAGCACCTTCCCTGATTTAATATAGTTTGAATTGGGAATAGTACATTATATATGTTTAGTGTCCAGCACCTTCCCAGAGTTTATATAGTTTGTAGTGGGAATAGTAAATTATATATGTTGAGTGTCCAGCACCTTCCCAGAGTTAATATAGTTTGGAGTGGGAATAGTAAATTATATATGTTTAGTGTCCAGCACCTTCCCTGACTTAATTTAGTTTGGAGTGGGAATAGTAAATTATACATGTTTAGTGTCCAGCACCTTCCCAGAGTTAATATAGTTTGGAGTGGGAATAGTAAATTATATATGTTTGTTGTCCAGCACCTTCCCTGACTTAATATTAATTGGAGTGGGAATAATAAATTATATATGTTTAGTGTCCAGCACCTTCCCAGAGTTAATATAGTTTGGAGTTGGAATAGTAAATTATATATGTTTAGTGTCCAGCACCTTCCCTGAGTTAATATAGTTTGGAGTGGGAATAGTAAATTATATTTGTTTACTGTCCAGCACCTTCACTGACTTAACATTAATTGGAGTGGGAATAGTAAATTATATATGTTTAGTGTCCAGCACCTTCCCTGACTTAACATTAATTGGAGTGGGAATAGTAAATTATATTTGTTTAGTGTCCAGCACCTTCCCTGACTTAATATAGTTTGGAGTGGGAATAGTAAATTATATATGTTTACTGTCCAGCACCTTCCCAGAGTTAATATAGTTAGGAGTGGGAATAGTAAATTATATGTGTTTACTGTCCAGCACCTTCCCTTACTTTACATTAATTGGAGTGGGAATAGTAAATTATATATGTTTAGTGTCCAGCACCTTCCCAGAGTTTATATAGTTTGAAGTGGGAATAGTAAATTATATATGTTTAGTGTCCAGCACCTTCCGAGAGTTAATAAAGTTTGGAGTGGGAATAGTAAATTATATATGTTTAGTGTCCAGCACCTTCCCTGAGTTAATATAGTTTGGAGTGGGAATAGTAAATTATATTTGTTTACTGTCCAGCACCTTCCCTTACTTAACATTAATTTGAGTGGTAATAGTAAATTATATATGTTTAGGGTCCAGCACCTTCCCTGACTTAATATAGTTTGGAGTGGGAATAGTAAATTATATATGTTTAGTGTCCAGCCTCTTACTAGATTTAATATAAATTGGAGTGGGACTAGTAAATTATATATGTTTAGTGTCCAGCACCTTCCCTGAGTTTATATAGTTTGAAGTGGGAATAGTAAATTATATATGTTTAGTGTCCAGCACCTTCCCAGAGTTAATATAGTTTGGAGTGGGAATAGTAAATTATATATGTTTAGTGTCCAGCACCTTCCCTGAGTTAATATAGGTAGGAGTGGGAATAGTAAATTATATTTGGTTTACTGTCTAGCACCTTCCCTGACTTAACATTAATTGGAGTGGGAATAGTAAATTATATATGTTTAGTGTCCAGCACCTTCCCTGAGTTAATGTAGTTTGGAGTGGGAATAGTAAATTATATTTGTTTATTCCAGCACCTTCCCTGACTTAACATTAATTGGAGTGGGAATAGTAAATTATATATGTTTAGTGTCCAGCACCTTCCCTGACTTAACATTAATTGGAGTGGGTATAGTAAATTATATATGTTTAGTGTCCAGCACCTTCCCTGACTTAATATAGTTTGGAGTGGGAATAGTAAATTATATATGTTTACTGTCCAGCACCTTCCCAGAGTTAATATAGTTAGGAGTGGGAATAGTAAATTATATATGTTTACGGTCCAGCACCTTCCCTGACTTAATATAGTTTGGAGTGGGAATAGTAAATTATATATATTTAGTGTCCAGCACCTTCCGAGAGTTAATAAAGTTTGGAGTGGGAATAGTAAATTATATATGTTTAGTGTCCAGCACCTTCCCTGAGTTAATATAGTTCGGAGTGGGAATAGTAAATTATATTTGTTTTCTGTCCAGCACCTTCCCTTACTTAACATTAATTGGAGTGGGAAAAGTAAATTATATATGTTTAGTGTCCAGCACCTTCCCTGACTTAATATAGTTTGGAGTGGGAACAGTAAATTATATATGTTTAGTGTCCAGCACCTTCCCTGACTTAATAGTCATTGGAGTGGGAATAGTAAATTATATATGTTTAGTGTCCAGCACCTTCCCAGAGTTTATATAGTTTGAAATGGGAATAGTAAATTATATATGTATAGTGTCCAGCACATTCCCACAGTTAATATAGTTTGGAGTGGGAATAGTAAATTATATATGTTTAGTGTCCAGCACCTTCCTTGTGTTAATATAGTTTGGAGTGGGAATAGTAAATTATATTTGTTTACTGTCCAGCACCTTCCCTGACTTAACATTAATTGTAGTGGGAATAGGAAATTATATATGTTTAGTGTCCAGCACCTTCCCTGACTTAATATAGTTTGGAGTGGGAATAGTAAATTATATATGTTTAGTGTCCAGCACCTTCCCAGAGTTTATATAATTTGGAGTGGGAATAGTAAATTATATATGTTTAGTGTCCAGCACCTTCCCTGACTTAATATTAATTGGAGTGGGAATAGTAAATTATATATGTTTAGTGTCCAGCACCTTCCCTGACTTAATATAGTTTGGAGTGGGAATAGTAAATTATATATGTTTAGTGTCCAGCACCTTCCCAGAGCTAATATAGTTTGCAGTGGGAATAGTAAATTATATATGTTTAGTGTCCAGCACCTTCCCTGAGTTAATATAGTTTGGAGTGGGAATAGTAAATTATATTTGTTTACTGTCCAGCACCTTACCTGACTTAACATTAGTTGGAGTGGGAATAGTAAATTATATATGTTTAGTGTCCAGCACCCTCCCTGACTTAACATTAATTGGAATGGGAATAGTAAATTATATATGTTTAGTGTCCAGCACCTTCCCTGACTTAATATAGTTTGGAGAGGGAATAGTAAATAATATATGTTTAGTGTCCAGCACCTTCCCTGTGTTTATATAGTTTGAAGTGGGAATAGTACATTATATATGTTTGTGTCCAGCACCTTCCCAGAGTTAATAAAGCTTGGAGTGGGAATAGTAAATTATATATGTTTAGTGTCCAGGACCTTCCCTGAGATAATATAGTTTGGAGTGGGAATAGTAAATTATATTTGTTTACTGTCCAGCACCTTCCCTTACTTAACATTAATTGGAGTGGGAATAGTAAATTATATATGTTTAGTGTCCAGCACCTTCCCTGACTTAATATAGTTTGGAGTGGGAATAGTAAATTATATATGTTTAGTGTCCAGCCTCTTACTAGATTTAATATAAATTGGAGTGGGAATAGTAAATTATATATGTTTAGTGTCCAGCACCTTCCCTGAGTTTATATAGTTTGAAGTGGGAATAGTAAATTATATATGTTTAGTGTCCAGCACCTTCCCAGAGTTAAAATAGTTTGGAGTGGGAATAGTAAATTATATATGTTTAGTGTCCAGCACCTTCCCTGAGTTAATATAGTTTGGAGTGGGAATAGTACATTATATTTGTTTACTATCCAGCACCTTCCCTGACTTAACATTAATTGGAGTGGGAATTGGAAATTATATATGTTTAGTGTCCAGCACCTTCCCTGACTTAATATAGTTTGGAGTGGGAATAGTAAATTATATATGTTTAGTGTCCAGCACCTTCCCAGAGTTTATATAGTTTGAAGTGGGAATAGTAAATTATATATGTTTAGTGTCCAGCACCTTCCCTGACTTAATATTAATTGGAACGGGATAGTAAATTATATATGTTTAGTGTCCAGCACCTTATCTGACTTAATATAGTTTGGAGTGGGAATAGTATATTATATATGTTTAGTGTCCAGCACCTTCCCAGAGCTAATATAGTTTGCAGTGGGAATAGTAAATTATATATGTTTAGTGTCCAGCACCTTCCCTGAGTTAATATAGTTTGGAGTGGGAATAGTAAATTATATTTGTTTACTGTCCAGCACCTTCCCTGACTTAACATTAATTGGAGTGGGAATAGTAAATTATATATGTTTAGTGTCCAGCACCTTCCCTGACTTAATATAGTTTGGAGTGGGAATAGTAAATTATATATGTTTAGTGTCCAGCACCTTCCCTGAGTTTATATAGTTTGAAGTGGGAATAGTACATTATATATGTTTAGTGTCCAGCACCTTCCCAGAGTTTATATAGTTTGGAGTGGGAATAGTAAATTATATATGTTTAGTGTCCAGCACCTTCCCTGACTTAATATTAATTGGAGTGGGAATAGTAAATTATATATGTTTAGTGTCCAGCACCTTCCCAGAGTTAATATAATTTGGAGTGGAAATATTAAATTATATATGTTTAGTGTCCAGCACCTTCCCTGACTTAATATTAATTGGAGTGGGAATAGTAAATGATAAATGTTTAGTGTCCAGCACCTTCCCAGAATTAATATAGTTTGGAGTGGAAATAGTAAATTATATATGTTTAGTGTCCAGCACCTTCCCAGAGTTAATATAGTTTGGAGTGGGAATAGTACATTATATGTGTTTAGTGTCCAGCACCTTCCCTGAGTTAATATAGGTAGGAGTGGGAATAGTAAATTATATTTGTTTACTGTCTAGCACCTTCCCTGACTTAACATTAATTGGAGTGGGAATAGTAAATTATATATGTTTAGTGTCCAGCACCTTCCCTGAGTTAATATAGTTTGGAGTGGGAATAGTAAATTATATTTGTTTACTGTCCAGCACCTTCCCTGACTTAACATTAATTGGAGTGGGAATAGGAAATTATATATGTTTAGTGTCCAGCACCTTCCCTGACTTAATATAGTTTGTAGTGGGAATAGTAAATTATATATGTTTAGTGTCCAGAACCTTCCCAGAGTTAATATAGTTTGTAGTGGGAATAGTAAATTATATATGTTTAGTGTCCAGCACCTTCCCTGAGTTAATATAGTTTGGAGTGTGAATAGTAAATTATATTTGTTTACTGTCCAGTACCTTTCCTGACTTAACATTAATTGGAGTGGGAATAGTAAATTATATATGTTTAGTGTCCAGCACCTTCCTAGAGTTTATATATTTTGGAGTGGGAATAGAAAATTATATATGTTTAGCATTCAGCACCTTCCCAGAGTTTATATAGTTTGGAGTGGGAATAGTAATTTATATATGTTTGTTGTCCAGCACCTTCCCTGACTTAATATTAATTGGAGTGGGAATAATAAATTATATATGTTTAGTGTCCAGCACCTTCCCAGAGTTAATATAGTTTGGAGTTGGAATAGTAAATTATATATGTTTAGTGTCCAGCACCTTCCCAGAGTTAATATAATTTGGAGTGGAAATAGTAAATTATATTTGTTTAGTGTCCAGCACCTTCCCTGACTTAACATTAATTGGAGAGGGAATAGTAAATTATATATGTTTAGTGTCCAGCACCTTCCCTGACTTAACATTAATTGGAGTGGGAATAGTAAATTATATATGTTTAGTGTCCAGCACCTTCCTTGACTTAATATAGTTTGGAGTGGGAATAGTAAATTATAGATGTTTACTGTCCAGCACCTTCCCAGAGTTAATATAGTTAAGAGTGGGAATAGTAAATTATATATGTTTACGGTCCAGCACCTTCCCTGACTTAATATAGTTTGGAGTGGGAATAGTAAATTATATATATTTAGTGTCCTACACATTCCAAGTGTTAATAAAGTTTGGAGTGGGAATAGTAAATTATATATGTTTAGTGTCCAGCACCTTCCCTGAGTTAATATTGTTTGGAGTGGGAATATAGTAAATTATATTTGTTTACTGTCCAGCACCTTCCCTTACTTAACATTAATTGGAGTGGGAATAGTAAATTATATATGTTTAGTGTCCAGCACCTTCCCTGACTTAATATAGTTTGGAGTGGGAACAGTAAATTATATATGTTTAGTGTCCAGCACCTTCCCTGACTTAATAATCATTGGAGTGGGAATAGTAAATGATATATGTTTAGTGTCCAGCATCTTCCCAGAGTTTATATAGTTTGAAGTGGGAATAGTAAATTATATATGTTTAGTGTCCAGCACATTCCCAGAGTTAATATAGTTTGGAGTGGGAATAGTAAATTATATATGTTTAGTGTCCAGCACCTTCCCTGAGTTAATATAGCTTGGAGTGGGAATAGTAAATTATATTTGTTTACTATCCAGCACCTTCCCTGACTTAACATTAATTGGAGTGGGAATAGTAAATTATATATGTTTAGTGTCCAGCACCTTCCCTGACTTAATATAGTTTGGAGTGGGAATAGTAAATTATATATGTTTAGTGTCCAGCACCTTCCCAGAGCTAATATAGTTTGCAGTGGGAATAGTAAATTATATGTTTAGTGTCCAGCACCTTCCATGAGTTAATATAGTTTGGAGTGGGAATAGTAAATTATATTTGTTTACTGTCCAGCACCTTCCCTGACTTAACATTAATTGGAGTGGGAATAGTAAATTATATATGTTTAGTGTCCAGCACCTTCCCTGACTTAAAATTAATTGGAATGGGAATAGTAAATTATATATGTTTAGTGTCCAGCACCTTCCCTGAGTTTATATAGTTTGAAGTGGGAATAGTACATTATATATGTTTAGTGTCCAGCACCTTCCCAGAGTTTATATAGTTTGGAGTGGGAATAGTAAATTATATATGTTTAGTGTCCAGCACCTTCCCTGACTTAATATTAATTGGAGTGGGAATAGTAAATTATATATGTTTAGTGTCCAGCACCTTCCCAGAGTTAATATAGTTTGGAGTGGGAATAGTAAATTCTATATGTTTAGTGTCCAGCACCTTCCCAGAGTTAATATAGTTTGGAGTGGAAATATTAAATTATATATGTTTAGTGTCCAGCACCTTCCCTGACTTAATATTAATTGGAGTGGGAATAGTAAATTATATATGTTTAGTGTCCAGCACCTTCCCAGAGTTAATATATACTTTGGAGTGGAAATAGTAAATTATATATGTTTAGTGTCCAGCCCCTTCCCTGAGTTAATATAGGTAGGAGGGGGAATAGTAAATTATATTTGTTTACTGTCTAGCACCTTCCCTGACTTAACATTAATTGGAGTGGGAATAGTAAATTATATATGTTTAGTGTCCAGCACCTTCCCTGAGTTAATATAGTTTGGAGTGGGAATAGTAAATTATATTTGTTTACTGTCCAGCACCTTCCCTGACTTAACATTAATTGGAGTGGGAATAGGAAATTATATATGTTTAGGGGCCGATTCCGATCTCGGCCGGTAGTGCTCCGAATCGGATTCGGATTTACCCGATCCGATTCGGAGCCCTGTTTCCCGACCGAATCGTACGCGGGTCCGGCCGAGCGAGTATGATGCAGGCACCCGCGAAATCTCCGACCGACTCGAACGCGGCTTCAACACGCTCCGACCGACTCGCATGGACACGACTCGCACCGCGCTATGGAGACGTTTCCCGGCCGGGTAAGTACGATGCGCGCCGCGACCACTCCGATCGACTCGCGCCGTCCGGCTCGAAAAAGCTGTCGGAGCCGGACATTGGGGGTCTGCGTCGGACCCCCCTGTATGCGTAGGCGCACGAGTCGCACACAGGGGGGACTCATGGGTCCCCCCTACCTGTGCATGTACGCCGCGATGCGCATGGACGCGTACACGCTGTAGGGGGCACCCTTGTCCGCCTCGCACCCATTGAGTCAATGGGAGCCCGCGTACGCGTCGTACGCCAGGCTCCCATTGACTTCAATGGGAGTCCGACCGAATCGAGTCCGATGGCATGCGAACGCATCGTACTCGTTCGGTCGGACTGCTAGGGTCCGATTCGGTCGGAATTCTCTCCGGGTCCAGCTCGGTCGGAGAGAATTCCGGCCCGAATCGGAATCGGCCCCTTAGTGTCCAGCACCTTCCCTGACTTAATATAGTTTGTAGTGGGAATAGTAAATTATATATGTTTAGTGTCCAGCACCTTCCCAGAGTTAATATAGTTTGGAGTGGGAATAGTAAATTATATAAGTTTAGTGTCCAGCACCTTCCCTGAGTTAATATAGTTTGGAGTGTGAATAGTAAATTATATTTGTTTACTGTCCAGTACCTTTCCTGACTTAACATTAATAGGAGTGGGAATAGTAAATTATAAATGTTTAGTGTCCAGCACCTTCCCTGACTTAATTTAGTTTGGAGTGGGAATAGTAAATTATATATGTTTAGTGTCCAGCACCTTCCCAGAGTTTATATAGTTTGGAGTGGGAATAGTAAATTATATATGTTTGTTGTCCAGCACCTTCCCTGACTTAATATTAATTGGAGTGGGAATAATAAATTATATATGTTTAGTGTCCAGCACCTTCCCAGAGTTAATATAGTTTGGAGTTGGAATAGTAAATTATATATGTTTAGTGTCCAGCACCTTCCCAGAGTTAATATAATTTGGAGTGGAAATAGTAAATTATATATGTTTACTGTCCAGCACCTTCCCTGACTTAACATTAATTGGAGTGGGAATAGTAAATTATATATGTTTAGTGTCCAGCACCTTCCCTGACTTAACATTAATTGGAGTGGGAATAGTAAATTATATATGTTTAGTGTCCAGCACCTTCCCTGACTTAATATAGTTTGGAGTGGGAATAGTAAATTATATATGTTTACTGTCCAGCACCTTCCCAGAGTTAATATAGATAGGAGTGGGAATAGTAAATTATATATGTTTAGTGTCCAGCACCTTCCCTGAGTTAATATAGGTAGGAGTGGGAATAGTAAATTATATTTGTTTACTGTCTAGCACCTTCCCTGACTTAACATTAATTGGAGTGGGAATAGTAAATTATATATGTTTAGTGTCCAGCACCTTCTCTGACTTAACATTAATTGGAGTGGGAATAGTAAATTATATATGTTTAGTGTCCAGCACCTTCCCTGACTTAATATAGTTTGGAGTGGGAATAGTAAATTATATATGTTTACGGTCCAGCACCTTCCCAGAGTTAATATAGGGGTCTATGACGATGGCGGTCGGATGACCACCGCCGGGCCGGCGGTGGCGCCAACCGTACTGGCGGTGGACATCCGCCCGCCATTGCAACCAGGAAAACCGCCGGTCACATTAGGATTGCGGTGGTGACCGGGGCGGTGGGAAATTCCGACCGCCGCTTTACTGCCGGTTGCCATCCGCACTCGGACGGAGCAGGACCGGGATAATGGTGGCGGTGCAGAGCAGGCTCCGCCGCAGGATTATGATGCCGGCGGTAGCCAGCCTTTCCTTAGCGGTCAGACCGCCATTGAAAGGCATGCGGTGAGTGTCTTCCGGGGGCCCGTTGCGGGCCCCAATGTGTTGGGGGTGGGTGCACTGGGGGGTACCCATGGTCCCCCTACATTTCCCTGTACCAGGTGGCAGGCACTGTGCAGTGCCTGTCATGCAGTGCAGGGAATTGCAGGACATGCTCCTTTTGATATCGCGGCGGTGCTGTGTGCATCAGCAACCGCTGCAACGTTAAAGCCCGCGATCCAACCGCAGCGGTCGGATTTCGAGCATGGAACATCGTAATACGACCGGAGGTTATGTCGCGGGACTTGTGGGCGGTCTTTTCCCGTTACCATGGCGGTCGGGGAGGTTTTCCGACCGCCATCGTAATAGGCCCCATAGTTTGGAGTTGGAAAAGTAAATTATATATGTTTAGTGTCCAGCCTCTTACTAGATTTAATATAAGTTGGAGTGGGAATAGTAAATTATATATGTTTACAGTACAGCAATTTTTCAGAATTAATGTAGTCTACAGTGGGAAAGATTAAAAATAATAATATAGTTTGTATTAAGAAATATAATATATTTAGACATATTTATTATAATTATATAGTTTATAAAGTATATTGATGTAATATAAATATTTTATTACATATACAAGGTTTCAAAAAATGTCAAAGAAATGATGAAACATGTTTTTATTTTATTGATATCTTTATTTATTTTCAAACATTAATAAATAAAAAGAAATAGCATTTTATTTTATTAAGTGTATTTAATATATATATTTAGACAGAAAAAAAGACAATTTTTATTTTTCACATATTATATATTTTGTGCATATGTATACATTTATATATAATATTTTTGCAAACTTAATTTTAAACATTATTAAACTTTTTATTACAGTTATGTACATTTTTTTTTTAAATGATGTAGTTTTACATTGCTTTTTAAAAAAATGTTCACAAAAACTATTGTTCAATAACAGTGATACATTATTAATTACATTCTAAACATTGAATGCATTATTACAGATAGTGTAAATTATTATTAACATATATGTTTTAGTACATTTCTATTACACACCCTTTTTACAATATTTTCAATTTTTATGTTATATTTTAAGTAATATTATTTATATTCGAAATATAAATAATATTAATTAGTACATGTAGTAAGTAATTTTTTATTGCATGTAGTTAATTAAAACCATTACAATTTGTGATAAAAATCATCGATTTGTCAAAAACAATGAATAAATAATAAAAAGTAAGAAATGTCCTTTTTACAAAATTCTGCATTCATCAACATTAAACAACAATAATCATTGTACAAATTATTTCTCAATTTTGTCCATCTTTTGTCCTATATCTAAAATCATGTGCTAAAATCATGGGCAAAATTGCAATGTGACTATACAATGTGGCGCTCATTGTAGGTGGTCGTCAACTTTCATTGCAATGATTGTGTGCATAAAGTGCAAATGCGCACGGATCCTCAACTACATAGCTAAAATCATGAGCATGGTACAGATGTAATCATAGGGGCACATTAGGATGGCTGGCGGATCGCCAATGCCGGGCCGGCGGTAGCTACCGCCGGCCCGGCGGGGGCGATCTGCCCACCATCCTGCCATGAATGACCCCCCGCCACATTAGGATGGCTGGGGGTCCGCGGTGGACGGGAAGACCGACCGCCGCTTTTCCGCCTGTCGACTCGTCGACCAGGCGGAAAACTGCCAGGACATGGTGGCGGTGTCTGCAAGACACTGCCATTCACATTACGATGCCGGCAGAGTCTTGCCTTTCCATGGTGGCGTTGCCGCCATGGAAAGGCATGCGGTTTCCGCTATCGGGGGCCCGTTGCGGGCCCCCAGAGTGTTGGGGGGGTGCACATGGGGGGTACCTATGGTACCCCCCTACATTGGCATGGACAATGTGGCAGGCACCGCGCGGTGCCTGTCACCTTGTGCATGCCAATGCACAACATGCATCCACAGCATTGTGGCGGGCGGTGCTGTGAGCACCGCCCGCCACAATGTTGTGGATGGGGGATGCCACGGTGGTGGTGGCATCCTAATGGCCACAGCGGGACCGCCGCACCTCTGCTGGACGGTCCCGCATGCCGTTACGGTGGTGGGCGGCTTTGTCCGCCTGCCATCGCAATAGGGCCCTAAGTGTTATAAGTCCTCTAATTCCCGTCCTATATCCTATACATTAATTTCAAGATGTTAACAGTCATCAAAACTGCAATAAGACCATACAATGTGACACTCATTGAAAGTGGTCATCTGATTACTTAGCAGCAGTTGTGTGCAAGAAGTACACATGTGCATAGGTCCTCAACTGCATGGCTAAAATCATGTGCAAGGTGCAAATGTAAACTAAATATTACAAGACCTCAAGTTTCTGTCCGATCTCGTGTACATTAATTTCATAATACAAACCTTTTTTATAACATTTATACAGTTTTTTTAACATTCATTCAAGATAGTACAGATTTTTAATATGCATTGGATGTGAAATGTATATTTTTAGTATTATAATAATAATTATTAAATGTTTAATAATATTTATTATAATAATTTTACACTAGAAAAGAAATTTAACATTATTTTTTTAACATAAGTAATATTTTGTAGTATTTTTACAAAACTTTATAACAATGTATTTATAATGAACTATCAGTTTAATAAAGAAATAGATAAATCTTCAGGGGCAGATTTACAAGAAACTGACGCATCTGTACAGATGCGTCAGTTTCCCTGCGCCTGAGTGAAAAACCCTTGCGCCATCATAGATGCGCCGTATTTACAATACGGCGCACTATGGCGCAAGGATTGACAGATGCGTCAGAAATTCTGACGCATCTGTTGACGGAAAACTCACACTTTGCTGGAGTCGTGTCGCAAGCATGACGCAACTCCAGCAATCCGTGTTGCGGCCTATTCCTAATACACTGCGTCACTCCTTACGCTTGCTTGAAGTAGGCTGAAGGTTTTGACGCAGTGGCGTCCTAAAAGTCACGCAGTGAAATCTCGTAGATTTCACTGAGTCACTTTTACGAGGCTTTCCTGCGTGGGAACGCCTACCCTGCATACTTTATACCTGTCGCAGGTATAATCTCACGCAGGGCTTTACAACTTGACGCATCTCCTAGATGCGTCACGTTGTAAACTTGCCGCATTTTTTACACCACCGTCGCGTCACAAAAGTGACGCAACTGCAGCGCAAAAGTGTTGCAAGGGGCTTGCAAATCTGCCCCTCAGTATTTAAAGCAGCCATATTTATTTCTAACTTGTATTTTGTAACCGCTCGGTTTTGTTTTAGGTCAATTGTGAGGGGAGAAACTTGCGGTTGGAAGCTGCGTCGCATCGGGTAAGGTAAGTTTAATTTTCTTTATTTAAACTTAAATTTTGGATTAATTTGAGGGTAGTTAAGTACTAGGTAGTGTGTGTAGTGTTAAGTTTTTAAAGTTTTGGCTAGATGTATGTTTTAGTTATGTGTTAGCGAAATGTCGTCAGTTTGTTAATTGGTCGGTGTTAGAGTTAAATGGATATGTGAAAATATGTTTAAATTATGGTGCTAGTATTATATTTATTTGTATTATGTTATAATGTATGTGTATATTTGTGTGGGTGGGATTGTTTTTTTTTCATTACAGGTTTTGGTCGATTGGAACGTGGCGTTTGGGAGTAGATTGCATTTTTTTATTTAAGGAAGTGTGTATTAGTTTTAGAAAACTAATAATTATTTTACACTTCCTTAATTTTTGGAGTTTTCCTGGAGCGTTGCTTTTTTAAAATACGTTTTTCGGGATTTTTATGGTTTATCATTTGTGGAGTTATTGCCGGTGGATTACTTTTTAAACAGTTGGATTTTTCCATTTTTTGGGGGGGATTTCTATTTGTTATTGGGATTATCGAAAACGTGGATTTATTTATGGCAGTTGGGATTTCGTTTCTTCAGCTACGGAAACAGTAAGTTATTTTGAATTATTTATTGTGGGAGGGAAATGTTAAAAATTACATTGTTATTGTGATTTATATTTTATAAAATATAATTATTGTCAATATATTTTTTGTATATTAATTATTAAAATTGACAAAATAATTATATTTTTGGAATTATAAGGATTTTATTTATTTGCATGTTTAGTTTTTGGTTATGAGTTTTAGGTATTTTGAGGTATTTTTAGTTAAAGTAGGGATTTGGATATTGTTTCAAGGTATTCTAGCCCTTTAGTTGTTGGGTATAGTCTTACTTTGTATTGTAAGTACTAAACATTTGTTTAGTTTGTTTGGTAAGTTTTGGGCCTATTTGTGTTACAGACTGCTCCATTCTTAGTCGTTGGTAGCTTTGTTCTTTTTGGATAGATAGTAATAGTTTATGTAGAGTTGGTGGAGTTCTGCCTGTTGTTGCTTGGAAGGCGTTATGCCATCCTTCTACAGCATTATTAGTTTTAGCTTCTTTGTTTAGGGTACTGTTATATACATTCCACCATGGAATGTGGTATTTAGGTTGCCTTCTGTGTCCAGATCTGTGTCGCCTTCCCACCCAGGTATCCTCAAAATAGTCAAGTAGGGGACTTAGTTTTTGTTCATTTTGTTGGTAGTATGCACCTTTCAATTAATAAATTGTAGTGTTGGGCTGCATCAGTAATTGGGACGTATGCCAGTGCTATTAGTTTTTTAATTTGATATGCAAAGGAGCTATTTGTTGCATATTCAATACTTAGGGGGTCATTATGATGGCGGACGGACCGCCACCACCAGCAGTGCGGTGGTGATCCATCCGCCATCAAATGTGGATTGACCGCCCGCCAGATTAGGATGGCGGGCGGATCCACACTGTGACTGTGGCGGACGCAAAGACCGTCCGCCACGGAACCGCCACAGGCAATCGGACCGATTGCCTGGCGGAGCTGTCTGCATGCATAAAATGGTGGTGGTGCCTAGCAGGCACGTCCACCATATTATGATGCGGGCTGTGATCCAGCCTTTCCATGATGGCAAAACCGTTATGAAAAGGCTGGCGGAGGTTCTTTTTGGGTGCCCGTTGCGGGCCCCCAATGTGTTTGGGGGAGGTGTATGTGCACTGGGGGGTACGCATGGTACCCCCCTACATTTCAGTGCACTAAGTGGCAGGCATTGTGTGGTGCCTGCCACCTAGTGCACTGAAATGCACAACATGCTCTTTTAACATCACGGCGGGTGCTGCTGTCAGCAGCACCCGCCGCAATGTTAAAATGCAAGATGCAACCGCCATGGTGGCGGTCACATCCTAATTTGGTGTGCGGAACCGCTGCATGTATTGCGGACGGTCCCGGTCACCACCACGATGGCGGACAGACTCCAGTCCGTCCGCCATCGTAATCGACCCCTTAGTGTAGATTTTTGGAGGTGTCTCCAAATACATTGATTGAAATGATAATAGCAACCTTGAATTGCTGTGTGAGGGTAGGTTTTTAGTATGGCTCGTATCATTGACTGTTCAAAGTCAATGGTTACTTTTTGGGGAAAGTAATTATTGGTTTCTTGTTTGATTTTAGTTAAAAGTTCAATATAAGTGGAGTTTTGCTTGTTTGGTAATAAAGCATATAGAAAGGGAATATTTGTATTTTAATAAAGTGCATGTATTGTATATAACTGATAAAATGGTTTGGGACATATTTTAAAAGTCCCGTCCATCATCCATGTCTCACAGTTTTGTAGTTTTAGTAAATTAGTGGCAGTTCCAAATATTATTATTCTTTTGTCTGTTGATTTGTTATCATAAAGAAGAAATTGTTCTTCATTATGGGTAACTGTGAGTTCTGGTGGTATTTCTACTTCAGCAAAAGTTTTGGGGACAGGTGTGGTGGTAGCAGTAGCTTTTTTAGTTCTAGCTATTGTTTAGGGACGATATTGAGGGCATTTGGCCAGTTGCATGTTGTGGGATTCTGGGGAGCATGTCTTTAGGTATTTCTGTTGTAGACTTTTCTGATCTAATGCTAGCTTCTTTTATTAAATCTAAAGCATTTCTAACTTCAATTTCGGGAATGTTAGGGGGTGGTTATGCTCCCTAACATATAGTACAGTTGTTTCCTTTGTTGCAGCCCTCCAATAACATTTATTAGAATAATATTTACTACATTTCCAGTTCAGTTTGTCTCCTGTTTGCTTTTCTTGGGGGTACACATACCCCATATAACATAATAAATGTTTTCCTATTTGCGAAGTTATGAATTGGGCCCCTTCAGTCATTGTGATTTTTCAAATGCTAAGAAAAATGTATATAAAAATTAATAAAAATATTTCTGTTCTGTTTTATTGTCTGAAATGTATACATTGTCAATGTTAGACTTACAACGTTGAATTTGAAGTTGTTTTCAATGCTGATGGGTTTTCTTTACTGTTTGCCTTTAGTTTTGTTGCTCAGATTCCTGTTGATAAAAAAAGTAATTTTAATAATTTTGTTTAACTGTGTTTTAAGTGGGGGAGTTGGGATTAAGTTGGACTTCTGTGTGGCATTTTTGGAAATTGTTTTAATTTATTTCAGTTTAATACTTACTTTATTTGCAAGTAGATTCAGAATTATCTGTAGAGGAGATATAAATTAAATAAATATACATTAATTATTTTGTTCCTATAAATAGTGTTTTAAGAAGATTTGCAGTAGTATTAGTTTATAAATGGTATTTTATTTACTTTGTAGAGCTGGAAACAGGGTTTTCTCAAATGTAGTGCAATGTTCAGGCAGCAATCTGGCACAGTTTCTCCTTGTATTTTCTTTTTTGTTTGAAGTGTAAAATAATGTTTAATTTTCGTGTGTTTATATAGTGTTTAATTAATTGTTGTTTTAATTTCATTGGTTTATTCTAATTGTATGTGTATTTCATTGGTTGTTATTTATTGTTTTAATTGATTTGGTAGTTGTTTGCCATATATGGAAAACGCTAATTAAGCTTCAGTTATAGTTTTGTTTTTATTTTAAAGTTGTTTAGTATATTATATGTGATTTATATAGTTTTAGATGTTAAATAATTTGCTTTTTTATTTAGGTATAATACTATAGATAGCAAATAATCGTGTGTATTTATTAATTTTTATGATAATATTTTTAAATGTGTTTAAAAATGTGTTGATCGATTTATTTTGTATGTTATGTGTGTTAAATAATAATTTTATATCTTTTATGGTACGTTTTGTATGGTTATAAACATTTGTAAGATGTCGATATATTTTTTTTACGATATTATTGGTGTCTATATTTTTGTTATCGATATTATTGACATTTTGTATGTTTTTTTAACATGTTCGATATTATTTTTAAAGATATTTTTTGGTTCGATAATAGTGATATCGATGTAAATGTATGACGATATTTTCTTGTTGATATTTGTGTACTTTTTTAAATAAGTATAGTATGTCGATTTTAGTGTAATAGATATTTTTGTCCCGATATTATGGTAGGTCGATATTGTGTCTGTCGATATTGTATCAGTGATCCATTTACTTGTGCAAAAGACACATTGTCACACTGGACCAGTTCATTCGACAACAACCACAAAATATGTACATAGCCAGGGGATGTCCAGACAGAGTCCTTGTGGGGAACATGTCAAGAGACATGTAGAGGAATAGAAAATGTTCAGTCAGGAGGATGATTGCAGTGTCATTGGGTAGGAATGGCCACATCAACAGTCCAAAAATGTCAAGGTTAGCATAATATAGTCAATATGAGGAGAGTGATAGATGATGTTCCCAGGAATGATGGTAAGCACAGGGCTAAGCATAAACTGGACATTTGACACAGATGAATGCTACTGCAGGCTTTTCATTTGAAAAGATGCACTGTCCACATCCTCTTCCTCTGATGTGTGCGGTGTCTCCTGTGAGGGTGTTGTGGTACATGCGGCAGGCAAGGGAGACACTAACACATCAGGGGCAGAATATGTGGATGCTGTAGCTACAGCAGCATTCATCTGTGTCACCAGATGGGGCATCACTGCAGCGAGGATGAGCTGAAGGCTTTTCAACACACCAGCAATGTCACAGTGGTAGGCAGCCATGTGGGAGTCCTGCTTCTGCTACATGGTCTCCAAGATTGTTCTAATTGCAGAAAGCTCTATGGCCACATTGCTGGTGCCACTTTGGCAGGACAGTTGTTGTTCCCTCTGTGTCATTATACCAGAGATGTCAGTCAGGGACTGCTGGAGGCCACGGAGCAGAGAGTAGGTGCCTCTGTTGGCAGCGGAGTTGTCCCTATTGGGACTGAGGCAGCCACGAATCTCCTCTAGTGTGGCTGCCAGTGTCTTCAACCCCGCCCACACCTAATCTGCCAACTCGCGTTGGACTCCTACATCACTGCATTGGAAAGTGATCTGTGGGTCCTCAGAGTCCAGGGTTGTGGCTGTGGCGCCTGTTGGTTATTTGGTGGGGTATGTGGAGATGCTACAACGCTGCTGAGCCTCCCCGGTTCCGGAGATGGGGTACCTGTGGAGTCCAGCCACTCTTGGAGGGTGTATGGTCGATGGTTGGAAGATCTTCACCAACATCGCCATCATCGTTGATGAGTGGGATAGGTGCTGACCAGGAGACAAGGTTTCATCCTCTTCAATGTAAAAGGTCAAATACTATTGTTTGTGTCCGTTACATGTTGACATGCAGTTTAGCATTTGACATTCAGAGTGCATGACACTTTCCATTCTCCTGTGTTACATGGTACACTTGTTACACAAAGCTGTGTATGTCACAGTTGTTCACGATTTTGCAATTAGCCCTAAGTGCATACAGTAAGGGGCATATTTACAAGCCCCTACTGCCATTAAGACCTTCCTGTGGCACTACGTGCTTCACCTTATTTACAATGAGGTGTAAAACAACTTAGCGTGGCTTAACACCACATTGTGAATAAGGCCCCCTTACATGCTACACTTTGCATGAATATGGTGGCCAATGAGTTTTGAGGTGGACATTCCACTGCAACACCCATTGATATTGCCACTGCCACCTATTTACCAGTGTGACATAAGTAGTAGCCCGCTCATAAACTTAAAACCAGGGATAACGTGGTTGTCACATGGCAAAACAAGGAGAGGTGCTTTATTTCTCCTCGTTTTTGCAGTTTCTATGTGTTTTTCATTTTGTAGCACACATAGTAACAGCAAAATACCACCATCCTGTACATAAACAATCATTCCCCAACCCAGACACCCTTGCACTTTGGTGCAAGGATGCCTGTATTGGTGCAAGGTAGCTTAATTAACCACAAGCACAACTGAAAACGCAGGGGTGCCCCATAACTTTTGAACATGGTGCATCCCTGCAATTTCATAATGGTGAAACATGGTGTTAGCAATGTTTGATTAACATCACGCTTTGCCATTCTGTGTTAAAATGCTACTTAGGGGCCAATTCCGATTCGGGACGGAAATCACTCCGACCGAGCCGGACCCGGAGAGATTTCCGACCGAATCGGACCCGTGCAGCCCGACCGAACGAGTACGATGCGTCCGTATGCTATTGGACTCGATTCGGTCAGACTCCCATTGAAGTCAATGGAAGCCTGTTATACGACGCGTACACGGGCTCCCATTGACTCAATGGGTGCGAGGCGGACAAGGGCGCCCCCCACAGCGTGTACGCGGTGAAGCGATTCGCCCCGTACACGCACAGGTAGGGGGACCCATGGGTCCCCCCTGTGTGCGACTCGCGCGGCTACGCGTTCAGGGGGTCCGACACTGACCCCCGAAGTACGGCTCCGACAGCTCTTCTGAGCCGGAGTGTGCGGCTCGGTCGGACTGCTCGCGGCGCGCATCGTACTCACCCGGCCGGGAAGCGTCTCCATTGCGCGGTGCGAGTCGAGTCCGAGCGAGTCGGTCGGTGCGGTTCGAGCCGGGAACGAGTCGGTCGGAGCGGTCGGGATGCCCGGACGAGTCGGTCGGCGATTTCGCATCGTACTCGCTCGTCCGGACGCGCATACGGATCGGTCGGGAAACAGGGCTCCGAATCGGATCCGGTAAAGCCGAATCCGATTCGGAGCCCTACCGGCCGAGATCGGAATCGGCCCCTTAGTGGCTACAGCCTAACCTAGTTGTCAAATGGGAATCACTGACATCCTTTTATGTTTTATCATGTGCAGAGTAGGTGTTCTGCAGGATGTGAGACAGCTTATGTATTTATTCTGCAAACGTGTATGTGTGCATTGATCCCTCTGTGTGTTGTAGACAAAGGTCTGGACGACCAACTTACTGCCATACAGTTATATGACCATAATGGAGAGTGGTTTATCCTGCACCTACTACTCTTGCATCATTTGTGGCTAGCCACAACAGAATGATGTTGGAAACTGTTAGAAGGTAACATGTGTCATGCAGTACTCCAAAAGATGGTTTTATTGGGGTGATGGTGAGATTTAAAAACAGAGAGTCCTTAGACAAGATTTTGACTAGACATGGTTCAGCAAGCACTTTAACTATGCAACCCAGCATATTTCCACATACACAGGCCTGGCCCAGAGTAAAAATGAGCATGCCCTCCTCTTGTGTTTTCCGTAGCAGTAACAATGGTGACAACAGGCAAGCAGCAAGACAGACAACTTTGAGGCAGGGTCCATGTATGGCTGCATTGGTGCACAGCTGATCTTTGTGCAACATCACAGGGGTGTGCACATGGATGAGACATACTCCAGTGCACATGGTCCTTCCATTTTTTGTCCCCAATGACACCTTGGAGCTGAAGAAGAGCTGGTGTTTATTTTCCGTCACCTCTGCAATCAGGATCTCATTTTCCTCCTGACAGAATCTGCATTTCCTCTTCCTCTTCCCCATGGACTCTGGCTGGTCTGTTGTATTCCGCTTTAGGTGTCCGTATATAGGTTTTCCTGATACATGTCCTTATATAGGCACAATTCGCATTGCCCTTATATAGGCATAAGATCCCAGTCCTTATTTAGGCATTAGCCATGCTATCCAAATACAGGCATGGTCACCTACATCCGTCCACCCTAACGTCACAACGAGTTCTTAGAAACCAGACCCTTAAGCTCTTGGGAGTTCCCCTAGCACAGGATTATTGATTTCTCCAAAAACTCATTTATTATGCATGAACCGCTATTCCTTAAGGGTTCATTCCTGACGTCTTCCTCTGCCCGACTTTACGTCAATGCTAACATTCCAAGGCACCTACCGGGTATAAATATACCTTCCCTTGCCCAAGCAAGTAGGAGGAGACCTCGACTTTAGAGGAGCCCATGTCCCGGCCTGACGCACTGACAAGAGACGCTGTCATCCCTGCTCGCAGAGAATCCAGCTTCCAGTGTTCTGACTCCCTTCGCGGGGTGTTAGAGTTCGAGACCCGGAAAGAGATTCCCACCTCTCTCATTCTCAAGGTATGGAGCTGACTAGAACCTAGAGGGACTCTTGGCATACCAGACTTAGAATACCATACTATAGCATACCATACTAGCTTATGTTATTTATGTATATGAATATATGTGTCATAGCTAAAAGATAATGCTAACGCAGTATTATTTCTTTCTACTGCTTACGCTGTACATAATATATCTCGCATACTGTCTTACGATTGTAACAGCTCATATCTCTTACACGAGAAACAAGACTGTTCAATAAATCCTTTTATTGAAACGCCCGTCTATTCTTTCTATGTAACTCTGAAGAAACTAAGCATGCACGATTAGCTGAGTGAAACTGTTATCTGTTGTTTCCACGATTCTGAGAGTGTTCCGATTCTAAAGGGAAACAAAGTTGTCATGTTTATGCGGTTGCCAGAAACTACTCCCTTCTTGTTTACAAGGAGTTTCTAGTGGCCTCTGAGTTAGCTGGTACAAAGTAAATTAAGTTTAATATACTCGATAGGGGCATAGTGACCTCAGTCCTATGTCAAACCTATAGGGTATATTATTCCAATGCGCAGAGCCTATTAGGGAAATAGGAACTACACTACATGGCGCCCAACGTTTGGTAAGGCACTAATTTAACGCTAGATACTGAGTAACTCAGTTGTGCTTTTCTCAGAGACCCCTACTCACATACTCCATAAGACGTCTGGAGTGGGTAGGGTTAAGTATCCGCCAAAGCTGAATAGGACAAAAAATCCTATATATGAGCTGTATGGTTTGTTCAACGTTGAAGGATACAGTGTTCCAAAATATTGTGCACCTTATCTTTGTTTCCTTGAAACTGTTGTATTTCCTCTTAGGGTGCACATAATGGGCTTTCCAATATCCTGTCCTTATATAGGCACAATTCGCCCTGCCCTTATATAGGCATAGAATCCCAGGCCTTATTTAGGCATTAAACCATGCACTCCAAATACAGGCATGGTCTCTGACATCCGTCCACCCTAACGTCACAACGAGTTCATGAAGAACAGACCCTTAGGCTGCGGGAGTTTCCCTAGTCCAGGACTATTGATTTCTTCAAGGACTCATATATTATGCATGAACCATTATTCCTTAGGGGTTCATTCATGACGTCTTTCGTTGTCCAATTCACGTCAATGCTAACATTCCTAAGGTACTCTCAGGTATAAATATACCTTCCCTAGCCCCTGTAAACCAGAGGAGACCTCGACTTCAGAGGAGCCCGTATCCCGGTCTGACGCACTGAGAAGACGCTGCCATTCCCTGCACGCAGAGAGCCCAGCTTCCAGCTTCCAGTGATCTGACTTCCCTTGCGGGGTGTTGGAGTTCGAGTCTGGCAAAGAGATTCCAACCTCTCTCATTCTTCAGGTATGGAGCTGATAAGAACCTAGAGGGACTCTTGGCATACTAGGCAAACTAGACTTAACATACTCTTAGTATACCATAGTAAGGAATACTTCACCTACTTCTTCCCTCTTCCTACACCTAGGTTAGGTTAGGTACACTGGGGTAGAACTAGCTTAGCACCGCATCGTATGAGTACTCGCATTTTTAGTCTGTGTTATTTATGTAACAGCATTTGTACTATAAGATAATGCTATCGCAGTATTATTTATTTCTACTGCTCACCCTGTACATTATTTATCTTGCATACTGTCTTGTGATCGTAACAGCACATTATACTTACACCAGAAACAAGACTGTTCAATAAATCTTTTATTGAAAACGCCCGTCTATTATTTCTGTGTAACTCTGAGGAAAACTAAGCATGCACGACTGAGCTGAGTGAAATAGTTATCTAGTGTTTCCACGACTCTGGGACACGTTCTGATTCTAAAAGGAAAACATATTGGTCATGTTTTGCGGCTGCCAGAAACTACTCCCTTCTTGTTGTCAAGGAGTTTCTAGTGGCCTCAGAGCTAGCTGGCACAAGTAATTAAGTTTAATATACTCGATAGGGACATACCGACCTTAGTCCTATGTCAAAACTATAGGATATATTATTCCAATGCGCAGAAATAGGGAAATAGGGAAATAGGAGCTACACTACATGGCGCCCAACGGTTTGGTTAGGCAGTAATTCAACTTTAGATACTGAGTAACTCAGTCGTGCTATTTTCTCTCAAAGACCCCTACCCATATACTCCAAAAGACATCTGGAGTGGGCAGGGCTAGGTATCCACCAAGGCTACATAGGGAAGCACCCTATATATTAGCTGTTTGGTTTACTCAACGTTGAAGGATACAGTGTTCCAAAATATTGTGCACCTAATCTTTGTTTTCTTGAAACTTGTTCTACATTTTTCAAACAACAAAAATGCCTGACGGTGACAATGAAGCCGGAAACGGTGGAGCTGCGGCTGATGCAGCCCAAGCAGCACTTTTTAACCTTACAGGTTTAAATGAAACTGAGGAGGGTGTTGTACACATCCCTCAAAACTTAAGAAGAGCCATAACTCTAAAACGTATAAAACATGGCCTATCGCCAAGAGGAGGTAGAGCAGTTTTCGTGATAGAGGCACATGAATCATTTCAGACAGAGGTATTCTATTCATGGGTACTACTTCCGGAATGCAATCCAACATCACAAACATTTCACTTCTACAAAGAAGATGAACTACCAGAGGAATACATTCCTTTCGAGGATATTGAAATTCCATTAACATACCAAGAGCATCAGCTCTGGTTTAAAGGCGCCCTAAAACATCACAAAAACATTACCAGGCTCGGTCCACTAGGTAGACCAGGAGCAACATGGCCAATTTTAGCCGGCTACACACCTCATCCTGAACTGGATATAATGCCAGATGAGGAATTACATACTCAAATAAAAGAGTTAATAAAAATGTACAGACAATTAGTCCAATATGTCATGCAGACTTTTACAGTCCGACCACCATTGACATATCCAAATCCAACTCCCCAACAGGGGAATACACTAAAAATTACACCACAGACTCTCAACTCAGTCATGGGTAAAATGCCCACAAAACGTGAGCAAATTCCGTTTTGGATAGCTCAAAAAATTACTCAAATCGAAGCAGTATTTCCAAATACTAGCCCACAGAAAACACAGAAACACAGAATCCTAACAATCAGTTTACCGATGGGGATAACACCACAACTGGAAGACTGCACCACTTGGGGCTCAGTCTTTGCTGCCATCTATACTAAAACACATGGTATTCCGTCAATTGCGGTAATACCTGATGTCCTAAAACAAATTCAAAATGAATATGGGGCAGAGCCTGCTCTAAATTTAGGAATGAAATTACTGAAAAATTTCGAGCAGGTATCAACAATAATATTATCTAATATTAAAGGGGAGGCAGCAGCAGTGGCGATCCGCCAAAAATTGAGGGAATTCGATGTTACAGAACATCAAACTGAGCTACCCAGAATAATTGAACAATCTTATGCAGAATTAGTCAGAGATAGTTTGGGTGGAAGACCACTGAAACCAAAACTATCTGAAAGTCCTGAGAAGGACTCAATAAAACAAACTCCTACATCTTCTAAAAAGAAGTGGGAGTCTACTAAACAAAAATCAAACGAGAAACGTTCTCAATCCCGAGGTAGGTCTCCTCAACAGGAGCCCTCTGAAAGGAGGTATACCCTCAGGAATAGGGATAATTTAAGAAAACCTGATAGGTATCATGATACTGATACACGTTCCTCTCGTCCCTTTCATATCTCACCACAGACTTCGGAAAGAAGAGGACGGACGGAACACAGAGAAGAACGCGTGACATCGAAAGACGACAAACACGCTCCAAAAACTAAAGTAAAACCTCAATTCTCCAAAAAGAAAGTAGCAGGTCTAAAAATAAGACATGCCGAGAATACTGAGATCACAACTCAAGAACGGAGAATGGGCTCAGACCATGCTGGACAGTGCAGCAGAAGTCAGAATAGTTCGCCAGAACCTGAGGGAACTTCTGGAGATAGTGGACTTGAATGAGTACATCACAGTCGAGACTGTAGACACCAGGGTTAGTACTCCACAAAAGTTATATGACATAACACCCCGGATGGAGGGAGACAAACCTAGACAGGTGAAAGCACTTTTTGGGGAAAAACTATCAAAGGGCTATGACATACTTCTAGCAGAAAAGGACTGGCCACCACAATTTTTCAGGGAGTGCCCACACGGCGCGGACATAATTATGCCTGCCTTCTCCAACCATATACCAATGCATCTACGATATACATATGCCAGGAAATGGGCAGTGGCCCAGGCCCCAGCATTATATAAAAATCATGTAGGATGGGATGAAGATTCACCTCACCATAAAATACATCTGAAACATGAACCAACTGCACAACGGCAGTATCCTATTAAGCAAGAAGCTAAAAAACAGGTCAGGGAGATCTTAGATCAACTTGAATACCAAGGGGTGATTGAAACATGCACCTCCTCAATGAACAATCCTTTGTTTCCTGTCTCCAAACCAGACAAAACATATCGTCTAGTTTTGGACTACAGACACCTAAACACTTGTTCTAAAACTTTTGCAGTGCAAAATGCACATAGCACAGCATTAATGAATAACATTGTGCGTAAAAATATAAAACCACATTAGACATCTCAAATGGTTTGTTTTGTCAAAACATAGCACCTGAAAGCAGGTACTTAACAGCATTCTCCATAATGGGGACCCAGCGTCACTTTTGTCGACTCCCACAAGGGTTCAAGAATAGCCCAGGTTTATTCCCAGCGAGGGTAATGGAGTTACTACAAATTTATGACAATGAGGCATTGTCCTATGTCGATGACATATATCTGACAGACGATGACCTAGTAAAACACTTGAACAGAGTGAGCACCATTATACTGGGATTCGCCTCTGAGGGTTACAAATTCAACTTTAAAAAGTCCAGAATTGCCCATCTCAATGTCCTATTTCTAGGATATGAGTTTCCAAGTGAAGGCAAGAGCTTGGCAGCTAACTTTTTAGAAAAGTGTGCGCTGCTCCAACCTCCAAAAACGCTAAAAAACTTACAATCGATCCTGGGTTTCTTAAATTTTGGAAGAACATACATTATAAACTATGCAGAAAGGGTTAAACCTATCTACGCATTAATCAAACCTGATTTTTCAATCAAAAACTGGACACAGGAACACACAGAAATTTTGCGTTCACTCCAGGCTAGCATGTTAGCAACAAATCACTTACAAACACGCGTAAGTGAACGAAATTTGGTGATCCGAATAATTTCGGGTCAATGCGGATTCACCTACTTAACTTTCAATGAGGGTGAAAAAATACCAATAGCGTATAAATTGCACTTGTACACACAAGCGGAAATGCGCTTCAGTTCTACTGAAAAAATTCTAACAGCAGTTCAAACCGCTGTAGCAAAAGAAAGAGCCTTAGCCCAAGGGAAACAAATTATTATCGTAACCCCAGTACCTGCTTTAGAAGCGGTTACAAAAGCAAGCATTCCAAATGCTAAGGCATTGCATCCAAGATGGATACAATGGGTTAATTCTCTTGCTGCAACAGATGTTGAATATGTTTTTGACCCAGATTTAAAAACACAAGCCTTCCTGCAGTATGAACATGAATGTCCCCTGCCCACTGAAATTCTGCCTCTCGATCAGTACGAATTCATAATTTACACTGACGGATCCGCACAACCGGCAATAGGGGGTAAGCAAGCTTACAGTGCAGCGTGTGCTATCGTTAAAGGTCGCATGCGAAATGGCATCTTCAGACCTATGGTCACTAAAACGCAGTCTCTAGGAGATTGTACAGCTCAGTGAGCTGAACTACAAGCATTCAAACTGGCACTTGAAAGTACAGATCGAGAATTCCCACACTAATCGTGTGCGATTCCTTTTACTGTGTGCAGTCGTATAATGAATATATACAAAACTGGCTTGAAAATGGTTTCAAAGATGCGAAAGGTGGCACAATAAAGCACAAATTGCTTTGGGAACAAGTAGTTCAGTTGAAAAATGAACTACCAAAGGCTCACGTGATCCACACACTGAGTCATCAACGTGATGGCGTTCACGTTGCAGGGAATTCATTGGCTGATGAAGCCGCAAAGGGGGCTGTGCAGACGGCTTCCGTAGCTGCGATCACTCGTTCAAAAACAAAAATAGACGGTGAGATAATGTTGGCTGTCAATGCTTCAAGCAAGGGCAGCAGTGCAGCATTACCAAAAAAGTTTCCACTCAAGAACTCTTATGTAATTGATGCGAACAACGTTCCTTTTGCTCGAATCCCTGGAGTGGGGGATAGGGTAATACCAAACATGGAACCTAGAGCAGCCTTGATTTATGAAACACATTTCGGGGAGGGTCTGTCACATCAAGGGATGTCTAAGACTATCCTGACTTTAAAAGAGATGTACTGGTGGCCTGGGATGAATACAGAAATTCACATATTCATCAACAACTGCTTAGACTGTAAATTACAGCGAGAGAGCCACCAGACACCATGCTGTGAATGCGGCAGCCCAGTACAGACACCACTGTTAGACAGCATTCGACTATCTACGCGCCTGCGTTCTACTGGACAAAGGCATTCCCGCAAATACTGAATCTCGGTTCCTATGGTTATGGCCTCAGCGCTCAGCTGACGCTCGAACTGTTATAAAAGATTTGCGAGTCTTTATCAGCATATACGCAATAGGCACGCTACATTCTGACCAGGGTCCTGCGTTTAGCTCTAGGGCTTACAAAGACGCCATGGCCAGTCTGGGCGTTGCATTGCGGTACTCCTCTCCATTCCATCCTGAGGGAAATTCGGTTGTGGAAAGGAAAAACCGGGACATAAAGCAGTCTATAACAGCTAGAGTATTAGGTTCGGGTGACGGGTGGGTCAAACACCTTAGTGGCGTTCAGCGCACAATGAACAATCTGCCAAGAAGTTCTCTAGGGGGGTCACTCCATATGAGGTCCTATTTGGGACGAGAATGTGGGTACCAGACTTAGAAAACGTAGGCACAGTGGTGGAAAATAAACCCTTTGATATCAAAGATCGTTTGGCTGTTTTACAGGACTTAAACAAATTAAGAATGAAACAAAGCAACGTATTCCTACAGTCAACCACCACTGGGGATCAACCGGCTGTCCCAGCAAGGCCTGTCTGGATTCCTAAAGTTGGGGATCTAGTCAGAGAAAAAATTGCGGACAAGAAGGAATTTGGACCTTCTTACAGACAACCAGTACCTGTCCTAGCAGTTCAAGGAACAAGAACAATACTACTGCCGCCCCTTGCTGGAAGAAAGGAGAAAAGATTTGTGTCCATCGACCTGATCAAACCACAGTATGTGGCCAATACTAAATAGTAGGCCTCGTGGACTCCGACCTAGTAGCAAACGCACTCCTCTCGCTACTATCCAAGAGGTTCATACTGAAAGACTGATAACAATCGAGAATTCAGCTGAAACAAATGAAGGACTATGCAACAACGCTATGGAACTCATCCCTCTTGAAGAACAAGTAACAGTTCGTCCAAATACACCTGTCTACACCAACGTAACAAGTGATGAACTGGTTCCAGTGATTTCAACAAATCCTGATGCAATTCAAACAATTGACAGAACTGCTTCTGACTACTTCATTAACTTTGATACGTTCTCAGAAGATCCTAGTGAACCTGAAACAACGCCAGTGTCATTGAAATTCAAGCAGCAAGTACAAGACTTTCTTCACTTTCTGAAAAAGACTTATTTGGTTTCTCCATGGATTGAACTCTGGATTACATCTGGACTTTTTGTTTTCCTGCTCTGGCTAGCTTTGGTAACAACAGTAAGCGTGCTTATAAGTGGCAGATACATCCATGTGAACACTGAAGGAAAAAACATAAACGTACTTTTGAAACCTCAGAAATCTTCCCATCGTGAAGCAAGAGACTTGTCATCAGTGAACATCACAGCTGTTCCTATACATGATGGTATAGTGTGGGACAAAACAGATTTTGATATATTCGGTCCAACGGAAGAATTGAACATTCAACATTTGTTTAAAATTTCACTAAGTGATCTAATCACGTCCAGTACCTATTCTGATGATTGGGACTTTGAGACTGTGACTGATATTATGTTTGACCTAGAAAAATCTGCAGAATTTTCTAAACATGAATATTTAGAGGGTTCATCAGACTATGAACAAATGTATTGTTTTAATCACTATGGTCATCATTATTTGCATAAATCTGCATATCCAAGAAATGTGTTTATGTTTAACCAATGGGAACATTGTCCTACACCACCTAAAGGTAGTTCAAAAACATTTGCCAGTAAATTTCCATATTTTTCAGGTTACAATACATCTGATCCAGAAATGTTTTACTATAAAAATGTAAACAAAACAGGACTGAAAATTATGTTAACAAATACAAAACAGATTTATTCTGCATTATTCAATGCCCAACTGTCTAGACAGGGTTTCGACTTTTGGAAAGACACAATAGACACAAAAACATTGTGGGGTACTAAAGAATGGCAAGTACAGGGGATAGAAGCTTATTCAGAGCCTGCATCATCCCTGAACAAATAATGTTTTTGAATGAAACTATCCAACAAACATCTTGTCTTGGTTTAGCCAAGATCAAAGAGATGAACACACCTTCTGTACCGACTCCTGCAACAAATAATGTAACACAGGCAGTGGTGACAGTCGACAATATACTACAACTCAACAGATCTAATCCTGATTGGAAAAAATGGTTGATCTGGCCCATAGACACGAATAACTGTCAGGAAAGATTCCTGAATAAAACTCAGGGCTTTACTATTCATAGGCCAGACCCAAGATACGTCCAAAGACAACATCCGGGGGTAGTAACAACATACAGTGTAGGGAAGTTATGCCTCGATTGGCTGCATACATCTACACTACAGGATGTGAAACAACACTTATCCTTACTTGCAAAAGACGCAGACCTTAGGGATTTCTTGCTTGGACCAAGAAAACCGCGTCAAAAACGTTTCATATATGCCGGCATTTATGCTGCTTATAATGAAGCTTGGAAGGTATCACAGATAGAGACCGCAGAACGAATACGTGAACTTGATCGTATTAATTTAGAGAAAACACTCTCTGTGGTCGACAATTGGTTAACAACTTTGTCCTCCAGAATATATTCATTGGACGGCATTGTATCCTCTGCTATCGACACTCTAGAACAAGATTTGGCGATGTTACAACAAGGCCAATCTCAAATACGTTCTATTATGTTATTAAGCTGGACGCTGCAATCATTGCAAGCGGGCTATGTGCCCTGGCGTTTCATCAACACAATGGCTCTGTTTGCAGAATACAATCTAACTGATAAACAGATCGGAATGGCACAGAGAGGAGCAAAGTATACAGTGCTGAGCATTGAAAAACTGGAAAAGTTACCATTCACAGTGGCAGAAAAACCAGCTACAGAATGGCTTATTCATGGCAAAATTACACTACCTGTGACTACTTTTCAGTTTCAGTATTGCCTCAGACAAATGCAAGCAGGCAAATATGAAAGGTTGGGTAAGGAATACATTAAGACATCTTGGGCTTTACCGTATACATATAGATGTTGGAGCGGGGATCGTGAAGTGTTTTTAAACGGTAAAAACTGTAAACGTGCACTAAGCGGTTCACTAGTATGTCAGGACATTTCCTTGCACGGGGCTTGTAATGGTTCTGTGGCAAATTTGTCTTGCCATCAGCAGGGTACACCAGCTGCTGTGATTAATCCGACGTTCGGACAACTTTCTAATGGGAGTTACCTCATGTTGAATGATCAGAGCTGCTGTGGCATGCTGCCAGGCATCCCATATCTAGTAACGGTCAACTCCAGGGTCACTTGCTGTATGCAAGTATTGTTTGCCCCAGTAGACACAGTCAGGGAGTCGCCTTTATGGCCTTCGCTGAACGTCTCTTTTATAAGATTTGATACTTTAAGCAGAATGAAAGCCATGCTTTTACAACAAACAGTGCCTCTGACCTCGGCCAAAGAAACCTATGATCTGCAAATTGCAAGGACTTCGGCTGAGATACAGACTTTAATACGTACAAACTGCCCTATACATTTCGTGGAAATGATAGGACGAATTTTCAACATGTCTGATACAACAGGAATTGTACATATATTTAAGGGCATCTGCTCGGGTCTGTTAGCACCTTTCCAGGCAATACTCGGAATCATTCCGAACTTTGCACATTCGGTGTTTGGTGGCATACCATTAATTCTAGCACTCGTTGCCGGAATTCTATTGCCCTTCCTGCTATTTTGCTATGGCCAGCCAATTCGCCGACATCACTCCGAGCGACATGGAGAAAGCTCTCCTTGAACGAAAGTGCCGTGAGCAAATAGTACAGCTTTTGGGCATACATCGTCTTCGGGACCTTAATACCACATGGTTCCTGTCCTTTAGACCAATCTGGCAAGATTGCATCTTACCTGTTCTTCGATGCCTGCTATGCGGTGTAGAATGCGTGTTGGACACCTGTCTAACATTTCCATCGGATGCGCCAACGGACGTCGATACTCTGCTGGACCAGATAACGGCCCATGCTATGTGTTGTCCCCAGCAGCTTCCTATTCTGATGACAGCATTCATTGAGATCTCACAGACGCTTCCGGCAGCTGCTGAGGTACGAGAAAGAACTACAGGCACACAGGTAACAACAGACGCGAACATTGCGACAATTGAAAGCAATGATTCACATCTCTGTGCAATTAACCTGCTTCACGAGGTGTTCCAACTCACACCAACTACAGTGGATGATGTTTTGTCTATAGAAATAGATGATCTAATGTTTACACCAGACCCGTAAACTGACTCTGATTCAGCATACAGTGTTCCAACAATACAGCAACAATTTGGCCTTCATTTTTTCAAAAACTTGGAACTCTACCAGAAATTGAACTTTTTCCCATTTCTTCGAAGGAAAATGGAACTTCAATCTGCTTAAAGTAGAACTAGCCTTATAGTACAGACTAGGCGGTCCTTCCAAAGACATTTAGTCATCTTATGTGTCTAAAAACACTTCATTTAATTTTCATGACATAAAATGAAATTGATTTTTGAATAACTTATCGATCAATTTTTTTCAAATGTAAATATTACTGCTTATTTCATTTCAATTGCATTTATTTTCGAATTTTATGCCTGTAATGAAAAAGCAATGCTTCAAATGTACAGTACCTTTTGCATTCTAATAGTTTTTTTAAAGAAATGCCTTTTTTAAATGGTTTTATGAAAAATTTTAGAAATATGCGGTACTCCATTTTAATGTTTAGCATTTTTAATGTTTAGCATTTTAGTATTATCATACACACGAAAGAGGAGTGGGTGTTGTATTTCCTCTTAGGGTGTCCATAACGGGCTTTCCAATATCCTGTCCTTATATAGGCACAATTCGCCCTGCCCTTATATAGGCATAGAATCCCAGGCCTTATTTAGGCATTAAACCATGCACTCCAAATACAGGCATGGTCTCTGACATCCGTCCACCCTAACGTCACAACGAGTTCATGAAGAACAGACCCTTAGGCTGCGGGAGATTCCCTAGTCCAGGACTATTGATTTCTTCAAGGACTCATATATTATGCATGAACCATTATTCCTTAGGGGTTCATTCATGACGTCTTTCGTTGTCCAATTCACGTCAATGCTAACATTCCTAAGGTACTCTCAGGTATAAATATACCTTCCCTAGCCCCTGTAAACCAGAGGAGACCTCGACTTCAGAGGAGCCTGTATCCCGGCCTGACGCACTGAGAAGATGCTGCCATTCCCTGCACGCAGAGAGCCCAGCTTCCAGCTTCAGTGATCTGACTTCCCTTGCGGGGTGTTGGAGTTCGAGTCTGGCAAAGAGATTCCAACCTCTCTCATTCTTCAGGTATGGAGCTGATAAGAACCTAGAGGGACTCTTGGCATACTAGGCATACTAGACTTAACATACTCTTAGTATACCATAGTAAGGAATACTTCACCTACTTCTTCCCTCTTCCTACACCTAGGTTAAGTTAGGTACACTGGGGTAGAACTAGCTTAGCACGCATCGTATGAGTACTCGCATTTTTAGTCTGTGTTATTTATGTAACAGCATTTGTACTATAAGATAATGCTATTGCAGTATTATTTATTTCTACTGCTCACCCTGTACATTATTTATCTCGCATACTGTCTTGTGATCGTAACAGCACATTATACTTACACCAGAAACAAGACTGTTCAATAAATCTTTTTTGAAAACGCCCGTCTATTATTTCTGTGTAACTCTGAGGAAAACTAAGCATGCACGACTGAGCTGAGTGAAATAGTTATCTAGTGTTTCCACGACTCTGGTACACGTTCTGATTCTAAAAGGAAAACATATTGGTCATGTTTTGCGGCTGCCAGAAACTACTCCCTTCTTGTTGTGAAGGAGTTTCTAGTGGCCTCTGAGCTAGCTGGCACAAGTAATTAAGTTTAATATACTCGATAGGGACATACCGACCTTAGTCCTATGTCAAAACTATAGGATATATTATTCCAATGCGCAGAGCCTATTAGGGAAATAGGAGCTACACTACAAAACTTGTTCTGCATTTTTTTTAAAAATGTCCCTGAACAGGGATACTAACACCGAGAACGGTGTAGTTGCGGCTGACCCAGTCGTAACAGCTTTTAATTTTACAGGTTTAAATGAAACCGATGAGGGTGTTATAAACATCCCTCCAAACTTAAGGAGAGCCATCACTCTAAAACTTATAAAACACGGCCTATCACCAAGAGGTGGTAGAGCAGTTTTCGTGATAGAGGCACACGAATCCTTTCAGACAGAGGTATTCTATTCATGGATAGTATTCTCAGAATCAAATCCAGTAACAAAAGTATTTCACTTCTTTAAAGAAGATGAACCACAAGAGGAATATATTCCTTTCGAGGATATTGAAATTCCACTCACATACCAGGAGCATAATCTCTGGTTTAAAGGCGCCCTAAAACATCACAAAAACATTACCAGGCTCGGTCCACTAGGTAGACCAGGAGCAACATGGCCGATTCTAGCCGGCTACACACCTCATCCTGACATCGAAGAAATGTCAGACGAAGAATTACTTACTCAACTACAAGAGTTAATAAAAATTTACAGACAATTAGTCCAATATGTAATGCGGACTTTCACACACCTATAACAATTCCAAATCAGACCCCTCAACAGTGGAATATACTAAAAATTACTCCAAAGACTTTACACGCAATCATGGGTAAAATGCCCACAAAACGTGAACAAATTCCATTCTGGATAACTCAAAAAATTACTCAAATCAAAGCAGTATTTCCAAATACTAGCCCTTATGAGAAACACAGAATCCTAACAATCTGTTTACCAATGGGGATCACACCACAACTGGAAGACTGCACCACTTGGGGCACAGTCTTTGCTGCCATCTATACTAAAACACATGGTGTTCCGTCAATTGCAGTAATACCAGATGTCCTGAAACAAATTCAAAACGTATACGGGGCAGAACCTGCTCTGAATTTAGGTATGAAATTACTGAAAAACTTCGACCAGGTCTCAACAATAATATTATCTAATATTAAAGGGGAGGCAGCATCAGTGGCGATCCGCCAACGCTTAAGGGAATTTGATGTAACAGAACATCAACATGAACTACCCAGAATAATAGAACAATCTTATGCAGAATTAGGCAGAGATAGTTTGGGTGGAAAACCTATGAAGCCAAAACTATCTGAAAGTCCCGAGAAGGACTCTATTAAACAAAATCCTACATCTTCTAAAAAGAAGTGGGAAACTAATAAACAAAATTCAAACAAGACACGTTCTCAATCCCGAGGTAGGTCTCCTCAAAAGGAGTCCTCTGAAAGGAGGTATAACCTCAGGAATAGGGATAATTTAAGAAAACCTGACAGGTATCAAGATACTGATACACGTTCCTCTCGTACCTTTCAGATATCGTCACAGACATCAGAAAGAAGAGGACGGTCAGATCACAAAGAAGAACGCGTGAAATCCAAAGACGATAAACACGTTCAGAAAAATAAATCAAAACCTCAATTCACAAAAAAGAAGGTAGCAGGTCTGAAGATCAGACATGCCGAGAATACTGAGGACACAGCTCAAGAACGGAGAATGGGCTCAGACAATGCTGGACAGTGCAGCAGAAGTAACAATAGCTCACCAGAACCTGAAGGAACTTCTGGAGATAGTGGACTTGAATGAGTACATCACAGTAGAGTCTGTAGACACCAGGGTTAGTACTCCACAAAAGTTATATGAAATAACACTCCGAATGGAGGGAGACATACCAAGAAAAGTGAAAGCACTCTTTTGGGAGTAACTTTCAAGGGGTTATGATATACTTCTAGCAGAAAAGAACTGGCCACCAAACTTTGTCAGGGAGTGCCCACATGGCGAGGACATCATTATGCCAGCCTTCTCCAACCATATTCCAATTCATCTAAAATATACTTATGCCAGGAAATGGGCAGTTGCCCAGGCCCCAACATTATACAAAAATAATGTAGGATGGGATGAGGACTCACCTCACCACAAAATACAGCTAAAAAATCAACCTACTGCACAAAGGCAGTACCCAATAAAGCAAGAAGCTAAAAAACAGGTCAGGGAGATCCTAGATCAACTTGAATACCAATGGGTGATTGAAACATGCACCTCCTCAATGAACAATCCTTTGTTTCCTGTATCCAAACCAGACAATACATATCGTCTAGTTTTGGATTACAGACACTTGAACACTTGTTCCAAAACATTTGCAGTGCAAAATACACATAGTACAGCATTAATAAATAACATGAAACAGGCTGGCTCAGCACCCAACTACAGTCAAGTACAGTTACAAAAAGTATACAATGATATATAGTCATCAATGGTTGAACATGAACACAACGTCTCCCAAAGGACTCAAATAAGACTTTGGTTTACTAAAAACAAATCCTTCCTTTATTATTTTGTTCCTTTATTCAAAATTCTTTTAAAACCACAACACAAAATTTATAGCCGAAGCGGCGCTTTCGTCCCAACGGGACTTCTTCAAGGCTATAAAAATACATACAAAACAAACATTAATATGGACATGTTAAAAACACAATATTTACAAAACACAAAATTTAAACCAAACTGACAATCACATCATCATAGAATGATTGACATAACAAGCATAGACATCAAGATATGTTCAACTTGTTCTTAAGGAGACAATATAAATCTAACACAGGGAGAATCTTGCTAAGTACAAAAATAGATCAGAACAATTATTGTAAGATGTGTTTAGCATCATTGTATTATGGAACAATCAATTAATATTGAAGAGAGACAAGCCTATACACCCAATGAAAGCACCATCATAATAGTATATAAGCAGGTACATCATTTATGATCTCATTGTCTTGTTCTAACTATCATCAGCTCGAATGCATATTATTGTGGCTATTCAATATGATTGACTTTCCTATATTTTAACGAAAGCAATTCTATCATTGTCTGCAGGAATTATAATTAATTTAACATACCTGTTGTGTTTGTGAAAGGTTAGTAAACCAAAGTCTTATTGGAGTCCTTTGGGAGACGTTGTGTTCATGTTCAACCATTGATGACTATATATCATTGTATACTTTTTGTAACTGTACTTGACTGTAGTTGGGTGCTGAGCCAGCCTGTTTCATGTGCTTTTGGTTTACCAAAAAATTAGGGACGTAGGAAGGTCACGTTCCCGGCTCTCTGCACCACACCTTTGCTTTAAATACAGAAAAATTATACTGACTGGTGCTGGTCTTGGGTGCCTTGACCTTCTGCTTTCTGTTGTTGTTAATAAATAACATTGTGCGTAAAAAATATAAAACCACATTGGACATTTCAAATGGTTTCTTTTGTCAAAACATAGCACCTGAAAGCAGGTACTTAACAGCTTTCTCAATAATGGGGACCCAGCGTCAATTTTGTCGACTCCCACAAGGGTTCAAAAACAGCCCGGGGTTATTCTCAGCAAGAGTAACAGAGTTACTACAAATTTATGATAATGAGGCATTTTCATATGTTGATGACATCTATCTGACAAACGATGACCTAGATAGGCACTTGAATAGGGTGAGTACCAATATATTGGGCTTCGCCTCTGAAGGCTATAAATTCTACTTTAAAAAATCCAGAATTGCCCATCTCAATATCCTTTTCCTAGGATATGAGCTTTCAAGTGAAGGCAAGAGCCTGGCAGCTAACTTTCTAGAAAAGTTCGCGCTGCTCCAACCTCCAAAAACGCTGAAAAATTTGCAATCCATCTTGGGTTTCCTAAATTTTGGAAGAACTTACATTCTAAATTATGCAGATAGGGTTAAACCTCTCTAAGAATTAATCAAACCTGATTTTTCAACAAAACATTGGACACAGGAACACACAGAAATCCTGCGTTCACTCCAAGCTAACATGTTAGCAACAAATCACTTACAAAGACGCGTAAATAAACGCAATTTAGTGATCCAAATAATTTCGGGTCAATACGGATTCACCTATTTAACGTTTAATGAGGGTGAAAAAGTACCAATAGCATACAAATCACATTTGTATACATAAGCAGAAATGCGCTTTACTTCAACAGAAAAAATACTGACAGCAGTTCAAACCGCTGTAGCAAAAGAAAGAGCTCTAGCTCAAGGGAAACGCATTATTGTCGTAACTCCAGTACCAGCCTTAGAGGCGGTTACAAAAGCGAGCATTCCAAATGCAAAAGCTTTACATCCTAGATGGATACAATGGATTAATTCTCTTGCTGCAACAGATGTTGAATATGTTTTTGATCCTGATTTAAAAACACAAGCGTTCCTGCAATATGAACATGAATGTCCTGTGCCCACTGAAATTCTGCCTCTCGATCAGTACGAATTTATAATTTATACTGACGGATCAGCACAACCCGCTACAGGGAGTAAGCAAGCTTACAGTGCAGCGTGCGCAATCGTTAAAGGTCGCATGCGTGATGGTAACTTCAGACCAATGGTCACTAAAACTCAATCTTTAGGAGATTGTACAGCTCAGTGAGCTGAACTACAAGCATTCAAACTGCCACTTGAAAATACAGATCGCGAGTTCCCCACACTTATAGTGTGCGATTCCTTTTACTGTGTTCAGTCATATAATGAATATATACAGAATTGTCTTCAAAACGGATTCAAAGATGCAAAAGGTGACACAATAAAGCATAAAACGCTTTGGGAATAAGTAGTTCAGTTGAGAAACGAACTACCAAAAGCTCACGGGATACACATGCTGAAACAACAACGTGATGGCGTTCACGTTGCAGGGAATTCATTGGCTGATGAAGCCGCAAAGGGGGCTGTTCAGACGGCTTCCGTAGCTGCGATCACTCGTTCAAAAACGAGAATAGACAGTGAGATATTGTTGGCTGTCAATGCTTCAAGCAAAGGCAGTGGTGCAGCGTTACCAAAGAAATTTCCACTCAAGTACTCTTATGTAATTGATGCAAACAACGTTCCTTTTGCTCGAATCCCTGGAGTGGGGGATAGGGTAATTCCAAACATGGAACGTTGATTAGGACTGATCCTAGCAGCACATGAAGGGATAGCCTCTGCCCATGCAGGTGTTTCTGCAACAGTATCTTTACTTAAACAAAAATATTGGTGGCCTGGCATTAGGAAACAGACCAAAAACTATGTTTTGGAATGTGAAATATGCCAACAGATGAAAGTCTCCACAGTGAAACGTCCTGCGCAGACACCCCTGTTGATTTCAGACACACCATTAGCTTGCGTTTCCCTGGACCACTGCGGCCCCTTGCAAAGGGACGGTAACTATAAATATATAATGGTCGCAGTGGATTCGTGCTCAAGGTTCCTATGGATGTGGCCTCAGCGCTCGGCTGACGCTCGAACTGTTATAAAAGATTTGCGAGTCTTTATCGGCACATACGCAATTGGCACACTACATTCTGACCAGGGCCCTGCGTTTAGCTCTTGGGCTTACAAAGAAGCCATGGCCAGTTTGGGCGTAGCATTGCGGTACTCCTCTCCATTTCATCCTGAGGGAAATTCTGTTGTGGAAAGGAAAAACTGGGACATAAAGCAGTCTATAGCAGCTAGAGTATTAGGTTCGGGTGATGGGTGGGCCAAACATCTTTATGGGGTCCAACCCTCATTAAATAATTTGCCAAGAAGTTCTCTAGGGGGGGTCACTCCATATGAGGTCCTATTTGGGACAAGAATGTGGGTTCCTGATCTCGAATGTAAAGGCCCAGTGGTGGAAAATAAACCCTTTGATATCAAAGATCGTTTGGCTGTTTTACAGGATCTAAATGAACTAAGATCGAAACAAAGAAACGTGTTCCTGAAGCCAACCACCACTGGGGAAAAACCGGCAGTCCCAGCAAGGTCTGTCTGGATCCCAAAAGTTGGGGATCTAGTCAGAGAGAAGATTGCGGACAAGAAGGAATTTGAACCTTCATACAGACAACCAGTAACTGTCCTAGCCGTCCACGGAACAAGAACAGTACTTCTGCAGCCCCTTGCTGGAAAAAAGGAGAAAAGATTTGTGTCAATCGACCTCAGCAAACCACAGTATGTGGCCAATACTAAATAGTAAGAAAAACAAAAACAGGAGTAAACCCGTTAACCCAGTTGAGACCGGGTAGTTCTTGCAACAAAAAACAACGTCTCAACAGGTATATCAAGCAGGGGGACTGTTCAAAAAGGAGTATCAATCACAAAGCACAGGAAAGAAATAAGGGAGACCAAGGAAATAGAAAAGGTTGTTATTTAGCATATAGAAGCACAAAAATCAACTAAATTGCAGTAACCATAACAACCAGATGTGCACTGAAAGTGTTGTAGTGAGTAAACGGCGCAGTGACACACGTGATTAAAAAACAACGTGAGGCGGCGAAAAATTATAATAATCAGTGTAGGTCAAACAAAAATATTTACAATCACAAACATAATTCCATCATTTGTGAATGACCCTTTGGTTGCCACAATTAGCGTTGTAAAGTCGACGGCGTTTCGACCTTTCTAACTCAAGGTCATCATCAGGACGATGGTTACATGATTCATTTAAAGTGCTCTATAGAATCAAGAAGGAAAGAAGAAAATTTCAATAGAGCTGAAAACCAGAAAGGATTAAAGCAAGAGAAGAAAAATCAGGACAATACCTGGTGGCACTAAATGGAGAGGGGAGGAAGAATCCAAGGGTGAATCATACGCATCTGATGCCACAGGCGGTATGACTTAGGGAAGCCTGAAAGGATTGGGAAGTCGTCTAGAGAAAAGAAAAACATGAAAAGGAGTATGACTATCAATAACCAAAGGCCGGATAAAGGACCGATGGTTCAACAGCGGCGTCGACTTACCAATTGTGGAAGGTTCCTACGTCAAGGGGAAGAGCGTGCAACAGGCTGGGCAACGCTCTAAGGAAAGAGAGAGGGAGGGGCAATTAAACAAAGGGCTAGACCGACGGTTTAAAGTTGGTGCGAAAAGATAAAACAAACCGTGGTCGTACCGGAGGAAAAATCCAATGGACAGCGGGTGGTGGGGTCGGAGATTCGTCCCGTTTGGAAAAGTATGGGATCGAGGTGCCGGAGTAAATCCAAAGGTCCGGGTAGGACGAATAAAGCGTCTCAAGCGTGCTGCACGGCAAAACTTAAGATATAGAAGCCTCCAGAGTCACGTGAGAATGCTTAACGCGCGAGAACTCACAAAAGAACTAGAGCGTAGTACAAGTATTCCATGCCCCTGGGGGACGGAAAAGAAAGGAATTAAAAACGGCACAGAACAATGGCCGTCCGTAAAGCACACCGAGTAAAAGGTGACATGAAATATATATTCAGACAACATTCAATGGTGTTATTACAATAAAAACAGTGAATTGCAGTACCAGAGAAATACATTTCATAGGAAATAGTGTAACTACACCGTTATTCAGTAGATTGCAACTCAATACATATAAAAGGTAATACGATGACTACCAAGCACATTTAGATGATCTTACATGGGAATTATATGTCATGTGCTAGAAAATCAAACCACATATTGCATTTAGTGATCAAAGTAAAGGGGAATTAAACAAACAGATGCATTAAACAAATTACAAAAAACACAAAAACAAAAACAATCGCTAATGTATTTGACGAACTATACGTTTGTATATTGTGACCAATTGTGTTAACAAGTATTACATTGCCAAAGTAGGTGTTAAAACATATAATATAAATAAGGCACAATTGGAACAAATTTATACAATAATTTCTAGTTCGGAGAAAATGAAGATACAGAGAGAATTTAGAGCAAGAAACAGCTATCACACGATAAATGTAAAACTAGAAGTTCTATACTGTAGTGATCACTGTGTTCCACTCATCGAGTGAATTCAGGCCTTGAGCTACAGAGTTGCACCGTGTGATCCATCTGCACTCACATTTATTCAGTAAAAGTTGGAGGTTACCGCCACGGATAGGTAGTAATGGACGGTCTATAACCTGCCATATCAAATCTGTTTCTGAGTGATTGTTTTCTTTGTAATGTGTTACCAATGGTGCGGTAGTGACATTGCATCTAATGCGACTCTTGTGCTGAGAGATACGTTGTTTTACCATCTGTGTGGTCTGGCCTATGTAGAGTAGATTACAAGGGCAACGAATCGCATAAATGACATTGTTGGTGCGGCAGTTGGAGAAATGCTTGAGTTGGTAAGTACGGTCTGTGGTGACAAATACCTTGGTGTTACTGGTAAGGTTACAAACATTACAATTCTGGCATTTATAATGGCCTATAATGGGTGGAAGACCCCACAATGATGCCACTGATTGGTCATTCTTTTCTTTAGAAGGCCAGGTGATGGCATGGACCAATTTGTCCGAGAGATTGTCTCCCCTTTTGTAAGAAAGTAAAGGGGGTTCAGAAAAATGTGCGAAGGTACGGAGCAATGTCCAATTTTTCTTGATTATTTTGCCAACCTTATTACTACAAGGACTATAAGTAGAGACAAAAGGAATACGTGTGTTTTGGCGTTTGATTGATGGTGCCAAGATTATCTCTCTATGACTGTACCATGCACGCTTAAGCGCCCTTTTTATTAGATGTTTAGGGTAGCCTCTGCTAGTCAGTTTTTCGGAGAGGATAGCTGCCTCACGGAAATAGTCCTTGCGTCATTTACAATTCCGCCATATACGGAGGAATTGTCCGTATGGTAGGCCGTCACGCAGACCGCGTGGATGGTAGCTAGAATAAAGTAGCAAGGTATTGCGTTCAGTAGGTTTTCGGTACAAGGTAGTGCCAATGGCGCCCTCCTCTGCGTGTAATGTAAGATCAAGGAAGGGAAGATCATTTCTTCTGATGTCTGAGGTAAAAGTAAGGTGGGGTTGGTTGGCGTTGAGCCAGGTAACAAAGGAGGAAAGGTCTTCTTGTTGTCCTTGCCATAGAAGGAGGATGTCGTCTATGTAGCGACGCCATAATATAATGTTATTCAAAAATGGGTTTTGGATAGACAAGATGAATGTAGATTCCAAATGATGAACATAAAGGACAGCAAAATTCGGGGCGAAACAAGCGCCCATGGAAACCCCTTTAATCTGGAGGTAGTATGTGTCTTTGTACAAGAAGTAATTGTTGGTCAATGCAATGTTAAGAAGTTGAATTATAAACTCAGTCGGGATCTGCATAGGTCTCAATCGTGTGTTCATAAATGTTCAATCACCGTCAGGCCCTCTATCTGTGGAATGTTGGTATACAATGATTCAATATCAAGGCCAGCCATGAGATCAGTGTCAATGTTAAATGGGAGATCCTCAATGATATTAATCAAGTGGGTGCTGTCTTTGATAAAAGTGTCAGTGAGTGGAACAAATTCTTTCAAAATGGCATCAATGTATTTTCCCAATGGTTCCAAGATGGAACCACAACCAGAGACTATGGGTCAGCCAGGTGGGGTCGATGGGTTTTTATGTATTTTAGGCAAGGTATAGATCACAGGTGTTCTGGGATGTGAGTTATTGAGAAAAGCATGTTCTTTTTACTGATGATGCCACTGTGAAGGGCCTGAGAGGTGATAGTGGATATTTTCTTTTGGATAGTGGTAAGCGGGTCTGAAGTCAATTTGCGGTAGTGTGTGGCATTGTTGAGCTGGCCAAGAATTTCGCGATCATATTTGTCATGGTCCATTACAACTATACCACCGCCTTTATCGGCGGGTTTTATGACTATATTCTTGTTGTCACTTAAAGTGTTTATTGCAAGTTTTTCGGTGAGTGGCAAATTGTAGGGTACAAATTTGGGTTGGTGTTGGAGTTCCTTCACTTCATGTAGAACGAGTTTCTCAAAAGTTAAAATTTCTGGCGGCATCATAGAAGTAGGTGGCATAAAGGTGGAGACCGGTCTAAATTGTCTTACAAAAGGCATATTGGTTTCAGGTTTATCAGAAAAGAACTGTTTCAGACGGATACGTCTGAAAAACAGAAGTAAGTCTTCCTGAAGCTTGAAAAAATCACTGCGTGCAGTGGGGACAAAGGAAAGGCCTTTACTGAGTATGGAGATTTCATCAGAAGATAGAAGATGGGTGGAGAGATTAAAAATAGGTATGGACAGATTGGGGGGAGATGAAATCTGGAGTGTTATAGGAATGGCTGTTTGTGCAGCCACATTGTTCATGGGTAAATCGGGTGGTCCTGTAAGAGTGGTAATAGATGGCCTGGAGAGGATGGATGGAATCCTGTTTCCATTATTAGAATTAGAAGGGATAGAGATATCCCTTGGTAAGAGTGTCATATTGTCAAACTGTAATCCATCCATCATTGCTGGGGCCCCCATTGGTAGAATTTTTGGCGGGTCTGTCTCTCGCCTGCGTATTGGCTTTGGTAGTTTTGTTTTCTGCGGCCACGTCCGCGGCCGCGATCCACTCCTAAAAAACCAGAAGGGAGGAGTGGTGGTGGTTGAGGACGCCTATATGCGCCCGAACTTGTGCCTTCACCAACGTCTGAGTCCTCAACGGATGTATTGGAGGAATCAGAGAAGGTTATAAGCTGATTGTTGCGGTACCTACCCCAGTTTCTATTTCTAGGTGGCTGGTACGGTGTGTTGTAGAATGCGTCGTGTAGATATGGATACGTCTGGTCTCTGTTGTAGTTTTTAATGTCCTTCTCGATTTTATTTACTTTTTTATTTTGTTCAAAGGTATGGAAGGATGCGATAGTAGCGTTCACTCTGTCTAGAAGGACCTTAGAGTCAGTGATGGTAGTATCAGCTAGGATAAGCTTCTCTAATTCTGCTATTTCTTCCAACACTTTCTTACTATGTTCTATCGCTGTGTCAATACCCAGGACCATCCAGTGCCTAGAACAAGTAGTGGCCAGATAACTAAAACCAGTACGAAACTTGGGGTCCTGGGTAAAAATAGCAGGGACGTTACGTATTTGTAGTCCTAAGGGTATGGTGTTAGATTTGAGGTATTCAGTAAGCATGCGAGCATGCAGGTCGGTACGAATTTGTTTTTTCTTGAGATCTTCTAGTCTCTCAAGTAGTACCCTAGAAGTGTTGGGTGCCGAAGGGAGGGGTGTAGAAGTATAAGACAAAAGAGAGGGACCACTAAGAATATTCCGGATGTAGTCATCCGAGTAAGACGGGGTCTCCCTGGAGGACATAATATGCAGATTAGTTGCACATTATGTGACACAAGGTTATGTACTGTATATTTGAAAAATATACTCTCGCAATCCAGCGATTGCTCAATCATAAGAAAAACAAAAACAGGAGTAAACCCGTTAACCCAGTTGAGACCGGGTAGTTCTTGCAACAAAAAACAACGTCTCAACAGGTATATCAAGCAGGGGGACTGTTCAAAAAGGAGTATCAATCACAAAGCACAGGAAAGAAATAAGGGAGACCAAGGAAATAGAAAAGGTTGTTATTTAGCATATAGAAGCACAAAAATCAACTAAATTGCAGTAACCATAACAACCAGATGTGCACTGAAAGTGTTGTAGTGAGTAAACGGCGCAGTGACACACGTGATTAAAAAACAACGTGAGGCGGCGAAAAATTATAATAATCAGTGTAGGTCAAACAAAAATATTTACAATCACAAACATAATTCCATCATTTGTGAATGACCCTTTGGTTGCCACAATTAGCGTTGTAAAGTCGACGGCGTTTCGACCTTTCTAACTCAAGGTCATCATCAGGACGATGGTTACATGATTCATTTAAAGTGCTCTATAGAATCAAGAAGGAAAGAAGAAAATTTCAATAGAGCTGAAAACCAGAAAGGATTAAAGCAAGAGAAGAAAAATCAGGACAATACCTGGTGGCACTAAATGGAGAGGGGGAGGAAGAATCCAAGGGTGAATCATACGCATCTGATGCCACAGGCGGTATGACTTAGGGAAGCCTGAAAGGATTGGGAAGTCATCTAGAGAAAAGAAAAACATGAAAAGGAGTATGACTATCAATAACCAAAGGCCGGATAAAGGACCGATGGTTCAACAGCGGCGTCGACTTACCAATTGTGGAAGGTTCCTACGTCAAGGGGGAAGAGCGTGCAACAGGCTGGGCAACGCTCTAAGGAAAGAGAGAGGGAGGGGCATTAAACAAAGGGCTAGACCGACGGTTTAAAGTTGGTGCGAAAAGATAAAACAAACCGTGGTCGTACCGGAGGAAAAATCCAATGGACAGCGGGTGGTGGGGTCGGAGATTCGTCCCGTTTGGAAAAGTATGGGATCGAGGTGCCGGAGTAAATCCAAAGGTCCGGGTAGGACGAATAAAGCGTCTCAAGCGTGCTGCACGGCAAAACTTAAGATATAGAAGCCGGCAGAGTCACGTGAGAATGCTTAACGCGCGAGAACTCACAAAAGAACTAGAGCGTAGTACAAGTATTCCATGCCCCTGGGGGACGGAAAAGAAAGGAATTAAAAACGGCACAGAACAATGGCCGTCCGTAAAGCACACCGAGTAAAAGGTGACATGAAATATATATTCAGACAACATTCAATGGTGTTATTACAATAAAAACAGTGAATTGCAGTACCAGAGAAATACATTTCATAGGAAATAGTGTAACTACACCGTTATTCAGTAGATTGCAACTCAATACATATAAAAGGTAATACGATGACTACCAAGCACATTTAGATGATCTTACATGGGAATTATATGTCATGTGCTAGAAAATCAAACCACATATTGCATTTAGTGATCAAAGTAAAGGGGAATTAAACAAACAGATGCATTAAACAAATTACAAAAAACACAAAGACAAAAACAATCGCTAATGTATTTGACGAACTATACGTTTGTATATTGCGACCAATTGTGTTAACAAGTATTACAATTGCCAAAGTAGGTGTTAAAACATATAATATAAATAAGGCACAATTGGAACAAATTTATACAATAATTTCTAGTTCGGAGAAAATGAAGGTACAGAGAGAATTTAGAGCAAGAAACAGCTATCACACGATAAATGTAAAACTAGAAGTTCTATACTGTAGTGATCACTGTGTTCCACTCATCGAGTGAATTCAGGCCTTGAGCTACAGAGTTGCACCGTGTGATCCATCTGCACTCACATTTATTCAGTAAAAGTTGGAGGTTACCGCCACGGATAGGTAGTAATGGACGGTCTATAACCTGCCATATCAAATCTGTTTCTGAGTGATTGTTTTCTTTGTAATGTGTTACCAATGGTGCGGTAGTGACATTGCATCTAATGCGACTCTTGTGCTGAGAGATACGTTGTTTTACCATCTGTGTGGTCTGGCCTATGTAGAGTAGATTACAAGGGCAACGAATCGCATAAATGACATTGTTGGTGCGGCAGTTGGAGAAATGCTTGAGTTGGTAAGTACGGTCTGTGGTGACAAATACCTTGGTGTTACTGGTAAGGTTACAAACATTACAATTCTGGCATTTATAATGGCCTATAATGGGTGGAAGACCCCACAATGATGCCACTGATTGGTCATTCTTTTCTTTAGAAGGCCAGGTGATGGCATGGACCAATTTGTCCGAGAGATTGTCTCCCCTTTTGTAAGAAAGTAAAGGGGGTTCAGAAAAATGTGCGAAGGTACGGAGCAATGTCCAATTTTTCTTGATTATTTTGCCAACCTTATTACTACAAGGACTATAAGTAGAGACAAAAGGAATACGTGTGTTTTGGCGTTTGATTGATGGTGCCAAGATTATCTCTCTATGACTGTACCATGCACGCTTAAACGCCCTTTTTATTAGATGTTTAGGGTAGCCTCTGCTAGTCAGTTTTTCGGAGAGGATAGCTGCCTCACGGAAATAGTCCTTGCGCCATTTACAATTCCGCCGTATACGGAGGAATTGTCCGTATGGTAGGCCGTCACGCAGACCGCGTGGATGGTAGCTAGAATAAAGTAGCAAGGTATTGCGTTCAGTAGGTTTTCGGTAAAAGGTAGTGCCAATGGCGCCCTCCTCTGCGTGTAATGTAAGATCAAGGAAGGGAAGATCATTTCTTCTGATGTCTGAGGTAAAAGTAAGGTGGGGTTGGTTGGCGTTGAGCCAGGTAACAAAGGAGGAAAGGTCTTCTTGTTGTCCTTGCCATAGAAGGAGGATGTCGTCTATGTAGCGACGCCATAATATAATGTTATTCAAAAATGGGTTTTGGATAGACAAGATGAATGTAGATTCCAAATGATGAACATAAAGGACAGCAAAATTATAGTCCTTGTAGTAATAAGGTTGGCAAAATAATCAAGAAAAATTGGACATTGCTCCGTACCTTCGCACATTTTTCTGAACCCCTTTACTTTCTTACAAAAGGGGAGACAATCTCTCGGACAAATTGGTCCATGCCATCACCTGGCCTTCTAAAGAAAAGAATGACCAATCAGTGGCATCATTGTGGGGTCTTCCACCCATTATAGGCCATTATAAATGCCAGAATTGTAATGTTTGTAACCTTACCAGTAACACCAGGGTATTTGTCACCACAGACCGTACTTACCAACTCAAGCATTTCTCCAACTGCCGCACCAACAATGTCATTTATGCGATTCGTTGCCCTTGTAATCTACTCTACCTAGGCCAGACCACACAGATGGTAAAACAACGTATCTCTCAGCACAAGAGTCGCATTAGATGCAATGTCACTACCGCACCATTGGTAACACATTACAAAGAAAACAATCACTCAGAAACAGATTTGATATGGCAGGTTATAGACCGTCCATTACTACCTATCCGTGGCGGTAACCTCCAACTTTTACTGAATAAATGTGAGTGCAGATGGATCACACGGTGCAACTCTGTAGCTCAAGGCCTGAATTCACTCGATGAGTGGAACACAGTGATCACTACAGTATAGAACTTCTAGTTTTACATTTATCGTGTGATAGCTGTTTCTTGCTCTAAATTCTCTCTGTATCTTCATTTTCTCCGAAGTAGAAATTATTGTATAAATTTGTTCCAATTGTGCCTTATTTATATTATATGTTTTAACACCTACTTTGGCAATGTAATACTTGTTAACACAATTGGTCGCAATATACAAACGTATAGTTCGTCAAATACATTAGCGATTGTTTTTGTTTTTGTGTTTTTTGTAATTTGTTTAATGCATCTGTTTGTTTAATTCCCCTTTACTTTGATCACTAAATGCAATATGTGGTTTGATTTTCTAGCACATGACATATAATTCCCATGTAAGATCATCTAAATGTGCTTGGTAGTCATCGTATTACCTTTTATATGTATTGAGTTGCAATCTACTGAATAACGGTGTAGTTACACTATTTCCTATGAAATGTATTTCTCTGGTACTGCAATTCACTGTTTTTATTGTAATAACACCATTGAATGTTGTCTGAATATATATTTCATGTCACCTTTTACTCGGTGTGCTTTACGGACGGCCATTGTTCTGTGCCGTTTTTAATTCCTTTCTTTTCCGTCCCCCAGGGGCATGGAATACTTGTACTACGCTCTAGTTCTTTTGTGAGTTCTCGCGCGTTAAGCATTCTCACGTGACTCTGCCGGCTTCTATATCTTAAGTTTTGCCGTGCAGCACGCTTGAGACGCTTTACTCGTCCTACCCGGACCTTTGGATTTACTCCGGCACCTCGATCCCATACTTTTCCAAACGGGACGAATCTCCGACCCCACCACCCGCTGTCCATTGGATTTTTCCTCCGGTACGACCACGGTTTGTTTTATCTTTTCGCACCAACTTTAAACCGTCGGTCTAGCCCTTTGTTTAATTGCCCCTCCCTCTCTCTTTCCTTAGAGCGTTGCCCAGCCTGTTGCACGCTCTTCCCCCTTGACGTAGGAACCTTCCACAATTGGTAAGTCGACGCCGCTGTTGAACCATCGGTCCTTTATCCGGCCTTTGGTTATTGATAGTCATACTCCTTTTCATGTTTTTCTTTTCTCTAGACGACTTCCGAATCCATTCAGGCTTCCCTAAGTCATACCGCCTGTGGCATCAGATGCGTATGATTCACCCTTGGATTCTTCCTCCCCCTCTCCATTTAGTGCCACCAGGTATTGTCCTGATTTTTCTTCTCTTGCTTTAATCCTTTCTGGTTTTCAGCTCTATTGAAATTTTCTTCTTTCCTTCTTGATTCTATAGAGCACTTTAAATGAATCATGTAACCATCGTCCTGATGATGACCTTGAGTTAGAAAGGTCGAAACGCCGTCGACTTTACAACGCTAATTGTGGCAACCAAAGGGTCATTCACAAATGATGGAATTATGTTTGTGATTGTAAATATTTTTGTTTGACCTACACTGATTATTATAATTTTTCGCCGCCTCACGTTGTTTTTTAATCACGTGTGTCACTGCGCCGTTTACTCACTACAACACTTTCAGTGCACATCTGGTTGTTATGGTTACTGCAATTTAGTTGATTTTTGTGCTTCTATATGCTAAATAACAACCTTTTCTATTTCCTTGGTCTCCCTTATTTCTTTCCTGTGCTTTGTGATTGATACTCCTTTTTGAACAGTCCCCCTGCTTGATATACCTGTTGAGACGTTGTTTTTTGTTGCAATACTAAATAGTAGGCCTCGTGGACTCCGACCTAGTAGCAGACGCACTCCTCTCGCTACTATCCAAGAGGTTCAGACTGAAAGACTAATAACCATCGAGAATTCAGCAGTAAGAGATGAAGGACTTAGCAACAATGCTATGGAACTCATCCCTCTTGAAACTCAAGTAACAGTTCGTCCAGATACACCTGTCTACACCAACGTAACACGTGATCAACTGGTTCCAGCAATTTCGACGAATCCTGATGCAATTCCAACAATTGACCCAACTGCTTCTGGCTACTTCATTAACTTTGATACGTTTTCTGAGGATCCAAGTGAGCCTGAAACGACGCCAGGCCTAAAAACTTTCAAACAACAAGTACAAGACCTTTTTCATTTTCTGAAAGAGACTTATCTGGTTTCACCATGGATTGAACTATGGATTATTTCTGGAATATTTTTCTTTCTGCTTTGGCTAGCTTTAGTAATGACTCTTAGCGTGCTTATAAATGGCAGATACATTCGTATGGACACTGAAAGTAAAAATGTGAACTTACTTTTAAAACCACACAAATCCTCCCATCGTGAATCAAGAGACTTGTCAGCAGTGAACATCACAGCCGTTCCTATACAGGATGGTATAGATTGGGACAATACCGATTTCGACATATTCGGCCCAACGGAACTTTTGAAGATTCCACATTTATTTAAAATTTCATTAAGTGACTTTATTACCTTCAGTACCTATTCTGATGATTGGGACTTTGAGACTGTTAATAACATGATGTCTGATTTAGAAAGGTCTGCTGCATTCTCTAACAATGAATACTTAGAGGGTTCATCAGACTACGAACAGCTTTATTGTTACAACCACTATGGTCATCATTTCTTGCATAAATCTGCAACACCTAGAAATGTGTTTATGTTTAACCAATGGGAACATTGTCCTACACCACCAAGGGGTAGTTCAAAAACGTTTGCAAATAAGTTTCCATATTTTTCAGGGTACAATACATCTGAACCAGAAACATTTTACTATGAGAATGTAAAAAAAACAGGACAGAAAATATGTTAACTAATACAAAACAGATTTATTCTGCAGCCTTTATTACCCAACTGTCTAGACAAGGGTTTGACTTTTGGAAAGACACAATCGACACAAAATCTGTCTGGGGTTCTAAAGATTGGCAAGTGCAGGGGATAGAAGCTTTGTTTAGAGCCTGTATCATCACACAGCAAATAATGTTTTTGAGTGACACTGTGCAACAAACGTCTTGCCTTGGTTTAGCCAAGATCAAAGACATGAACACACCTTCTGTACCAACACCTGCAAGTAATAGCACCACACAGGGAGCGGTCACAGTAGACACAATACTACAAAACAACAGATCAGATCCTGATTGGAAAAAATGGTTGCTCTGGCCCACAGACACAAATATCTGTCAAGAAAGATTCCTGAATAGAATACAGGACTTTACTATCCATAGGCCAGACCCACGTTATGTTCAACGACAACATCCGGGGGTAGTAACAACATACAGTGTTGGAAAATTGTGCCTCGACTGGTTACAAAAATCTACACTCGAGGATGTGAAACAACACTTATCTTTACTTAAAGAAGACGCAGACCTTAGGGATTTCTTGCTAGGACCAAGAAAACCGCATCAAAAACGTTTCATATATGGTGGCATTTATGCTGCTTATAATGAAATATGGAAGGTTTCACAGGCAGAGGCCGCAGAAAGAATACGTGAGCTTGATCGTATTAACTTAGAGAAATCTCTTACTGTGGTCGACAATGGGTTAACAACTTTGTCATCCAGAATTTATTCACTGGACAATAGTGTATCCTCTGCTATTGACATACTGGAACAAGATTTAGCCATGTTACAACAAGGCCAATCTCAGTTACGTTCTATTATGTTATTAGGCTGGACGCTGCAATCCTTGCGTGCAGGCTATGTGCCTTGGCGTTTTATCAACACGTCGTCTCTGTTTTCAGAATACAATCTCATGGATAAACAGGTCAAACTGGCACAAAGGGGAGCAAAGTATACAGTGCTGAGCATTGAAAAACTGGAAAAATTACCATTTACGGTAGCAGAAAAACCAGCTACAGAATGGCTTATCCATGGCAAAATAACTCTGCCTGTCACTAATTTTCATTTTCAGTATTGCCTCAAACAAATGCAAGCAGGCAAATATGAAAGGTTGTGTAAAGAATACATTAAAACATTCTGGGATTTACCTTACGAATACAGATGTTGGAGTGGGGATCGTGAAGTGTTTCTAAGCGGTACACACTGTGAAAATGCACTGAGCGGTTCACTCATATGTCAGGACATTTCTTTACACGGGGCTTGAAATGGTTCTGTGGCAAACTTGTCCTGCCACCTGCAGGGTACACCAGCTGCTGTGATTAATCCAACGTTTGGCCAACTTTCTAATGGGAGTTACCTCATGTTGAATGATCAGAGTTGCTGTGGCCTGTTACCAGGAATCCCATATCTGGTAACAGTTAGCTCCAGCGTTACTTGTTGTATGCAAGTATTGTTCCCCCAAATAGACACAGTCAGGGAGTCGCCTCTATGGCCTTCATTGAATGTTTCTTTTATACGTTTTGATACTTTAAACAGAATGAAAGCCATGCTTTTACAACAAATCGTGCCTTTGACCTCGGCCAAAGAAATCTATGATCTACAAATTGCAAGGACTTCGGCTGAGATACAGGCTCTAATTCGTACAAACTGCCCTATACATTTTGTAGAAATGATGGGACGTATCTTAAACATGTCTGATACGAGCGGGATTGTACATGTATTTAAGACCATCTGTTCAGGACTGTTAACACCTTTTCAGGCAGTCCTCGGAATCATTCCAAACTTCGCACATTCGGTGTTGGTGGTGTGCCATTAATTCTAGCACTCGTTGCAGGAATCCTGTTTTTATTCCTACTACTACGCTATGGCAAGCCTATCAACCGGCGTCACTCCCAGCAATTTGGAGAAAGCTCTCCTAGAACGGAAGTGCCGTGAGCGCATAGTGCAACTTTTGGGCATACCTCGTCTACGGGAACGTAATACAACATGGTTTCTGTCATTTAGACCAATCTGGCAAGATTGCATCTTACCTGTTCTACGCTGCCTGCTTTGCGGTGAAGAATGCATGCTAGACATCTGTCTAACACTCCCATCAGTCATGCCAACGGATATCGATACTCTGCTGGACCCGATAACGGCCCATGCTCTGTGTTGTCCCCAGAGGCTACCAATCCTGATGACTGCATTCGTTGAGATCTCACAGACGATTCCTGCTGCTGCTGAGGTACGAGATGGATCAACAGGCACACAGGTAACAACGGATGCGAACATTGCTGCAGCACCCTATGCTGAAGGCGATGCTTTACATCTCTGTGCAGTTAACCTTCTAAACGAGGTGTCGAGGTGTTCCAACTGTCACCGACATCGGTAGACGATCTTTTGTCTACAGGAATAGATGATTTCATGTTTACACCAGACCCATACACTGACTTTGATCGGCTCACAGTGTACCGGGGAAGCAATGAATTTGGCCTCCATATTTTCAAAACAAAACTTGGAACTCTTCCTAAAAAATTGAATTTTTTTTCTCTCTATTTTTGAAAATACATGGCAATTCAATATGCTTACAGTAGAACTATTCATATAGAACGGACTTCTTTGAATACTTCCAGGGACACATTCTCACCTTATTTACTACAATTTCATTTAGTACCATGTTATGAAATGGCTTTGATTTTGAATACTTGTCAACCATTTCGTCATATGTATATATTTCTGTTTATTAATTCATGTTGCATTTTATTTCCGATATATGCTTAGAATGAAAAAATGCGTTAAAATGTACAGTACCTATTGCATTACATGTTTAGCAACAGTTTTTTTTTAAAACTTCTTTTAATATGCTTTTAGAAATGTTTTTAGCAACATGTGTTACTCAGTTTAATGTTTAGCATTTAATGTTTAGCATTTAGTACTATTGTTCATTCGAAAGTGGAGTGGGTGTTGTATTCCGCTTTAGGTGTCCGTATATAGGTTTTCCTGATACATGTCCTTATATAGGCACAAATCGCATTGCCCTTATATAGGCATAAGATCCCAGTCCTTATTTAGGCATTAGCCATGCTATCCAAATACAGGCATGGTCACCTACATCCGTCCACCCTAACGTCACAACGAGTTCTTAGAAACCAGACCCTTAAGCTCTTGGGAGTTCCCCTAGCACAGGATTATTGATTTCTCCAAGAACTCATTTATTATGCATGAACCGCTATTCCTTAAGGGTTCATTTCTGACGTCTTCCTCTGCCCGACTTTACGTCAATGCTAACATTCCAAGGCACCTACCGGGTATAAATATACCTTCCCTTGCCCAAGAAGTAGGAGGAGACCTCGACTTTAGAGGAGCCCATGTCCCGGCCTGACGCACTGACAAGAGACGCTGTCATCCCTGCTCGCAGAGAATCCAGCTTCCAGTGTTCTGACTCCCTTCGCGGGGTGTTAGAGTTCGAGACCCGAAAAGAGATTCCCACCTCTCTCATTCTCAAGGTATGGAGCTGACTAGAACCTAGAGGGACTCTTGGCATACCAGACTTAGCATACCATACTATAGAATACATCACCTACTTCTTACCCTGCACTACACTTAGGTTAGGTACACTGGGGTAGAACTAGTTAGAGAAGCATCTTATGAGTACTCGCATTTTTAGCTTATGTTATTTATGTATATGAATATATGTGCCATAGCTAAAAGATAATGCTAACGCAGTATTATTTCTTTCTACTGCTTACGCTGTACATAATATATCTCGCATACTGTCTTACGATTGTAACAGCTCATATCTCTTACACGAGAAACAAGACTGTTCAATAAATCCTTTTATTGAAACGCCCGTCTATTCTTTCTGTGTAACTCTGAAGAAACTAAGCATGCACGATTAGCTGAGTGAAACTGTTATCTGTTGTTTCCACGATTCTGAGAGTGTTCCGATTCTAAAGGGAAACAAAGTTGTCATGTTTATGCGGTTGCCAGAAACTACTCCCTTCTTGTTTACAAGGAGTTTCTAGTGGCCTCTGAGTTAGCTGGTACAAAGTAAATTAAGTTTAATATACTGGATAGGGACATACTGACCTCAGTCCTTTGTCAAACCTATAGGGTATATTATTCCAATGCGCAGAGCCTATTAGGGAAATAGGAACTACACTACAGGTCATCCTGGCTGTTGGGGGGGATTGGGGCGGGGGTGTTGTCCTGTACTGAACTGGGTACAGGCTGCTCCACACTGTTTTCAGGTGAATTTTTTTTTATCTTAGGGGCGTATTTGTAAGCTAATTTGCCGGACATCACTTTCTTCATGCTAACGTGTGGTTTTTTATCACCTTAACGCTAGAGTTAGTGTCATTCTTCGCAGCCGGTAGCTGATCCTAACGTCAGGTAGAAATGTCTTGTAAATACACCGCAACCATAACGTTAGGATTTGGCAATCGGTAGCAGTAAAAAAATTGCTGCTAAACAGCGCGAAAACTGATTAGCGGCAATTCTTGTAAATATGCCCCAGTGTGTCAACAGAGCGACCTGCGGCAGCAGGGTGGCAGAAAACTGACCAAAAAAATCCTTTTCTTCTCTTAACTGATGCATTTCAGTTCATACAAATGTTGCGAATACTTAGTTTCATTTGTTGCTGATGCTTCAACCTTATAGTGATATTGTGCATGTATGAGGGTGGACACTCTTCCTTTGATGTATGTATTCTTTTCTTTATAATATATATGTCAGAGGTAGAGGTGAGGTGCAGCAGCTAGAACGGCTGACTCCTGAGCACCGTGCTCACGGTTCAATCGCCGGTGGTAGCTCAGCTCAGCACCCTGGGACTCTGGGCTATAGCTCACTTAATCTACCCGAGGGCCCCCAGCACCATGAGACCCCTCAGGGTGATTTGTTTGCGCTTTACAAATACCGGATACAGAGGTATCATCAACACAAATTCTAATATAAGTTTGTTGTGATGATTGATGTATTCTGACTGTGATGCTGATTTATGAGTATCTTTTCTTACTAAACACTTTTGAAAAAAAATATGTAGTTATGTTGAGTTCAGAATTACACTCAAAAAGGCGTTTCTTATTGTCTCAATAAACTTGACGTCGTTCGATGAGCCTCAATGAAACTTTCCTAAGAAAGAGCATCTACTTTAGGTTCTTCATAGCAGAGTTCATGAAGATTCATCAGTCGGGGTCTAAAAATAGGTGGCCGAAAAGTTCAATTTTCCATTTTAACGTCTATGGTATTCTTTGTACTTCAATACAAAAAAAAAACAACTGAAAGGAATTAAACCAAACGTGGCATGTAAATAGGACTTCACTCAAGGAAGTGTCTTTACTTGGTTTGGTGTAACTCCGTTTAGTAGTTTTGGAGAAATCAGTGCTTAAAAAGTGTTCTGGTCTTGGCAGTTTTCGTTGTAGAGATAGGGATCCCTCTGACAAGGAAATTAATATTAAAAAATATATATTTTTTCATCACTAAGGGTCCAAGATTTGTGATCCCAGCATAGGATTTTTCAATCCTGTAAACTAAAAAGTGAGGGAAAAGTATTAATTGTGTTAATTCTTTGTTTGGCCAACAGCCAAATGTGAAAATTGGCCATGCATGGTGGATTGGAAGCATGGCCTAGCTGCAGGCTAATCTCTACTGCCAACGCTTACAGTGTGTGGGCAGAGGTTGTTCGCAATTGGGCTTAGTCACTCGTGATGTAATTGGTCCTGCAGTCAACCCATGCTGTGCTTATCCATAGGTCTTACACAGCAGGGTAGGCTGAAAGACATGGCCAATCAATACAGCCGAACTCCACTATGCATGTCAGATAGTGTAGTTGTGGGGGTTGACTGCCTGCAGAAGTTTGGGCGCAGAGCATGCCCACACAACAGTCTCTTTGGCCAATCCCCACTGTGCACAATCGCTCATAGTCGGGTGGATGTAGGGGAAAAACGCCCAAACCTACTTGAAAAAACAGGCTACAGTGAAATTATGTATAACTGTGGATATAACACATTCACATATGCTTAAAAATGCTTAACAATTCACTCAAAAAACACAGTTAAAGACCAATTACTGCTACAAATAAAAATCAAGAAACCAGTGAAATTGTCAAGTTATGGTCAGGACCACAATTCATAACTTGGACAGGAGCCATGATGTGTTATTTATATCAAAATATTATACCTATTAGCAATATGTAATTAAACAAATCATACTTGAACCAATGATACTGCTTTCATAGTCATATCTGTCAAAGTAGTGTGGGTGATGCTATATGTTGTTATAAGGCAATTAGGGTAATTGTTGACATTGCTAAGTTAGCCTGAGCTCTGCTGCCATGACGCTGCTTTTGCGCATGTTTCTACATGCCTTTATTTTGCAAGACTCTGTTTATGCCTTTCACATGAGAACTGTCTGCCTTTCGCGTTCTCTGCTAGTTCCTGGAGTTTAGTCTGAACACGATGTGCAAGGTGGATAAACAATGCCCCTTGTTATTCTGTTCTGGTCAGTCCCTAGCACCTAGACAAAACATGCTAAACGCAGCTGCACCGCTGGAAACTCATGCTTTGATATTACGGGGATGCATGTTGTTCAAACACACACTTGGAGAGGGACCTTTCCAAGGAGAAGAGCTATGCTGTTCTTATGATGTAAAGCTTCCATCTAGGCCTTAAGGTAAGGGGTCTGCTGACAAAGCCCAGAGATCTTCTTTCATATAATAAAACTTCTTCTAGTCAAAGGGGGGGTGGTTAGGCCTTATAGTCCTTTTTCCACTGTTGGTATATGATGACATCCCCCTTTATATACTATGGAATTGTAACAATGCTAATTGTTCTGAGTTTATGCATTTCGCTGCTGGTAGTGGCTCGTATACTACATTATAGAGCACGATAGTTAAAATAAACATTTTAAACTATTACAGTGACTCTGCCAATTCTTATTGTGGACCAGTACGAGTCAGTGAGCGAAAGGGTATGTCTCGCTACCGCGATTCCTGAGAGAGTCGGGAGTGTTGTGTTCTGGGTTGTCTAATCATTCATTTGTAGCTTCGTGATTATATAGGAGAACGAATGAGACACTATAGCTAGTCGGTTTGGGATTTCAGGTACTAAGGTGGTAGGAAGGTACAACCCCTATACACCGAGGTCCTGTTTTCCTGCGCATAGTTCTGTGTATGTGCAGAATCCCCGCAACATGGTGCCGCCAACGTATGGTCTGGTTCTTATCTGCGAGACACCTGAGTAGTGCTTGTGCTTTTCCACAAAACCCTTACTTCTGTTTCCGGAGACAGTTGTGACGGTGTTGCCTTCTATATTGCGATATTTTATAGGTTTTTCAAGCTTGAATTTTAAAAGGTCTTTTCTCTTTTATTTACCCCGTTATTGCGCTGCCACGCATAAGTTGCACTCTATTATTGTTATTGCGCCGCCTAACCGCGCACCAGTCAGGGCTTATTTTACTCAATATGGAGTGCCTGATGCAGGTGTTGCTCTTATCTTTGTTGTGGAAGCGGATGCAGCTTACTGCTTCGAGGTATTTTATTCTTGGGTCACCTTTCCGACAGTCGATGGAACATATAATTTGTTTCACGAATATACTGCCACGGCCATACCTCAGAATTATCATCCTTATAGGTCTCTTGAAGTTCTGCTTACGGCTTGGCAACACCAAATATGGTTTAATGGCGCCCTTCCTCACCCGATAACACTGGTCCGTTTAGGCCCCTTATCGATAGATGGGGCCATGTGGCCCATTTTGGTTGGGTATACCCCGCACCCAAATTATCTCAATGCTACAGTCGCAGAGCTCCGTGTATTACATACTTCATTAATACGCATACATAGAGCTGTTATTCAGTTCATGTCACGCAACTTCCAGGTGGGACCACCTGGCGTTGCTGCGCAACCACCTGCACCTGGTGGTGTGATAATCAGTCCCTTGATGATTAATTCTGTGATGGGCAAGCGTCCACAGAATAAGGATGAGCTTCCTTATTGGCTTGCTGAAAAGTTTGGGCAACTCGAAGCTGTTTTTCCTTACACAACACCTGTGGAGAAGCACAGGATTTTGACCGTGAGCTTGCCCAAAGGCCTAGTTCCCGAAATAGCAGATTGTAACACTTGGGGTAAAATGTTTGCAGCTGTATATTCGATGTGTTTCGGCACCTCCTCAATGACCGTTCTCCCTTCTGTGATTAGACGTGTTCAGGATGAACATGGGGCTGAGGCGGCCCTGGAGTTGGGAATGTGACTGGTGGGGGTGTTCGATATTGTTTCCGATATGATCCTTGCTAATGTTAAGGGTGATGCAGTAAGCTTGCAGGTGGCACAACGCCTGGAGGCTGTTGCTGGCACCGGCAAGCCGCGTGAATTGCCGAATATTATTGCTAAAGCATATAAGACCTTAGGGCGCAATAGTCTGGGAATTAAGCCTTTTACGTAAATGCAGACACAAGTTCAAACTCACCAAAAGCCCAGACTGAAAAGGATGGGCGCCCGTTCTTTCCTAAAAAGAACTGGAAAAATAAAAAGAGGGGCAACAGAAGCAGGGTTCGTGTGTTGGTTCATCGACACCCGAGTCTTCTGGGCGTACTTATGACTTGCGCCACCGCACGAAACTTTAAGACTCCTGATAGATTTCAAGTCCCTGACCAGCGCTCTCCTTGTTCTTTACAGGACACATCGGACTCTCAAGCCGGTGGTGGGGAACACCAGGATCGTGGCAGAGGTCCGACCACACAACAGGGATGGGATCAACCTCGATAGTTTGTCATCAAAGCCAAACAAGAGGATCTGCCTCGGTTTAGATCCCTGAATCAGAAGAAAAAAGTTGCCACTTTAACAGCGAAATATGCCTCAGACGGTGAGAGCACGACTTCTAGATTGGACTTGTGTGGTGACTCTGCTCGACAGCGCGGCAGAGGTTACCATAGTGCTGGAGGCACTGTGTCCTTGTCTGGAGGCGAGAGCAACTGATACATTTATTACAGTAGAAACAGCAGATACACGAGTTGCACCCCCGGATAGACTCTATGAAATTGTCTTCCAAATTGAAGCTGATATACAGCGTACAATCACAGTTTTTTTGGGGGAAAATCTCACCTCTTCATACGACATTTTGTTGGCAGAGGCAGATTGGCCTCCACCATTTGTGCTACCAGCTTCTAGAGGGGAGGACGTGATACTTCCGAGTATTTCACGTTACGTCCCTGAGGAACATGCACAAGCTTACGCATCTGAGTGGGCTTTGGCCTTTGCCCTGGCGGTGTACCGTAATCAGGTAGGCTGGGATAGAGATTCACCGGCACATGAGATTCCATTACGGTCTATGCCACAGCCACAGCCCCAATATCCAATCAGACGAGAAGCTAAGGCTCCCGTTTGTGATATTCTAACACAGATGGAGTATTAAAGAGTGATTGAATCCTGTATATCACCAATGAATAATCCTCTTTTTACGGTATCAAAACCCGATGGGTCATATCGCATTGTATTAGATTATCGAAATTTAAATAGTCATTGTAACTTACCCCCTCCCCCAGCGCCTTGAGACCCTCCCGGGTGAGTAGCGCGCTCTATAAATGCCGTGATTGATTGATTGATTGTCGTACATTTGCGGTACAAAACACACATAGCTCTGCGCTAGTGAACAGTCTTATTCATAAGAAATACAAGGCTACGCTGGATATATCCAATGGTTTCTATAGTTACAACTTGGCTCCTGAGAGCCGTGACTTGACAGCATTTACCGCCGTTGGAAATCAGAAAAAATGTACACGTTTGCCTATGGGGTATAAAATAGCCCCAGGGCTTTCGCTGCACGTGTTGTCTCTTTGTTGGACAGCATAGACCATGATGCGTTCTCGTACATTGATGATATTTATCTGACGTTTGATGAGCTGATGCCGCATCTTGTCCGAGTCGACCGAATCATTCTGTCGTTTGCCGACTATGGATACAAATTTAATTTTGCAAAATCACACATCGCTTATTTTGCGGTGCTCTTTTTGGGCTACAAGCTCAATAACGAAGGTAGGGGCTTGGCCCCCCACTTTCTGGAGAAGTGTGCACAACTGCAACCTCCATCTACTCTGAAGAAACTTCAGTCTTTGCTGGGATTTTTAAATTTCGAGAGGACTTACATACCCGATTATGCCCAACGTATCAAACCGCTATATGTGTTGATACAACCAACTTATTCCTCTGCCAGCTGGCTTCCGGAACATACCTCTCTACTACTATCTTTGCAATCAGATTTGCTTGCTACTAACTACTTGTTGACACGTGACAATACCACGAACCTGGTGATACGTATAGTACCGGGGACAGTTGGTTTCGCTTACTTGACTTTCAATGAGGGAGACACAGTACCTATTGCATACAAATCACATTTGTACACTGAGGCTGAAATGCGATTTTCGAATGTTGAGAAACTTTTGACGGCAGTCCAGATGGCGATTCTAAAAGAACGCGCACTGGCGCAGGGAAAGCACATTGTTATGGTCATGCCTCTCCCTGCTTTATGGAACAAATCTTTTATTCGTTTTATGAAACAATCTGTCACCAGTACACAGCTGTATGCCTACAACCACATTGGCCGGCAGCGTTGGATGAAGGCACGAATCAAATATACACAGCTTCAGAGCCTACAACCCGGAGGCTGGCAGCGTTGTCTGGATTGCATGAGAATATATAACTACAATGAAAACAAAACTATTATCAGTACTAAAAGGAAAGAACATGACAACAAACCCCCCCGCCCGCCCCCTCAAAAAAGAAAAGAAAGTAAAGGAAGGGATCCTACTCCTTAGCATACTCGATTGTTTAGGCATCACTCACCCTCATCTTGCAGCTCCCCCCTATGACCTATACCATTACATACGGGACGACACCGGCTCCTGTGCTCCTGGGATCAAATGCAGAATTTGAAGAAATTTGGGGCATGTGACTTCTCTAAACTCTTTAGATAGTAAATCTATAAAAGGGGCCCATAATTCTGCGTCAGTTTCACCCTTGTGGTCTTGCACTAGAGAAAGGTGTTCAATGGCCAGAGTCAGCCAGAGCCTGTGTAACCAAGCTGTGTGACCCGGCACTGTTGAGGAGCCCCAGTTCGCCAGGATCGCTTGTCGCGCTGCCAATAACGCCAAAGCCATTTGCCTACCCTGCAAGGAGCGCAGGGGGAACGTCAGCGCATTTGAAAGCCCTAGAAGTGTATAAGCCGGACAGCGTGGGATCTCAGTCTCAAAGGCAGCATCTATGTCGTACAGTACCCCCTCCAAAAAGCGCTCCAGTCTCGATCAATGCCAGAGCAAGTGCACCAGAGAGCCGGCCAGCCTACAGCCCCTCCAGCATTTCTCGGTGTGATTCTTATCCCAGCAATGAATGCGGGCTGGAGTAAGGTACCAGTAAGATGCGACCTTGTATGCAGATTGGGCTCCGGAGGTGTTATAAGCTGTATGGTGTGCCCTGTAGTGAATGTTCGCCCATTCTTTGCCCGAGAGGGCCCTCCCCAGCTCCTCCTCCCACACAGTTGGCCTTTTGTGCGCCCTCCTCCCTGTCCAGAAGCAAGCAAGGTGTAGAGCTCTGAAGCCAAATGCTTATCATCATTCTTACTCACTAGCCATTTCTCAAAGGGGGTGAGACGCCACGAGACCTGCGGCAGGTAGGTTGGCCAGGTGGCCCAGTGTCGCAATTGCAAATAGTAGAATCCATCAGATTCGGGTAGATCATAGTCCAGACACACTTGGGCAAAGGGAAGAATTCCCTCCACGCCGAACAGCAAACCCACTCATTTGCATCCCGCCTCCCTCCACCTTTGGGTGACCTCGGACTTGCAACCAGGTGGGAAATCCGGATTATCTACCATTGGTGTCACCGGCGAGGGGAATGACGTCAGCCCCTTTCTGAGCGCTACAGCGTTCCACACCTTTAGCGTCGCCGCAGTAACAGGTGAAGAGTAAAGGCCCCAAGCCCTCAATTTACGTGGAAGCCACACCTCCCTCCAAATATTCGCTCCAGCCACAGCCTGGCCCATAAAGGTCCAGTGCTTTTCGGAGAGAGGGCGATTCCATTCTAAAATATATCAAAGGTGGGAGGCGTGGAGATATCTATGTACCAGCGGGAGTCCCACTCCTCCCTCTCTTTTGGGTTGCACCAATTGGGACATGGGTAGTCGCGCTTTCCCCTTTCCCCAAACAAATTTATTTATGGCCAATTGCAGGGCACTCATAGTTTTCGGGGGGCACCAAGGGCAGGTTCTGGAACATCTTCACCGCTGCTATGCGCCCGAACCATGCCAGCTTTAGCCTCAACCACCCGTCCAGGGTCTTCGCCGTCTGGGCAACCAGTGCCGAATAGTTCAGGTCTAGCGTTTGCGACAATGTAGGAGCCAGAAGGATGCCCAAATAGGTTATCGGTTGGTTGGCCCACTGCAGTGGAAATCTCTCTTTCAAGAGTTCTACATGCGCTAGGGGAGAGGAAAGGTTGAGGACCTGAGACTTGCTGAGGTTTACTTTAAATCCTGAGACCGTCCCAAAGGTCACCAATTTAGTCACAAGAGCAGGCAAAGATATGAGGGGCTCTGAAAGAGATAGGATCACATCATCCGCATAGAGGCTAATTTTATGGGTGTTGCCTCCAAATCGGAGACCCTGAATTTGTGGGTGGTCCCGGATCCTTTGGGCTAAGGGCTCCATATATAGGGCAAAGAGGAGGGGCGAGAGCGGGCACCCCTGCCTCATGCCCCTACCAATCAACAAAGGCGTTGAGGAAACCCCATTTACTCTAACGAAAGCCCGAGGGGAGTGATAGACACATCGAACCCATTGGATAAAGCACCCCGTACCCAAAGCATCGTAGTGTGTCAAACAGGTAGCTCCATCGAACCCTGTCAAACGCTTTCTCTGCGTCTACTGACAGAAATATGGCTTCCTTGCGGGATCTGTGCACTCTGTCCATGAGGTGTAAGAGTCGTTTTGTATTATCTCCTCCCTGGCGAGTGGGGATGAACCCCGCCTGATCCGGGTCAATCAGGCCTGCCAACAGTGGGCTCAGTCAGGTTGCTAGAATACCAGCGAAGACTTTTGCATCTATGTTGAGCAGAGAGATAGGGCGGTAGGAACAGCACAGACTAGGGTCCTTGTGAGGCTTAAGAATCCCAGAAATCACTGCTTCTGCCATGGAGTCTGTGACCACTCCACTGACCAGAAAAGAATTAAAGAGCTCCCCGCAAAAGGTTTTGTAGAATAGGGCAGGATATCCATCTGGGCCTGGGGCCTTGTTCAATTTCAGCCTTGCAATGGCCGATATAACTTCCACCGGGGGTATAGGCTCTTCAAGTTGCTTCGCCAGGGCCTCGGGGAGACGAGTGAACTTACTTGACTCCAAGTAGTTGCAAGCGTCTTGCTGCCCTGTGTCCTCCTTCCTATATAATGACTGATAAAACTGAATAAACGTAGCTACTATCTGAGAGTCTAAGTGCACCTCTACACTTGATGGCTGCTTAATCGATGATACAGCTGCCGCCATAGTTTTAGCTCGGAGCCTCTGCGCAAGCAACCTCCCACACTTGTCGCTGCTCAGGTAGAACTTGTGGTGTAGGCGAAGAAGTGCGTATTCCGTCCTATCTAGATCTAGGCACTTTAGGAAGAGCCGTTTCCTCTCTAAGTCTCTCCACACCCTCGGCGCACCCGTTCGTTTATGTATATCCTCTAGCTCGCTCACCTCCTGTTCGATGCTCTGCCAGGCTTCCCGTTGTCTCCTATTATCGGCAGAGGAAACAGCCATAATTTCTCCCCTCATTACAAGTTTAAGTGTCTCGCAGATTGCTGCTAAAGGGGTGTCCTCCCTGTCAATATGCTGTAAATATTCTATTAGCTTCATGCGTAAACCCTTTACCGTACTAAGAGATTGCAGCAGGCCCTCCCGCAGACGTCACCTTGCATGAGTGTGTGTGTTCTCGTCTGGTTGAACGCTGATAGTGATCGGTGCATGATCCGATAAGGATCGCGGCTCTATAGAGGCCTCCCGCGTCCTGGGCAGCAGCGCAGTGGAATTTTTTTTTCTAATTGTTTTTATTGGCATTTATTATTAATGACAAACAATAACACAACAAAACAGCAGTACATTACTTACAGACCGTACGGTCAATTATACCAGGATGTCAGCATATATAGCATGCCATTATTATGCTTCCACAACACTTTAAGCATGATACAATCAAATAATTACTCCACAATCTGTATGCTTATATATCTAGACATACATGAAAAAAAGAAAGGAAAAACAGGAATCCAATAGGCACTGTAAGGGAAAACCTCCTCCCATGCCCCAGTACAGTCCAGGATGCACAATATGATGATGCCCGGCTCAGGGATCGTCTGCAGCCGCAGAGTTCAGCCAACCCACAAACGGACCCCATATATCCCGGGGGCGAGATTGCATCGGCATTAGCTCCCAGAAGCCTGCTAATTGAGCCCAACAATAAATAACATTTCAAACCCATTTCTTCGTTGTCGGTGGGGGAACAGCACCCCAATGAAAAGCCACCTGGCGCTTAGCCATCAGCAAGAGCATAGCCGGATGTTTCCTCAATTTCGGTGGTATATCAGGAATGACACCCAACAGCGCCACCAATGGCATGCAAGGTAGATCCTGGCCCTTTATGGCGTTAATGTGGTGCAGTATTTTTAGCCAGTAATTAGCGATGGGACGGCATTGCCATGCCAGGTGTATAAATGACGCCTGGGGAGCCCCACACACCGCCAGCAGTTGTCATCAGAGCGCAGTCCCATCCAATGAAGCTGCATCGTGGTGCGGTATAGTCGATGGACGTATTTGAAGTGAATAAGTCTGAGGCGAAAATTAGGGGATAGCTGCTCTAGCTGCCTGCAACTGAAATCCCACTGCTCGTCTGTAATAGTCACCCCCAAGTCCACCTCCCAAGCTGCATGGGCCGCTGGTACAGTGATCGGATAGTCTCTTTGTATGATGGTGTAAAGCATAGTAATCAACTTGCGGCCTGACTCGACAGTGAGTACATTTTCGAGGGCAGGTAATGTCGGGTGCGGGTTTGGAAATGTTCCAAATTTGCTTTTGCAAGATGCCCGCAGTTGGTAGTATAACAACGTGTCCAGCGCCGAGGGAGGTGCAGGACAACACATCTGTTGTAGTGTTAGGAAATTGTCCCCGGGGAAGAGGTCCTTGCCCACCTGTATATGATGTAAACCCTGAAACCGGTCCTAGGATGCTTGTTTCCAGTCCAGGGAGGACCTGGCTTGGCAGTTCGGGCTGGACTGTTCCCATGAGGCACAGGGTCAAGACTGATTTGCATATGGCTGGGTTCAAACTGGAATGGCCTGGTGAGCAAAAAAACGATGGATTTAGGCCCAGATCTCTGTACTGGGGTGAATGTATGACATTGTTCTGCATTCTGTCCATCAACTGTTGTTTTTGTAAGTGTGCTCGCTCCTGTGCCTTGCAGTCCATGAGCGGGGGGATCAATGGGTTGTTTGCCAGTTGAATGGAAGGGGCATAAAGTATGTCAGTGTTAGCACGTTTGCATAAACCTCTCCAAGCCCAGCGCAGCGCCTCTACAGTGTCCACTTCACTTCGTGGGCGTTTGTACGGTTGATAAATGGCGGTGGTTAGGGGAAAGGGTGCTACTTTATCTAGTTTGATGGCGACGTGGGGTTGGAAGGGTGTGGGGTGTATCCAATAGTGTAGAAATTGTGCCTGAGCGCTATAGGCGTAAAGAGCAAAATCAGGGGCCGCTAGCCCACCCTGAGCCAATGGCAACGTGAGCATTTCCCAAGAGATCCTAGGCTGTCCCCCCGCCCATACTAGTTCGATCATTAAGGATCTTAAACATTTAAAAAATTGCGTCATGAGAGGGACGGGTACATTCACAAATAAATATAGTAATTTAGGCAGAATTATCATTTTAGCCACCGCTATGCGGCCGATCAAGGAAAGAGGAAGCGTTTTCCATCTCCGCACTCTATCTTCAATCCAGTCCACCACCCTACCATAATTACTCATCCAGATTTCCTGTAGGTCATTACTTATCCCTACTCCCAGATACCGTGTTGGGCCAGTCGCCCAGACAATGGGGTAGTCAGTGTCAAAAGGTTCCAATTGACCACCACTCCAGATAACCCTCCATATCGCACTAATTCTCGTGTCATAGGTGCAAAGTTGTCTTTGGGGTTTGTCATGTATAGAGTGATATCATCTGCGTACATGGACACAGTGAGGCCCCTTGTGGTGAAACCTATTCCTCGATTCGCATGATGTTGCCTAATTCTGGCGGTCAGAGGCTCTGTCGCTATTGCAAATAATAGGGGCGACAAGGGGCAGCCCTGCCTAGTACCCCTTGTGATGGATATCGGGTCTGAAATTAAGCCGTTGACCTTCAGGCGCGCTGTGGGCAAAGTGTATAGCAGCTTTACCTGTTGAATGAAAAGGGGACTCAGGCCCAGCCTGAATAGGAGGGGAAACAGGAACCCCCATTCCAAGGAATCAAACGCCTTGGTGGCGTCCAAAAATGCTGCAATCGCAGGGACGTGAGGGGCAGGGTAGTGCAAGAGTGCGAACAGCGTCCTGAGGTTATGGGAAGTGGGCCTCCCCGGTATGAAACCGGACTGGTCCGGTCGAACAATCAGGGGGAGCAACGGTTGAAGTCGAGTTGCCAGGAGCTTGGCAAAAAAGTTTGCGTCCAGATTGATCAATGATAGTGGACGGTACGAGTCACACTTCGAGAGGTCCTTGCCAGGTTTTAGTATGCTAATAATTATGGCCTCGCGCATAGAACTGGGCAGAATGCCAGATTGCACAGCCTCCTGGTAGACGGCCAGTAGCTGTGGTGCCAGTATCTCCGAATACTCTTTATAAAATTTGGCCATGAGGCCATCCACCCCGGGGGCTTTTATCTGCAGGCAGACTGGCAATGACGCGACGCACGTCTTCCACCGTGAACAGAACATCTAAGTAGTCCCGGTGGGCCCTACTGAGCCATAAAAGCTCCACAGAGTCGAAATATTCTGACAAGACAGTATCAGGTGGGCTGGACCGAGATGTATATAACTGTGCGTAGAAGTCTTTCATAGTGGCGAGAATGTCGGGTGAGGAGCGTGCCATGACACCATCAGAGATGACAAGCTCTGTGACAAATGTGGACCCTCTAGGTGCCGTAGGAGGTTTGCAAGTGTCCTGCCTGGCCTAACGCCCTCCCGGTAACAGCGCGCAGTTGCATATTTATGTAAAAAGTGAGTCTCGCGCTCCGCCTCCTCCTGAAATTCCGTCAGTTTTTTACGAATATCCCCTAGGTGCGCGGGGGATGGCGAACAAAAGAATTGGGTTTCCAGTTCTTGTATGTCTCTTTCCAGTCTGCCCAAACTGCCCCGGCTGTCGCGGAGCACCCCAGACTGCCCTGCTATACAGTACCCCCGTATCACCACCTTGAACGCCTCCCACAAAGTTTCTGCTGTGTCCACCGACCCTGTGTTATGTTCAAAGTATTCAGTGATTTGCGTCCTGATACTTTCACGAAAGGCCACATCTAAGAGTGCGTTAGGGGGAAGGCGCCACGTGAATGGTTGTTGATAGGATTTGGGTACCGAGAGGACTAAAGCAACCGGAGCGTGATCTCAAAGTGTGCGGGTGTGGTGTGTTGCCTCTATGACCCAGTTATGTAGATCCTTAGTCGTTAACCAGAAGTCGATTCTGGACCATGCGCGGTGTTGCTGTGTGATGCACGTTCCCTCACGGGCAGTAGGATGGTGCGTGTGCCATGAGTCGATCAGGTGGTGGTCTAGCATTAAACCATTCAAGACTGCAGAAGCCTGCGGATGGTGTGTGCGTGACATGCCCACTCTGTCAGTTGAGAGCGACAGGACTATATTAAAGTCCCCGCCCCAGAGTAGTGCAGCATCCCCCAGCGACTGAATCTTATGCCAAACATGTTGGAAGAAAGCGGGATCATCCACATTGGGACCATATGTGTTGGCAATAATAACTGACTGGTGAAACAGTAGCCCCTTTAAAATAATGTAGCGGCCTTCTCGGTCATGTAGTGTCTGTTGCGTCTGCCAGGGCACTCCCCTCCTAATCAATTTTGCCACCCCACGGGAATAATTAGAATAACTGGACGTGCGGACCTTGCTCCATCTGTGACTTGTTAGTCTAGACCGGGCTGCTTCCCTAAGGTGGGTCTCCTGCAGGAGACAGATTTCTACCGTATGCCTAGCCAGGTATGACTGTACCAGCCACGCTTTACGATGGTCATTTAGGCCACGAACGTTCCAGGTAAGGCAAGTTATCTTTGACATTTAGAAGTAAGTCACGTCAATGTGATGGACAGGGGAAGAGCCCCAATCCCAAAAATTCCTATGTCTTAATCCTGGTCTCGGTGGCACCTTTAGTGAGCTAACTGAGTGTGTGGTTTTTGTACATCTAAAGTGTGTCACGCTATCCATAAAGGGCATCAACAGCAAGAGGTCTGGTACATATTGCATTGGACAACAAAGAACAAGAACAACCCCTACCCCACCCACCACCCACACCAACCCCCCAAACAGGTTGTGCATCCCCAAATGAACATCCCATAGCAACATAGGCCCTCGGAACTCAGGGCTAAAGGGAATCATCCGACAGGGGCGTGGAGTCGCCGGCATACTGCCCTGTCACAGAGTAACAGGGTGGCCGAGCATTTTTGTAAACAAACCACCAGGTTGCATGATCTGAAAACAATACCATTACATAATCAAAGGAATTATGTGTATTACTGGACACACTGCTGCGGGCTCTGTACTGCACATACCAAAGGCCACTGAGCATGCAACAAACATTAATCATTGTCACTTAGCTGACTGCTCAGGGAGGTCGCATTAGCCGCATCCCTGCTGTGTTGTTTTCTCACAGTCTGTTTGGCGAATTTCAGGGCAGCACTGGCTTCGGTGAAAATCATAGGCTTGCCCCCGGTTTGTACTCTAAGCTTTGCAGGATACAACATAGCATATTTCGTGCCAATTTTCTGAAATAATTTTTTTGCTGGGATAAACTCCCGTTGTGCGGCTTGAACAGCTTGAGTGAAGTCCGGAAAAAATGCAATGTTATTGCCCTGATGCTGTAAGTCCCCTTTCTCTCGGGCCATCCTCAAGACTGTGTCTCTGTCCCTAGAGTTTAGTAAACGGGCCAGAATCGGGCGCGGTTGCGCTCCGGGGGGGGTCTGGGCCCCAGAGTGTGGTGTGCCTGTTCAACCAGGAACATCGCAGACAGATCAGAGCCGAACAGCTCTCTCAGAAGACCCTCCACATATTGCTCCATATTAGTGATGTTCGTGGACTCTGGAATGCCAGTTATGCGTACATTGTTCCTCCTTGACTCGCTTCGAGGTCCTCATTGCGTGCCTTAATCACTTCCAGCACCCTGTCCATAAGAAGTAGACGTTCTTGTGTCTCCACTTGGCGGTCATCCGAATCCGAGACTCTGGTTTCTAAGGTGTCAATCCGAGTTTCGTGCTTGTCCACTTTTTGCGAGACATGGTCCATCCTCAGCGCTAGGGAATCTAGTTTAGAGTCTATTGCACGCAAGCTGACTTTCACCTCACGCAACATGGTTTTAATATCGTCCTCTTGTTCGGGTTCCAGCTGTGTTTCAGGCACCACTGTGAGCAGCGATATCCTGCAATCTTGTGGTGCGTTTCTCGAAGGTGATTTTGGCTTGTTTATTGTCCGTTTTACCCATGGTGACTTTTCCCTATGGTGCTTCACCACAGTGTGCGAAGGTACTACTCCAGGCCCCGCCAGGCCGTCCAGGTGTGGCGAAGAGAGAGACGCCATCACAGTGCGTGGAACAGGACCCAGCGTTGCTCCTACCTAGTGCACTCCAACGCAACCGGATGACAGCATCAAACACAGCCACTTGGAAGGACAATGTTTTATTTCTCCTGTGCACCACAGATTTGCTGTACTGCAGCCAGCAGACCAAAATTCAAAGCCCGGTAGTCCCGCAACTACCAAGAACAGTGACAGCGTCGCAAGGGGATGTGCAGGCACTCCGCAAGCTGTAAGTCCCCGATTGCCGTCACAGCCCCCCGATCCGACCAGGGCAAAGAGCGCACAGTCAAACACTGGTATATAGTAGGCCGCTGTGGGGTGAAACTGTGCTCCTTGATGTGTCTCAGTCTGGTAGCGCTGTGTCCCCACTGCTTCCTGCGCCTCAAACTGCCCAGTCACTTCTGCGCCACCAGGGATCGCAAGTTGTCTGACGCACCCGCAGACACCGTCCACACACAGTAACGGATGCAAACAAGCACTGCTATAGCCGTGGCCCGTGCTTAACTGTGGCAGCGTAGCCTTGACACACTCTTCTCATGCTAGACCAAGATGATGGAGACCTCACTGGAACCTTCACGTCGCCTGTGCGTCCCCCGCTCATCAGCCCGCAAACACAGGGAATACAATATTTCGGCCCCCACAATACTGTTGTCTGCTATTCACTCGCAGGCATCACGTTATTCACACAAAAAGCGGGGGGGAGCTCTTATGCTTATTGCTGTTCACCCGCAGTTATCCAAGTTCAGGATGTGACACAAGGCCCAGCGGGACGCACCGTCAGTGCTTGGCGGCACTTACGGAGGCCCCGGCTCCCTCAACATGGGGCATCCACACATGCGGGGGGTTCCGTACCTGAAGCCGATGGGGCGGCTGGCTTCATGCTGTGATGGTTCCCGTACCAGTCCACCGCAAGGTCCCAACATCAATGGTGGGCCACCGCAGTCGAGCCCGAGGCATGCATCAGGCCCAGGGCTCCTCCCGCGCCAGGCCCGCCCAGGCAGCCACAGTGGCCCGTCTCGCGGAGAACGCTGCAGGGGTCTTCTATGTCGGCCGCTGATATGTGCTGCAGCAGTGACCCCTGATGTCACCAGGAAGTGGGGCCCGCTACAGCCACAGACTCGCCACTCACCCCTCAGCACACAAGCAGGCCCCGCAGGCAGTTCCGGCTCCCGGTGCGTGCCGCTCAGCCGTACCAGTCCACGCGCCGGTGTCCACATCTGCACCTTAGCGCCCACGCAGCCCAAACAAGTGGCCAGCCAGCGTCGGGGTCGATGCTACCACACACGGTGAGTCCGCCCGGCCAGCGCTCCTCCACACTGATTCCGCATCGCGCAACCGGCCCGGGCTAGGCCACAAGGTTGTGATGGTTGCTTCTGCGCTAATAAACAGCGCGACTCGAATCAAAATACAGCAGTGTGCTCCGCATTGTCTGCTAAGCCCAATCCTCGATGTTAGATGCACAGATTGGTGGTTTAGCTCTAACCCTGGGCGTAGTTTGCGTAGTATCACTACACGTAGCTACGCGAAGAACATTTTGAACTACACGTAGCTACGCAAATTGCGTAGTGCAAAGCTGTGTGCTTGACTGAACTGTACAATAATTGTCAAAGGCATCTTGCACAGTGCAAGTTAAGATTAAATAAGTATCTCTGTCTTTATATGCTAAAATGCATATAGTCATTTCACAAAAGCGAATACAATAAATGAACAAGCAGTGAGAGAGGTGAGGATTTTGGGATCCTCCCTAACCTAGGGAGAGAACCAAGCAGATGCCTTGAAAACAAAAAGCACATCTTGTTGAACGATTCGGTGGTGGTCCCATCCTCTTAGGACCACCCCAAGCACAGTTATTGGCAAAAATACAATCCCAACCAAAGGCCCTGCAAAGCATTATGGGACGAGATTAACAGTGGGCAGTGAATATTATACTATCCAATATCAAAATAATTCTACAAAGAGCTGCAGTTCAGCTAGTCGTTACTAGATGTCCCTCACGAGTCAAATCGGTGGAAGCGCCAAATTGGAATTAAGTATTTTCATCTCTGGGTTCAAAAAGACTTACCTGGTCCCCCCATGGACCTACATTTGGTTGGTGCTTATCCTGATTTTCCTCTTCAAGTCAATTGGATTTGTGACAGTATTTTTCTTACTCATCAATTGTCATTATTTGCCAGAACGCTCTGCTGTGAACTTGGTCGATGGAATTCTGGCCCCTCATGCATCGTCCCATATCATGAAACGTGATCAAACTCTTGTCAACATTTCAGCTTTCCCGATTGCAGATGGCATCGTTTGGGATAAAGTAGCTTTCGAAATTCACGGCCCGACGGAAGTCCTTAAGATACCATACGTGTTTCGCGTCTCCTTAGGAGATGTGGTAACACAGGACATACATTCTGATGATTGGGATGTGCAAGCAGTATATTCATTGTTTTCTGATTTAAAGTATTATGCTGCTTTTGATTTATATTTAAATTCTGCCAATTATGCTGATTTATTCTGTTATCAACACTACGGGAATAATATTTTACACAAAACAAACACGTTAAAACCTGTTTTTAATTACACTCAATGGGAACATTGTCCTACTCCCGTACAGGGGACATCTAAAACCCTTAGAGATAAATTCACCTATTTCACAGATTATGACACATCTAATCTGGAATCCTATTTCTTTAAATTGCAATTATCATCTCAATCCAAATCTATCTTGACCCACACTAAATTGATTTATTCCAATTCTTTTAGAACTAAATTGGCCACACAGGGTTATGATCACTGGAAAGATGCCATCGATTTAAAATCGATTTAGGGCACTAAGGCTTGGCAGGTTCAGGGAACTGAAGCTTTGCATCGTGCCTGCCTAATCCCGACTCAAATATAATTTTTAAATGATACAGTGCACCAAACCACTTGTTTTGGCTTGGCGACTGCAAAATATTTGAATATGCCCTCCATTCCGTCTTTAGCGGAATATGACAATTGCCATGCTCAAATGAATTATACTATCAAGGTATTACAAGCTTTGTTTCGAAATGACACTTTCAATGTCTCTGAGGTTGACCATCCTGATGGTTGGTGTGGCACACAAATTCAAATGCATGTCAACTGTGTTTTTATAATGTAACACCTGGTTTCACACAGGCTAGGCCGGATCCTCGTTATCCACATTCACATTCGGTCACCACATACTCGGTGGTTAAATTGTGCCAACAATGGTTGGAACATTCCACTTTGTCGTCAGTAAAACAACACTTGTCACTCTTGTCGAGCAACATCAATTTGGCTGATTTTATCTTGGGTTCTAGAATTCCTAGAACAAAGAGATTTATCTATGCAGCTTACTATGAAGTTTGGAAACTTTCGCAGATTGAGGCAGCGCTTTGTCTGCGCCAAATTGATCAGGCAAATTTAGAAAAAGTCCTTGCAGTGGTCGACAATAGCATCAATATACTTTCTTCACGTATTTGTACCCTGGATAACATTGTTTCATCTGTTATTGATAATGTTCAGAATGATGTATCTGTGTTATATCATGGTCAAAATCAATTACGATCGGTTATGCAGTTTGCATGGACGTTACAAACTCTCAAAATGGGAAAAGTCCCTTGGGATTATTTGAATGCTTCTGCTTTGTTCTTACCATTTAATCTGACTGATAAACAGAGATTTATGTCCATGAAAGATGCTACATACACGCTATTACACATTGAACGATTAGAACATCTGCCATTCTCTGTGGCGGAGACGGATTCAGCTGTTTGGTTAATTCATGGGGTTATCTCGCTCCATTCTCGCTGTTTCAATTTAAATCATGCATGCAACATTTCCTGATAGGCCGCTTTGAACCCCTGGGAAGTGTATTTCTCCATGAATTATGGTCCCTACCTTTCACTTACAGGTGTCAACGGGGGGATAAGGAAGTTTTCCTAACAGGGGAGGACTGCGATTTCACAGTAGGACATTCCCTGGTTTGTAAGCACGTTAAGTTGCACAGTGCTTGTAATGTGTCTGTGCCTAAACTTGCTTGTTTCTTGAAAGGAACTCCTGTCCCAGCAATAATTCCCGCTTTTACCTTGCTTACTAACGGCAGTTATCTTAATTTGAACAACCACGACTGCTGTGGTTTACGGGCAGGAATCCCATATTTAGTAACAGTTTCACAACATGTTACTTGTTGTAGCAATGTGCTTTTAACGCCCCCGGATGGGAAAGTAGATAGTTCCATTTGGCCTTCCATTCCGACTTTGAAAACAGATTTCAACAAATTAAGCAGGCTCAAAGCGCTATTGTTTCAACAAGAAGTGTCTCTCACTTCAGCTCGAGAGACCTTCGAGTTGCAGGTGGCTAGAACATCTATCATGATTCAGTCACTTCTGAACACGAAACTCCCACTTCTCTTTGGGGAGCTTATACATCAAATATTGAATGCATCTGACACCAAAGGCCTTGCTCATTGTTTTAAACTTGTGGGATCCGGCCTTGTGACTTCTTTTCAGATGATATTTGGAGTAATACCGAATTTATTCATTCTATTTTTTCCAGCGTCTTCGGAGGATTCCCTTTATTACTGGTGCTAGCTGGTGGAATCCTGCTTCTTCTGTTCCTGCTGCGCAATGGCTGCTCTTAATGCACAGACCAGGCCAATTGCATCTGTACCGTGATCGAACGCAACAGCTTTTTGGATGCTTGCCATTAGCAACGCTTAGCGTGAGTTGTGGATTAACTTTTCGCTTCGCCTACTTCACTTGCATGCAACCTATGTTCTACTGTCAACGGTGCCCCTTCTATTGGGCTTTGGATTTATGCCTCTCCAATACATCATGTCCTGACCCGGATTTTAACCTGTTAATGGGTCCCTTAGTGGCCCATGACCAGGCCTGTTCTGGGAATGGCCGTATGGCGTGTGCGGCTGCACTTGGAGTCTTGGCTGAATGGGATATCTGTGCGGCTGCGCAGAACCTCTTACGATGAAGTTTCATCAAATATCACGCAAGTTGTCCGGATATGCTCTTGGAAACATCACATTACGAGGAGCATGTCTGTTCCTTCGACATACTTAATTGGATGTCATTCCTGTTTTCTACTAACGGAAGGGATGACCTTTTTGGAACGAATTGCATTCTTAGGTTCACGTGCTTTGATGGATTTGCCACCTCCTTCTTAATCACGTTTTTCGTTAATCGAATTTTTTATTTAAAAAATTTCCAACTTTGGTTTTTTAAGCGCTTCTGAACTCTGCTGAACTGTGAACTCTGTTTTACTATTTTAGTCTACATACTATGAACTTACTAAGGGGAGGGTGTTATATGGCCATTAGGGTCATTGTCGACATTGCTAAGTTAGCCTGAGCTCTGCTGCCTTGATGCTGCTTTTGCGCACGTTACTACATGCCTTTATTTTGCAAGACTCTGTTTATGCCTTTCACATGAGAACTGTCTGCCTTTCGCGTTCTCTGCTAGTTCCTGGAGTTTAGTCTGAACACGATGTGCAAGGTCGATAAACAATGCCCTTTGTTATTCTGTTCTAGTCAGTCCCTAGCCCCTAGACAAAACATGCTAAACACAGCTGCACCGCTGGAAACTCGTGCTTTGATATTACGGGGATGCATGTTGTTCAAACACACACTTGGAGAGGGGCCTTTCGAAGGAGAAGAGCTATGCTGTTTCTATGATGTAAAGCTTCCATCTAGGCCTTAAGGTATGGGGTCTGCTGACAAAGCCCAGAGATCTTCTTTTATATAATAAAACTTCTTCTAGTCAAGGGGAGGGTGGTTAGGCCTTATAGTCCTTTTCCCACTGTCGTTATATGATGACATCCCCCTTTATATTCTATGGAATTGTAACAATGCTAATTGTTCTGAGTTTATGCATTTCGCTGCTGGTAGTGGCTCGTATACTGCATTATAGAGCACGATAGTTAAAATAAACATTTTGAACTATTACAGTGACTCTGCCAATTCTTCTTGTGGAAAAGTACGAGTGAGTGAGCGAAAGGGTATGTCTTGCTTGCGCGATTCCTGAGAGAGTCGGGAGTGTTGTGTTCTGGGTTGTCTAATCATTTGTAGCTTCGTGATTATGTAGGAGAACGAATGAGACACTATAACTAGTCGGTTTTGGGATTTTGGGTACTAAGGTGGTAGGAAGGTAAAACCCCTATACACCGAGGTCCTGTTTTCCTGCGCATAGTTCTGTGTATGTGCAGAATCCCCGCAACAATGTAATCTCATCTGTAAGATACAGCATTTGCAATTGCTTCAGTTTCATGAAGAGTGAGGCCTTGAGAACTGCATATGGTATGCAAGTTATGTCTGCAAGGCTGTTGTGCGAGTTATGGATAGTTTATCTATTCATAACTTGGGAATTTCAGTGGTTTTTCAGTTTTGGGAGATGGGATTTCCCATGTTAAATTCCATTGGAAAAAAGGATGAACAGAATTACTTGTCATTTCACAAAAAGTTGTTAACAAAATGCTGTGGTCGCCATTACAGAATCTGAGGACTTAGTCCCTGAGTTCTGAACTTTTTTAAAAAGCCCATAAATTGGTAGGGTGGGCACACCTTGACCCCCAGAGTCATGTCTGGGGAGATCCCAAAGGGACCCCCTACTCAGTTAAAAACATAAAATAAAATATTTTGGGCGGTGAGTACCATGATACCAAACAGCTGGCACTGTAGTAACCAATGCATTCTCCTGCCACATTGTTGTACTGACACTGGTACTGAGGTACCGCAAATCTTCTTTTAAAGAAAGAAAAATGTACCGGCACACAGAGGCAGCAAGATAGCTAAGGATAAAAGGTGGTAGAGGCAGGAGCTGCACAACGGGTCACGTTGGGCAGGAGGCAGACACCAGACTGGCCATCCAAACCTCTCTAAATGATGCGATTCACTGCATCCCTAACTTGGATTTATTCCCTCCCCCTTCTACTTTACGCTCAGACCCCTTGTCCTACACAGGCTGTAGCCCACTCTCAAGCCGGTCATTACACAGCCACTGTACCCTCTATTGCTGTTCCAAATCCTCAGATGTGCTGTTGCTCTCAACTGCTTTTTGTTTGTCTTCAACATGTGCACTCTTGCTATCAATGGCCTCCTCCATGTTATTGTCTGTCATGCGGGATCTTTGATGCTGATGTTTTTGTTAAATGTAAAATCTCAATAAAAACTGTTTTAAAAAAATGGAGGTCTGGATACAGAGGCAGTGGGCTGACTATGCAGGTCAGGCAGGAAGGGCAGTACAAAAGACCATGTATTGTAGGATAAAAGGCAGGGGTAGTAATCTGACCATGGAGGGCAGGTGGGAGTGGCATGGGCAGCACAACAGACCATGAAGGGCAGGAGCAAAAGCTGACCACAAAGGAATGGCGGGGGCAGGGGTAGCACATCGAATCATGGAGGGTGGAAGGGAGAGACAGGGGCAGAAAGTTAACCACAGAGGCAGGAGAGTGTGGCAGCAGCGGCCCATGGACAGCCTACTGAGGGCAGGAAGGAGGGGCAGGGGGCCAGCTGGCCACAGAGGGCAGACACGAGAGCCACAGGCAGTACAAGGTCCATGGAGGGCAGGCTTGAGGGGCAGGGGCAGCCCACAGAGAACAGAGATCAGAGAGCAGATGGGAGGGGCAGAGACAGCAATCTGACCAAAGAGGGCCAGTGGAATGGGCAGGTGGGGAACATGGACAACCGGGGGCAGATTAGAGGGACAGGGGCAGAACACAGACAAAGGAGTGCAGGCAGGAGGGCAGCAAGCTCACCTTGGAGGGGAAGCGGAACGGGCATGGAAGTACATGGGCAATATCGGGCAGGCGTGTTGACAATGGAGGGTAGATGGGAATGTCAGGGTTAGTGAGCTGACAACAGAGGGCTGGTGGGAGGGACGGGGCAGTAGAGCTTGTTGCCAACCAGCACTGCGTGGGACATAGACTGTGCCTAAAACCCTATGGAAGGCCAACCCTTCTTTGAGCACAACAGAAGGTCACACTCAGGGGGAGTTTGTCAGCCCAAGGTGGGAATGGACTAGGATCTTCTACAGCCAATTTCACACTGCAAATGATCTTCCGCTATGCTCACTGGAGGGTCACTGGTCCATGGAGAGTTGGTATGCTAGGTACAGGGGCTGGTGGCAAGGCCCAGCCAACCCTCTGCTGACCATGGCCGAAGGCTGTGTGAAGCAGGGGTTCTCTGCCATGGGGTTGAGCCTGGGAAAATTCCTCACTGTATACGGCGGAGTACTATGCACAGTGGGGGTGTTGAATGAATGTAATCAAAACACCCCAAAAATTCACTGAAAAAAACAAAGGCTATACAAAATTTATAGTGAGGTATGGTACTATGATCTTAAATTAAAAAGAAAAAACTGAAATTCACTAAATAAAAGAGAGGTTAAAGTGACATTATAATTAAGTAAGATAATTTGATCTTCGTTTATGTAAAAAATAAACATTGAAATTCACTGATAAGAAAAGCTTAAAGTGACATTATAATTAGTTGTTAAAATGAGTTAAAAGTTACCATTTAAAAAAACACTGAAATTCGCCAGTTATAGTTCGGGGAGCTAGCTAAATCTTGCACCCCACTATGCACTGCTTATGGGCTCACATGTTACATCACTCATTATATGGTTAATGACATCACTGATGACGCCTCAAATGACATCACTGATGACTTCACTGATGCCATGACTGATAACTTCATCCTAGTGACTGCTACGTGTGTGTAGGTACAAAATTGAGTAGTCCTGGAAACAACTCTGATTCAGTATGGCAAATGGTATATGGTACATACTTTAGCAAACAGTAAAGTTAAAAGTGCAAGCCTTAATTTATTTACAAAGGTAGAAACTGAGCGCAAAGAGTTTGTGTTACAGACATATGTTGCAACTAGGTTGTTGCTGATATCAAAGGCCTGTTGCCAAAAATAAGTGAAAAACACTAAAGCTTCTCCTTACAGTTCATTTTTCACCTGTGGATTTCTGGGTACACGCTGATGTTAAAGAGTTGTCATGTAGTGCCATGGAACATTTCTTTATAAATTGAAGATTTTTGAGGTGCAGATATTTATTTTCAGGAGTTCAGTCAAACTTTTTAGACATTATACATTGTTGAAGAATGTACAATGTATAGGTGACTCACTTACAGACAGATTAAAGTGCAGTATGATTGTAAGCAGTGTTCTAATGGTGCACACCATTCTGCTCATTTCAGGAATATGAGTAGCATACTTTTACAAAGTGTGGAGGGTTGCCCATAGGATCTGGTTGTACATGTCTTATCAGTGGCTAATGCATAGATGAAGCCGTTGACTTAGAATTCTAATCAGATGAAGTACTGAAAAGGTACATCTCATTAAGATAAATAAAGACCAAACACTCTTTTGAACGATATTAAAGGTTTAATAAATTGCTAATCACACTAATGTCTACAAAGACACTATGTTTTATGCAACTGAATACCAGTATAAAATACCAGTTGAAAAGCATACCATCTAGTAAATGTGGGTTATTGCACAGATATGCTTCATGTCCTGCATGCTGTTAAAGGTTATAAAAATTGGGTCTAGGGGTAGCTCGCTGAATACCTTCCAGTATAAAAAGTGTTGAGAATGGCCATCCTTTGCATGGTCTTACCCCAAATCTTTGCCTTCTGTAGCCGAACCCGTTTATGTTGGCATTAGGACTCTGTGCAATTTACCCCTGCTAACCTGTTGTAGTGCTTGTGGTCTCCAAATCAGACATAGTAAAGTTGGTATACCTCTGATTGGTACATTTTATTTACTTATATGTCTCTGGTATTTGGTTCTACATGTAAAACATGTCTCAGGCATGCCATTGCAGCCTCTACTGCAGTTTAACACTGCTTCTATGACCTAGCAAAATAAACATTTTGCCAGATGTAAGCCTTCCTTGTGGATACTTATAAGTCACCCCTATGATAGGCCCTAAATTTCCATAGGCCATGGCACATGGTCCTTAAATAGTAGGACATGTGTACTTGAGATTTACATGTGATGGCAATTTTCACTGCAAGAATTCATTGGAGTGGAGTTTAAAATTCATCCAAAGGGTAAAGTTGGATGGTAAATTGTTATTATGCAAATGCCACTTTTAGGAACTTATTTTCCTGTCTTACCAAAATGTGCCTTCCTACAAGGGTCCTGGGCCACCTGACTGTTAATGTCTCTCCCGTGGTGTAATGAGTATCCCTCCCAGACAGTGAGCAAAGTGCCTGGATGTGGGGAAGTGAGGATCTTTCTGATAGGATGGCTGGGGTGGGGATGTGCCCCATCCCTAATTATATTTCAAACGGGCCTGCCCTGGCCAACAGAAGAACCTGGGGCCAAGCCTGCCCCTGTTTTTGTTTCACTAGCCAGGCTGGAGCCAACCCCAGAGGAAAGGGATGAACTGACCAGAACCAGTTCAAGTTATAAAAAAGGGCATTTCCCCACCCAAAGGCTGGCACTGGGCATACAAGTGGCATCCTCAGATTCTGAAATCAGACCACCCCTGAGCCTATGAAGACTCAGAAGAAGGACTGCCCTATAGTGTGAGACCTGAAGGAAGACTGGACCTCCTTGCCTTGAACACAGCGCTCCAGTCAGAGACAAGGACCGGCTTTATTTAGAGTTTCCTTTTCAAGTAGCAAGGAGGATGTTGACAACACAACGACCCAGTCGGGCATCACAGACAGTTACTATTTTGGCGTGAAGAGCTTGTTGCCACTGCAGCTTCATGTGGCAGTCATCACAGACGGTCGTTGTCTGCGCGAAGTGTAGGTCTCGTTCTGGCGTCATGTTGTCAGTCACCACGGACGGTTGCTGTTTGGCATGAAAAGTTCACTTTGCGGTCGTGGGGATCCCAAAACTTCAGTATCTTCACCTTGAGTTCAGGAGAAGTGCACTCTGATGACAGTCAAGGTTCCAAGACCTCAGGGGCATCTCCTGGGGATCAGATCAGGACTCACTCCAGCAGAGGCCAGCAGCAGGGATCAGGCAGGTCTATGCAGGTCCAGTTGGTGCTGGTCAGTTGCAGGGAGACCTCTGTAAGCTTGTTGTGTCACAGTAGCTCAAACAGCAGTTCAGCCAACTGACCCTTGGAGTCACCTCTGGAGAGCCTGAGTTTAATGTAAACTGATCCAATATTTGTTCTTCAGACAGCAGTGCAGTCCTTCTATGAATCCTCCACAGGTACACAAGTGTTCTGATGTGAGGTTCTGAAGGAACTACTTTTATCCCCAGTGCCAGCCTGCGGGTGGGGAATGCCCTCTTTGTCTAACCTCACTTTACTGAGTTTAGCTCCAAACTGTTTAGCATATCCAAGGTATGAGCTGTTTTTGTCAGTGGCAGGGCAGACAGGCTTTAGAAGTCAGGAAGGGGGTGGGCAAAGCCATGAGGCTATCCTTTGAATCTCAGGAAGACTGAGTACAACCTCCCAGGATATCCTGCTTAGGAAAGGATACTCTGCCTCACACCAAAGGCCCTTTTGTCCCCATGTGTGGAAAGAAAACACAAAACACCACAGGAGAGCCATTGACAGCCACGTGATCCTGGACACTGGCAGAAAGAGACATTTCATTGAGGTAGATAAATGCCAACTTTCAAAAAGTGTCATTGTCAGAAGAGTAACTTAAAATTTTACTTTACCGTTAAAGAGAAATTTAAATTATAATACATTTGAGTGAAAGAAGCATCTCTTAATCTGTTCTCAAACTGAATGTAGCACTTGTTGGGTGTAATAACATAACCCAGTGTTAGTCTATGAAAGAGATAACATTACAATAGGTTTTCACTGTCACGTACTGTAAAACTTAAACACGCATGCCCTAGTTTTTAAATACCTCGTACCCTGCCTATGAGGCTTTATGGTCTATCTTCGGAGAGACTAATAAGCATTCAAAAGGAAGGTTTATGCCTGGTAAAAGATTTATTTTGCCAGGTCAAAATGGCAGTTTAAATCTGCAGTATAGCCTACAGTGTCAAGCCTGAGAGATGTTTTACAGGATTAAGTTAGAGGGTAGCACAAGGAATGATGCTGCCCACTAGTGGCATTTAATTTGCAGGCTCTGGTTACGTGCAGTACAATATAATAGGGTCTTACAAGTAGATTAAATGTACCAATCATGTGTAGGCCAATTTTAGTATGTTTTCAAGGGAGAGCACCAGCACTTTACCACTGATAAGCACGTGTAAATTGCACATAGTTCTAAAAGCCAACAAAAACAGGTTCAACAAAGCAAGGTAAAGGAAGGCAAAAAATGGGGGTGACCCTGCACAGATGGCCAGGTCCAACAATCACAGTGAACAAGATTTATATGTTGTGAATGATGAGAAACAGAAAATGTTTGGAGGCTAAATCAGTATATAGTAGGATGATGCACAAAGGACAGCTAACTCAGCCAAATGTGTGTTAGCAGTACAACAAATTCAGTAATTGGTTTACACACTAGAAGGGGGAAAATCAGGCCTTAGATCGTAAAAGAAGAAGCTCCAAGTCAGATTCGTGACCCAACTTACAAAAAAAGGTCCTTCATAGACAATGGGGGATATTACAAGTGGCTCATATTTTATTTTTCTGCTAGAGCAGATGCCCTTATGGCACTCATGCAAAAGTTGGTTTCAAAATAAAATACCATTGAGTCTGGCACAGGACATAGCTTTTCAGGACCTAGGGAGTCCTGCCTCTGTTCCTGTGTTACAGTGTCCTGATCTCTCCTTTGCTTTACAAACTGATGCTTCAGGCATTGCTCTTAAGGTCTTAAGGCTGTGTTGTCACAGAAATTTCCAGATGGACTACATTGAAATCCAAAATTGCTTCCAGAAGAGTTGCTGTTTACCACAGTATTCAAAGAGAGTTTGGGAATCAAGCAGGGAGTGCTATCTCTCAATAACTATCTTTTAGGACAACCGTCGCTTTCCTCACATACATGAGAGATGGTGCTCTAGATAAGTAAGATTAACATTTATAGGGGGAGGAACTAGGGAAGTATTACCACCAATAGTAGTATTTTCCCATGGAAAGAGACAGCCCTTGTGGGGTAGAAAAAATGGAGATACAGTAAAGGGCCTGGACAAGCAAAATCTCTTAGAAGTTTTCTATATAAGCAGACACCTCTTGTCTGTAAACGAGAAAGCAATGGATAGGGAGGGTGTGCTGATGACCAGAATTTCTTTCTTCCAGGCACGTGGATAGAAGGGTTTATAGGTTGGGCCATGATGGGAAAGGGAGAAGGCATGTGCTGAAAACATCCATTATTTCTTCCAGGATGAAGGGAAACCAAAGAGTGACTATAGACACACATCAACCAGGTGCATATTCTCACCCTTAAAGAAACTGGTACACGACTGAAGTTTAATTGATTTAAATGCATATTTCTGGGACCTTGCGAAGGTTTCTAAAGATGAAAACTGTTGTTCCGGCCTGTCTGCTCAAAGAAAAGCTTATGCTAAGCAATAAAAATACTAATAATTTTTTCATATATTTTTCAGTTGGTAACTGTGTTAATATTAAATTGTATTATTATATTTTCTTTTTTTCTTTTTTTTTTAATTCTTTTTATTTATTTTAAAAATAACAAAAAAAAATCAGCACAAAAGCATAAGCAGAGTAAACAATGAGGCATAAACCAATATCACGACAATCTGTCAAAAAATTATAATAAATACAAAAAGAAACAAGAAACAGATCCAAATCGGTCCACAGCACATCAAATCATATTAAAATATCATCGCCAATTAAAAGCAAAACAAAACAACAACAACAAAAAAAAACTATATATTTCACCAAATAAATCATTTTATCATAAATCTAATTAGGATTCCTTCCACCGTACCAGGGGTGACCATATGCTAAGCCCCAACCCTCTAGCCCTTTTCCCCTTTCTCTCGTAGATAGCTCTTTCAATGATAAATAATGAAAGTAACCGTGATAACCATTGTTGAAATGTGGGAGGTTGAGTATCAAGCCATGCCGAGGCAATACTTAACCGCAAAACCGCCATTGCCACAAAAAGGAATTGATATGCCGGGTTTTGCTGCTCACCACAGCTAACTCCCAATAAGATCAAAGCGGGGGTAAGCTTAACTTTCAGCCCTAATGATAAATCTAAAAATTTCATAATGGACTCTAACAGGTTTTCCAGACGTGGACAGGCCGCGAACATATGTACCAGGTCAGCTGCTAATAAGCCACACCGTGAACATGTAATACCAACTGATCCACCCCATTGTGAAATCCTTGCTGGGGTATAATACAGAGCAAAAATAGTCTTGTAGTGTTGCGTTTGTAACCCAGCAGAGCAAAGGATACCTGACCTAGTTCCAGAGATTCAAAGAACCGCTCTGATTCTACCCCCACCCGTACCTGCCATTTTCCCGCATGCTTACCCAAATCATCCAATTTTGTTATGATTAATTCAGTATACAGGACTCCAATAAATCCCTTCGGTTTGCTCCTTATGGTATCTATAACTTTGTTCCTAGAGAAACCCTTGAGCCCCCTTTTTTTATAGAAAAAACTACGTAGCTGCAAAAATTAAAAAAATTATTGCTATCCAGTCCGAACTCCAGCTGTAAATCCGTAAATTGGCGGAAGCCATCGTTCTGAATTAGATCCCCAGCCATCCGGATCCCTTTCTCTGACCATTCTGCCATTGTCTGATCTGAGAAGACTTCTGGAAACATAGGGTTTTTATATAACTGGGTATAATAATTAAGCCTACCTAAACCAAACTTTTTTTCAAGGCTACCCAGATTTTAAAAGCAGCCATCAGCGTCTTAAATTTTGTCTTTTTGTAATAACTGGGCTCGCTAAATTTCATAAAACAATTCTCGGCATGATCCCCTAACAATAACTTATATACATCGGGGAGTCCTATTTCATCAGGATCCCCGGAGATGTACCAAACAATATACTCATGTATTGAAGGGCAGCCGACCAATAATAAAGCCTAAAATCCGGAACAGCAAACCCCCTCGCTCCCGAGGTAATGACATAAATCTAAGAGCCCTCCTTGTTTTCCCCTGTGCCCATATAAAACGATTAACAATATTTTCCAAGGTTATAAACCAATGTCTATCAAACTCCAAAGGTATTGCCCGGAACAGATAAAGGATTTTCGGTAAAAACATCATCTTCACCACATTACAACGACCAACTAACGATAAATGCAGATTGTTAATTCTATCAAAGTCAGATCTAGCTTTGTTTATAATTGGATGAATATTTCTCCCTACAATTTTCCCCAGATCTGCCATTATCGTAATTCCCAAATAAACTGCAGATTCTGCAACTCGAGGGTCATCTATATTAACATGCCTATTTTTAAGAATTTGGGTTTTAGATCTATTCAATGCATACCCAGAGAGTTTGCCGAATTCTTGTGAAACTTGCTCTACAGCCCTTAGTGCAATAAGGGGATTTGCCGCAATGATAGCCACGTCATCCGCATAAGCAAAAACTTTAGTTTCCAGGCCATGACAAACAATGGGGAGAATTTCATTATTAGCCTCAAATAAACGTATTAATGGGTCAATATATATGGCAAAAAGCAGAGGTGAACATGGACACCCCTGTCGGGTCCCTCTCTCAATAGACAAAAGGACGTATATCCGCCATTCACCCTTATTCGGGCTGTAGGTGCCGTGTATAATGTCTGTATGGCTTTAACAAAACCACACCCCAGGCCAAACCATTTCAGCGCCTCCCATAAGAAATCCCAGGAGACCCTATCAAAGGCTTTTTCTGCATCGAGCAGCAGAGCAGCCATAGGGTCCCCTGAAACCTCTGTGGCATCAAAAGTGTAATTACTCGACGCACATGCTGCGTCGTTCCGCTGACCTACTATAAACCCATGTTGGCCGGGATGTATAGTTTTATAGAGAATATTATTTAACCTTGTGGCCATTGCCTTAGAAAAGATCTTAACATCACTATTAATAAGCGTGATAGGCCGATAAGAACCTGGCTCTCTCGGTGGTTTACCCTTTTTCAAAAATATTATAATATCTGCACCCGCCCATGACTCTGGTGTTGATCCTCCCCGTTAGGCTAACCTTATAATCTCGACCAGATCCAATATAATGATATCAATAAAAGTTTTATAAAACTCAAGAGGGATCTGGTCGGGGCCTGCAGCCTTATTAGATGGCAAATTTTGCAAAGAGGTCAATATTTCCTCTTGTGTTAGAATTTCCTCAAGGGCCTCCATGTCTAAAGACTCAACCCGCTGATTAGGTATCTTCTCTAAATATTCTCGCATTATCATCGGTGTCTCTGATAATTCTTTACTATAAAGCTGTTGATAGAATTGATGGAACGACTCCCGTATCCCAGAACCATCGGTGATTAATCTCCGATCGGCATCATATATTTCTGAAATCTCTCCTAAAGAGGTCTTTTGTCTTAACCTAACGGCTAGAGTACGCCCCACCCGTTCACTAAACTCATGACAGTGCTGTTTTTTTGCCATATAAGTTTCCGCTGCCTTCACAGCAATACGCTCCCCTGCTTCAGCCTTTTTATGGCCAGCTGGAATATAATTTCTTCTGTAGAACTACCTGTATTAACAGCCATAGCAAGTGCCTCTTCTAGTTTGAGTAGGCTATCTCTTACCACCTCTTCTTGTTGAACCTCCTTCTTTTGCCGAAACTTACTATAACTAGCTGTTTCCCCTCTAACCCCGGCTTTAAAAGCATCCCAAACAAACCCTAAACTTGTGCTCCCTCGATTAAAATCCCAAAATTCCCGAATCCAACCCTTCATATGAGAAACATATTCTGGATCATATAAGAGCCTCCGTTCGAAAGTCCATACACGGGTTTGCCTGGCCCCCTATAAAGCTAACTGTTAGAACTAGGGGTTATGATCCGAAAGTATCCTGGGTAACTTCTCAATCCTGGAATTCACTATACCCTGATGTGATACTAAAAATAATCAAGTCGAGAAATGACCTTATGTGGTGCTGAAAAGTAGGTGCTGCCCAAATCATTAGGTTTCAGATAAGACCAGACATCCAAAAGGCCATTATTTATAATCAGGTTAGTCAGGGCCAATCCGACCCTTTTTTCCTACCAACATATCTACTTCCTAAGAGCCCCCAGTGTACCCCCAACCCATTAATATTAAAATCCCCGCATATAATTATAGGAGTTGACCATGTTGCAAGATCAGTGTCCAAAAAGTCAAAGACTTCGAGGTCGTCCCCCGTTGATCCATAAACAGAGCATATAGTCATATTTTCCTCAGCAACTGAGCACTCAACAATCGCCCATCGTCCCCATTGATCTGCAGCTTTTTTAATAACCTTTATATCATTTCTGCGAGTCATAATAGCAACCCCTCTTGTTCGAGTGCCCTGAGACGTATTAACCATAAGATTATATCCTAACTGCTCCATAATACGGCTTCTATTACCTTCAATATGAGTCTCTTGGAGACAAAGAATATCAATACTCAAGGATTTAAACAAAATTGCTGCCCGCTGCCTCTTATTTGGGTCATTTAATCCACTGATATTAATTGTACCTATTCGTAAACTCATATTATTGTGTTTCCAAGCTTCCTACCTAAAACCCCAGCCCTACCACTTCTTAGTATCTCCAAACTATATATAGATCTTACTAACCTTTTGTTAGATATTTTATGACTCCACGTACCAACCTCATCAACATGCCTCAAAAAATATATATACCTGCTTTGTGCTGAAACCGTGCCCCCCAAACCCACAAGCGACCCCCCGCCCCCACCCCCCTTACACCCCTTACAGGCAGAAAGGTCAGGCATGACCTAGAGGCAAGATGGCCGCTGAGTGACTGCTGTGAGGGCCTGTGCCGGCTCTCTCTTCCCTTACCTCTCTCTTGATGGATAGTTGGACATACCTTCTGCTTGCATTGGGGCTTGAGGCTCGTGTGGGGAGCTTAGCGGATCGCCGGCTGACAGCTTGGAGGTCGCGGATCGGCGCGGTCTTTCGGCGGCTCCCGCGGCTCCTCATCGGAGTCGGCTTGCAGCTGCGGTGCAATATGGCCCCGAAATCGAACAAGGTGGCTAAGGACTTGAAGTCGAAGGAATCCGGCGTGGCTGCCGGTACTCGCTCCGTCTGGCCGCTGGGGAGATGGAACTATGCGACAGCAGACAGTTGCTGAGGCGTTCCGTGCAACAACAGCCTTAATCTCTGCTGACTCTGGAGCCATGACGGCACAAACTGCCCTGGATATCCCGAGTGTTGCGGGTCGGCAGAAGGCTCAGAGGGGCGCCGATGCAACTGTGGATGTGGCCAGCTCGAGCTTGGTTGCTGCCAGTGAGATGGATTCTGGGCAATGTAGTCCCCTGTCACAATTAGTTGATTTTTCTCTGGGGCCAGTTATGAATGAAGTGTTGAACGACGTGTCCGGGGTTCATGGCCAGGATAAGGGCAATGAGCCAAACAGTCTGGGGGACGCATTTGCTTCATGTGGTGGCGGGCAATTAATCAATACTCGGCCTGATGAGGGGACTCGCTGCCAGCTGATAGTCATACTTCTAACACTCAGGCAGAGGCGGCCACAGGATCGGAATTGGAGTCTGCTTTGCCTATTGATACCGGGCTGGCTACGAAGTCTGCTAGTTTTATTGACAAAGATAATGCCACAGACAAGGATAATCGTGATGGTGATGGTGGAGTCCCCCACTTTTTACGTGCCCTGTACAGAAGGACTCTCTGCTAGATTCTCATCCTGTCATATCTGAAATGCCACAGTCTCTGGTGCAGTTGGCAGTGGTGGAGACTCAAGGGAGTAACTTCAGCAGCACATTACGGGGTCGGAAAAACCAAGATCCATCGTGGCTAAGTGCTCCTCTGCTATCCCCAGAAGGTGATAAGTTCTTTTCGCTAAACGATGACTCTGAATCTTCTGTGCCTAGCGTGTTGATAACATCAGAGGAAACTGATACAGATGAATTTTCAGCGACCCAGATGACACAACGCAGTAGGTCTAATAAGTCAAAATGTCGGGCTAAGCCCAAATTAAAATCTAAATCAATGGATCTAACTACTCGCAAACTTGAATGGGACTACTCGGCTGCAACATTGTCTTTTGGTATTACCCATGGCCCAGAGACAGGAACTGAACTACAAAGTGGCAATGATGCTCCCCCAAATCCTGAAGTAGTTGCTCCCTCCCCCACCCTAGAGCTGTTATACACGACTCTCAAGCAGATGCAGGGGAAGCAAGACAGGAGAGCAGAAGAGCTTCACAGGCAACTAAAAATTTACAGGGGCAATCCGTAAGATGAACAAAATATGTGCTGATACGACCGCACGAGTCACTCAAGTAGAGGAAAGAACGGCTAATGTAGAGACACAGGTTGATAAACTACAGGCTTTCCAGGTCTCTCAGGAAAAACAGTCCATGGACGTATGTTGGAAGCTTGAAGAATTTGAAAATCGGCAGCGTCGCAATAATGTGCGGCTGCTTGGCTTGGAGGAAAGTGTTGAAGGGGAGAACATCATGGCCTTCGTTACTACGCTGCTGAAGGGTGCCTTCCCTGATCTTGCCCACTGGAACTGGGAGATGGAAATTCAACGGGCTCATCGCTTCCCAATGTTCAGAAAAGCCCAGCCTAAAGATCCAGGGGAGCGCCCCGAGCCATTCTTATATTTGTGGGCAACTTTTTACTAAGACAGGCAATAATAGATAGAGCCAGACCCGATTCAAAGAGGTCTTTTGGGGGCACACCTTCTTCGCTCGGCCTGATTTTTGCCACATGACTGTAGAACGAAGGTGGCGCTTACGACAGATGATATCTTTGTTTCAGGGGAGGGCAGTGAAGCATTTTTGCTATTTCCTGCACGGCTAAAAGTTATTACTAAAGGGAGAGTTAGAATGTTTTTTTCTGAGATTAAGGCTCAAGAGTACCTCACTGAATTAAAAGAAACCAAAGGGCAGAGGGGGTATCCTCTCTCTTGCAAAAGGTGGTGCCACCACCGCTGCTGATTAAGGTTTGACGGGATTTTTGTATATGTATGTCAAATTTCCTTTTGACTGACAGATGATCGACAGTTGGGTACATAAGAAGTATTAAGATGTTATAAGTCACTGATTTATTAATATGGTTGGATAAATTTGGGAAAGCTATGATTTAATAGAGAGGGGTCGGGGGGAGGGGGTTGGTACGGTCTGAGCCGTGAGCTCAGCAGCCATATCTAGGTCATGCCTGACCTATATTTTCTAATATTGTGTGATCTTTTATCTGCTGCATTCTACTTTGTTATTCACTGATATTGATAAATTGTATATTTTATGGACTTTAATCAATTTTAAGAAGCAATTAAAATAAAACAAATGTTCAATGGAATTGAAAACTTTTACAACATGAGTACGGAAGATGAAAAGGCCTGTTACCTGCATGCCAGCATGTTTTGTTTAGATTTTCAATGAGTTACAGCTTGTTAGTGGAAGCATTCCTAATTGTAAGCAATTCCTTATTGTGCCCACTGACAACTAGTAAGAAACAGGACCCACAAATCATCTCAGTGTGTGGTAAGCAAGTCACTGTCTTTGCAAGTTCAGTACAGTACTTGGTGTGTCACAGTTTTTAAAGAGATGGCATCTGCTGAGCTCATCTGCACAAAGCACACACATAAAATTTGCAAACATTTGAAATATTTAAAATAGATGTTAAAATTGAACCTCAGAGGATATTGATAAATAGATATGAAGATGAAAGTAGGTATCTAGATAAGTAGTCATATGATACAATATCCTTTTGAATTCAAATCTATTCATGCCGCTTACTAGATGAAGCTGCTGGCTTATATTGTGTCCATGTAGTCTCTAATAACAGGCATCTCTCAGAATACCCTTGGTGTGTTCAGCATGACAGATTTGCCCTGGCTGAGTACAATGCTTAGTGTATGATGGAAAAGTCTGGTGAATTAATTCCAGCCCGTCAGATGGCGGATGTGAATCCAGGGAAAAAGAAAAAGTAGTAGGTGAAGATGGAGGTTTGGTCAGTGTTTGAAATTACTGCCCTTTGGCCTGTAATTAACATTGCTCAATTCCTATACCAGAGACCGGGCAATGGTGATTACAAGATAGAGACCTCTGCTGTGCAACCCCAGCAACAGCTTTTTTAAACTAAAGTATACAAAAAAGTGATGGATGCTTGAATTAATCTCAGCCATGTCCTCCCTGAACCGGAACACAAACAACCCAGGGCCAGTCCCGCCCTAGTTATTGGCTCATCAGCCAGGTACAGCTTGTTTGCAATGACACCGTGTGCACGGGACCCATGTCTGGACATACCCGTCCCACTTAGGGCAACAAACTAAAGTATACAAAACGTTTGGGGGAAGACCACCATAAGACTGTCAGGTCTAACAATGTTGTTTAAAAGAAGGTCAGCCAACTGAACCTTGGAGTCCACTTCTTTTTCTTGGTACAAGTGAGAGCAGGTCCAGGCATTAGGGTTCTCCTTATTGGTCTCAATACCAGGTTCAGTACTTCTCCTATCTTCCACAGGTTTAGTAATCATCTGAAGAGAGTGCCCGGGGGAGCCACATTTACGCCTGGCACTAGCCTGTGAGTGGCAGTGACTCTTGCCTGCTTCCTAACCAATAGAGAAAACATTTCCAGGGCTAAGCCTAACCACTCTTGCTGTGGTTCTTGTGTACCCTTCTGCAAACAATCCCACTGTGCCCCTCTCTTCCTAAAACCAAGGTGGCAGAACCTTTCTTTCCTATTTGCAGAGCTCCTGTGCCCACCTTAGAATTGTGGCTTCCTCTTTGATCCCTCAAAATTGGTTCTGGGGAGCTCCTCCCCCACTGAGATTGGAGACTGGCTGGCTAAAAGAAAAAGAGAGAGGGCATGCTCCGGTGTTAACTACATCTGCTTGTGACAGGGTAGACCTCTTTGAAGATAACTTAGGGCCTGATAACGAGTCCGGCAGTCTTCCGACCACCAGACTCGCGGTGGTGCAGCAGTGGCGGTCCACCATCCACCGCATTACGACTTCTAAATTCAATGCGGTGGTGGACCTTCGGCTGCACCAGGGAACAGTTGTGGCTTAGGAGTGCCACAACGCAATATGCTGAGCGGGGACTGGCACAGTCCCGCTCAGCATATGATGAGTTCCTAGACCACCAGCCTTTTCATGGCGGTGCCCCGCCATTAAAAGGCTGGTGGTGCAGGAACAAAGTGGGCCCTACAGGGCACCCATTGCCCCCCCGCCATGAGGAAACATTCAGGGGGGCACATCTGTACTCCCACAAAGTTCCAGCATGGCATTGACGTCCATGTCCATGCCGTACTGGAACTTTTTTGCTGTTCCCATTGCGGTGCCTGTTTTCCAGGCACCGCCATGGCAATAGCAAAGAACCGCCAGTCATATTACGAGTTGTGCATTTCCAACTCATAATAAAGTCTGCGGTCCTTGGGTGGTTTTGCACAGGTTTGGTGTAGCGGAGGTGGCATTGCGCTGGCTCCGCTGCGCCAAACTTGTAATCAGGCCCTTAGTTCCAGGGCATTGCCCAAATGGCCATCGTGTCAGAGGAACAGAACACCTCCCCACACCCAAGGACTTTGTCTCATCTCTGAGAGCATGTTCACACCTCATCAAGAAGCTATTCAGCTCCTGGGAAACAGTTGGAAGCGCTTGCAAAAGGGATTCTAAATGCTTCAGGCAGGCAAAAGGAGACTTTTTGAAGGTAGCTTTTGTAAAATATGTAGTACAAATCTGACTTTTTAAATATTTTACAAAATGTCCAAAAATTAACTTTTTCACTAATTCCTAGGTGGATATAACTTATTTCATTTTAATATTATATACCAGTACTTTCCAATGTAACAGATAACCCTGGTCAGTGAAAATAGGTTTTCGAGCCTTGTCACTGTAAAGTCTTGTTTTACATAAACATGTCCTATGTTTAAAAAACTTTTTTGTTGTCCTGAAGATGGTGGTTTTATCCTGTCAGCCCACCGAAACGTGTCGACGCCCCCCTGTTTTTATGTTAAGTTTGAGGAACAATGTATTAAAACTGCAATAATGTTTAGTCATTAATTTATCGATTCCTTCAAAATAACAAATTGTTAATGACAGATGTGTATGTCTTTGTTGTGTCTCTCAATATAGCGTCTTGATGTCATTTGTGCAATACTTTTATGATAAACCTAGACTGTTTTTTAAGAATATATGAATTTAATGTATGAATTTTATATAATTGTATAATCAGTTTTTAATTAATGCTTTTTAAGGAATTTCCTATAATTGCCTTTTGGGTCCTTGCATAGACTGTTATTAAGGAAAGTTTGTGTGTGAAAGGAGCGAAGTGTGGTATAATTGCATTGGTGGATTTCTCCAAGAGATTTTCGTTGTTGATATACTATGTTTAAAAACCCCACATCTTGCCACATTGAGCATTAATACCTACTTAGGGGTGAGATATTCATGTTTAAAATGAGGATTTTTGTCCTGTCAAAAGGGGTTATTTTGACAGGTCGAAATTGCAGTTTTAGAACTGTACAGACAGGCTACAGAAATAGGCCTGCAGTCATGTTCTGCACAGTCACTCTAGTGGTGGCACAGTCTGGGCTGAAGACCAATAGTGACTTTTAGCTTACATACAATGGGTATATTTTGTACCATATACTAAGGACTTATAGGTAAATTAAATATGCCAATTAGCAGTATCCCAATTCAACATATTTTCAGGGGTCTAAGCACATACACTATGTACTGGACAGCAGTGTCCCTGTGATCAACTAAAGAAACCCCTCGTCTTCACATAATATTACTCATGTATTTAAGTCCAGAAATTAATTTACGGCTCAAACAAACTATTTCTTTACATTATTGTTTTATTTATTATTCATTTTGGAGTTCATTCCATCTGTCAAAATATCGCCCATATTTCCATAATTTACGTCACAGTTTATAACACAACATTACAGAATGAATCTCCAGAACTCCTTATAATCAAAAACCTTAAACTGCAGGTCACATAACAAAGAAGCATATCATTTTAAAGGTATTTGGAAAAATTATTGAGTAAAAAATATCGAGATGCAGAAATTTCACATGTTTAATATGGTGATCCACAAATATCATGATGCAGGAATATTGTTGACAAGAATATCAATTTTCTAAGGTAAGTAATATCAATGTTAAAAATATCTTTGTTATTAATATTGATTACAAAATTATCTATGTTGTTAACCCCTTCGCTGCTAGGCCTTCCCCCCTGTGCTAAGCCTTTTTTTGGCTATTGGGGTAGTTCGAGCTTAGGGCCCTGTAACTTTTTGACCACATAAGGTATTCACGCCAAATTTGCGTCCTTTTCTTCCAACATCATAGGGATTCTAAAGGAACCCAAGGTTTGTGGATTCCCCTGGAGGGGACCCAGAAATTAGCCAAAATACAGCTAAATTTGTTTTTTGGGGGGAAAAATGGGAAAAAAGGGCTACAGATGAAAGCATCTGTTTTTTCCCCTGCAAATGGTATCAACAAAGGGGTTGCGGTGCTGAAATCACCATCTTCCCAGATTTCAGAAACAAGCAGACTTTTGTCAGAATACCAAAAATGTTTACACAGTTTTGGCATTTTTCTGGGACATAGCCTATTTTTGCTATTTTTTGTGCTTTCAACCTTCTTCCAGTTAATGGTAAAAATGGGTATGAAAGCAATGATGGATACTGGAGAGATATAGATTTATGAAAAGTAGACAACATTTTGAATTCAGCAAGGGGTCATTTGTGTAGATCCTTCAAGGTTTTTGTATAGAAACTAACAGTTGAAAATAGAAAAAATTGAAAATGAGTTAAAACAAACAGCCATTTGTGCCAACGTTTTCACCTGTAACTTCTACTAAGTATGACAGATGTTTAAAATCAATATACAGTTACATCCGCTGGACCCTTCTGGTTGTGGGGATTTATAGGACTTGTAGGTTCACCAAGAACTCGAGGAACCCAGCGCCAATAACTGAGCAGCATCTTGCAATGGTTTTTTATTGTGTACCGGGTATATAGCAATTCATTTGGAAAAATATAAACAGGGAAAAATCGGTATGAAAGTCACCTATGTAATCCTGAAATGGGAACAAAATATAGAGTTTAGAAACTGTAGCTATTTGCACATCTCCGAAATTGTGGGTACCCATACCAGCATGTGAATTATAGGTCATTTTTCAAAGTGACTTTTTTTTACACATTGTCTTACATTTGGAAGGCAGAAATGCATTGAAAGTCAATAGGTAATAACAGTTGCTCCACAATTTTGTGTTCCCTTAAGTCTCCCGATAAAAATAATACCTCACTTGTGTGGGTAGGTGTAGTGGCTGCGACAGGAAACGGCCCAAAACGCAACATGGACACACCACATTTTCACAGTGAAAACGGACCCTTTTTTTGCAAAGTGCCTAGCTGTTGATTTTGAACTCTAGCTCTGCCGGCACCTAGGAAACCTAGCAAACCTATACATTTTTGAAAACTAGACACCCAGGGGACTCCAGGATTGGGTGACTTGTCTGGCTCTCACCAGGTTCTATTACCCAGAATCCCTTGCAAACCTCAAACTTTGTAAAAAAAAACACATTTGCCTCACATTTCTGTGGTGGAAAGTTCTGGAATCTGCGTGGATCCACAAAATTCCACCCACCCCGCATTCCCCAAAGTCTTCCGAGAAAAATGGTACCTCACTTGTGTGGGTAGGCCTAGTGCCCGCGACAGGAAACAGCCCAAAATGCAACGTGGACACACCACATTTTCACAGTGAAAACGGACCCTTTATTTGCAAAGTACCTAGCTGTAGATTTTGAACCCTAGCTCTGCCGGCACCTAGGGAAACCTAACAAACCTATACATCTTTGAAAACTAGACACCGAGGGGAATCCAGGATGGGGTGATTTGTCTGGCTCTCCCCAGGTTCTGTTACCCAGAATCCCTTGCAAATCTAAAGATTTGTAAAAAAAAAAACACATTTTCCTAGCATTTCTGTGGTGGAAAGTTCTGGAATCTGCGTGGATCCACAACATTCCATGCACCCCGCACTCCCCAAAGTCTTTCGAGAAAAATGGTACCTCACTTGTGTGGGTAGGCCTAGTGCCCACGACAGGAAATGGCCCAAAACGCAACGTGGACACACCACATTTTCACAGTGAAAACGGACCCTTTTTTTGCAAAGTGCCTAGCTGTAGATTTTGAACCCTAGCTCTGCCGGCACCTAGGGAAACCCAGCAAACCTATACATTTTTTAAAACTAGACACCCAGGGGAATCCAGGATGGGGTGACTTGTCTGGGTCTCACCAGGGTCTGTTACCCAGAATCCCTTGCAAACCTCAAAATTTGTCAAAAAACCACATTTTCCTCACATTTCTGTGGTGGAAAGTTCTGAAATCTGTGTGGATCCACAACATTCCACTCACCCCGCATTCCCCAACGCCTTCCGAGAAAAATGGTACCTCACTTGTGTGGGTAGGCCTAGTGCCAGAGACAGGAAACGGCCCAAAACGCAACGTGGACACAACACATTTTCACAGTGAAAACGGACCCTTTTTTCGCAAAGTGCCTAGCTGTAGATTTTGAACCCTAGCTCTGCCGGCACCTAGGGAAACATAGCAAACCTATACATTTTTGAAAACTAGACACCCAGGGAAATCCAGGATGGGGTGACTTGTCTGGCTCTCACCAGGTTCTGTTAAGCAGAATCCCTTGCAAACCTCAAACTTTGTAAAAAAAAACACATTTTCCTGACATTTCTGTGGTGGAAACTTCTGGAATCTGCGTAGATCCACAAATTTCCTACCACCCAGCGTTCCCCCAGGCCTCCAGATAAAAATGGCACCTCACTTATGTGGGTGACCCAAGTACCCGCGATAGGCAAGGGCCCAAAACATATTGAGGAGACAACAAAATGACCTATCACAAAACAACCTGGTTTTGCAAGGGGAGTCACCTGGGTTTTTGGCCCCTGGCTCGGCGGCCATCTTGGGAAACCTACCAAACTCACAGATTTCTGAAAACTAGACACCCAGGGGAGTGCAGCGAGGTATGGCTTGCATGGGTCCCCCAACGTTTTCCTACCCAGAATCCCCTGCAAACCTCAAATTTAGCTCAAAAACTCACTTTTTTTCACACATTTCTGTGTGGGAAAGTTCTGGAATCTGCGTGGATCCACACATTTCCTACCACCCAGCGTTCCCCCAGGTCTCCCGATAAAAATTATACCTCACTCGTGTGGGTGGGTCAAGTACCCGCGACAGGCAAGGGCCCAAAACGTATTGAGGAGACATCAAAATTACCTATCACAAAACAACCTGGTTTTGCAAGGGGAGTCACCTGGGTTTTTGGCCCCGGGCTCGGCGGCCATCTTGGGAAACTACCAAACCCACACATTTCTGAAAACTAGACACCCGGGGGAGTCCAGCGAGGTATGGCTTGTGTGATCCACCAACGTTTTCCTACCCAGAATCCCCTGCCACCTCAAATTTAGCTGAAAAAAACACATTTTCCACATATTTTTGTGTGGAATCACCGTGCCGGCACTAATGTCCTACCCCACATCGTTCTCCTTAGTCTCCCAAGTAAAATGATACCTCACTTGTGTCCAGGTGACCCCCTTGCAAAACCAGGTTATTTTCTGATAGGTAATTTTGATGTCTCCACAATACGTTTTGGGCCCTTGCCTGTTGCGAGTACTTGACCCACCCATTAGAGTGAGGTACCATTTTTATCGTGAGACCTGGGGGAACGCTGGGTGGTAAAATTTGTGTCAGCCCAGTGATCCTACAAGTTTCCCACACAGAAATGTGAGAAAAATTAGATTTTTTCATAAAAATTTGATGTTTGCAGGGGATTCTGGGTAGGGAAACGTTGGGGGATCCTTGCAAGCTATACCTCCCTGTAATCCCCCAGGTCTCTAGTTTTCAGAAATGTGTGGGCTTGGTAGGTTTCCCTAGATGGCCGCCAAGCCTGGGACCAAAAACTCATGTGACCCCCCTTGCAAAACCAGGTCATTGTCGGATACATAGGGGGCATCTGCATTTTTGGTCCCGGGGTCGGCAGCCTTCTAGGGAAACCTACCAAACCCACACATTTCTAAAAACTAGAGACCCAGGGGAGTCCAAGGAGGTATGGCTTGCATGGATCCCTCAACGTTTCCCCACCCAGAATCCCCTGCAAACCTCATATTTTGATGAAGAAATCACATTTTTCTCAAATTTCTTTGTGGGAAAGTTTTGGAATCTGCATGGATCCACAAATTTCCTACTACCCAGCATTCCCCCAGGTCTCCCGATAACAATGGTACCTCACACGCGTGGGTGGGTCAAGTACCCGCAAGGGCCCAAAACGTATTGTGGAGACATCAAAATTACCTATCACAAAACAACCTGGTTTTGCAAGGGGGGTCACCAGGGTTTTTGGCCCTGAGCTCGGTGGCCATCTTGGGTAACCTACCAAACCCACACATTTCTGAAAACTAGACACCCGGGGGAGTCCAACGAAATATCGTTTGCATGGATCCCCAACGTTTTCTTACTCAGAATCCCCTGCAAACCTCAAATTTTGCTGAAAAAAAAAAAAAAATCTCAAATTTCTGAGTGGGAAAGTTCTGTAATCTGCATGGATCCACAAATTTCCTACCACCCAGCGTTACCCCAGGTCTTCTGATAAAAATGGTACCTCACTCGCGTGGGTGGGTCAAGTACCCGCGACAGGCAAGGGCCCAAAACGTATTGAGGAAACATCAAAATTACCTATCACAAAACAACCTGGTTTTGCAAGGGGAGTCACCTGGGTTTTTGGCCCCGGGCTCGGTGGCCATCTTGGGAAACCTACCAAACCTGCACATTTCTGAAAACTAGACACCCGGGGGAGTCCAGCGAGGTATGGCTTGTGTGGGTCCCACAGTGTTTTCCTACCCAGAATCCCCTGCAAACCTCAAATTCAGCTGAAAAAATCATTTTTTTCTCAAATTTCTGTGTGGGAATGTTTTGGAATTTACGTGGATCCACAAATTTCCTACCACCCAGCATTCCCCCAGGTCTCACAATAACAGTGGTACCTCACTCGCGTAAGTGGGTCAAGTACCCGCGACAGGCAAGGGCCCAAAACGTATTGTGGAGACATCAAAATTACCTATCACAAAACAACCTGGTTTTGCAAGGGTGGGTCACCAGGTGACCCCCTTGCAAAACCAGGCTGTTTTCTGATAGGTAATTTTGATGTCTCCACAATACATTTTGGGCCCTTGCCTGTCGCGGGTACTTGACCCACCCATGCGAGTGAGGTACCATTTTTATCGGGAGACCTGGGGGAACGCTGGGGGCAGGAAATTTGTTGATCCATGGAGATTCCAGAACTTTCCCACACAGAAATTTGAGAAAAATCTGATTTTTTTCAGCTAAATTTGAGGTTTGCAGGGGATTCTGGGCAGGAAAACTTTGGGGGGTCCATGCAAGTCATACCTCGCTGGACTCCCCCGGTGTCTAGTTTTCAGAAATGTGTGGGTTTGGTAATTTCCCAAGATGGCCGCCGAGCCCGTGGCCAAAAACCCAGGTGAACTCCCTTGCAAAACCAGGTTGTTTTGTGATAGGTAATTTTGATGTCTCCTCAATACGTTTTGGGCCCTTGCCTGTTGCTGGCACTAGGCCTACCCACACAAGTGAGGTACCATTTTTCTCTGAAGACTTTGGGGAATGCGGGGTGGGTGGAATTTTGTGGATCCACGCAGATTCCAGAACTTTCCACCACAGAAATGTGAGGAAAATGTGTTTTTTTAACATATTTTGAGGTTTGCAAGGGATTATGGGTAACAGAACCTGGTGAGAGCCAGACAAGTCACCCCATCCTGGATTCCCTGGGTGTCTAGTTTTCAAAAATGTATAGGTTTGCTAGGTTTCCCTAGGTGCAGGCAGAGCTAGGGTTCAAAATCTACAGCTAGGTAATTTGCAAGAAAAGGGTCAATTTTCACTGTGAAAATGTGGTGTGTCAACGTTGCGTTTTGGGCCGTTTCCTGTCGCTGGCACTAGGCCTACCCACAAAAGTGAGGTACCATTCTTCTTGGAAGACTTTGGGGAATGCGGGGTGGGTGGAATTTTGTGGATCCACGCAGATTCCAGAACTGTCCACCACAGAAATGTTCGGAAAATGTGGTTTTTTTGACAGATTTTGAGGTTTGCAAGTGATTCTGGGTAACAGAACCTGGTGAGAGCCAGACAAGTCACCCCATCCTGGATTCCCCTGCATGTCTTGTTTTGAAAAATGTATAGGTTTGCTAGGTTTACCTAGGTGCCGGCAGAGCTAGGGTTCAAAATCTACAGCTAGGCACTTTGCAAAAAAAGGGTCAGTTTTCACTGTGAAAATGTGGTGTGTCCACGTTGCGTTTTGGGCCGTTTCCTGTCGCTGACACTAGGCCTACCCACACAAGTGAGGTACCATTTTTCTCTGAAGATTTTGGGGAATGCTGGGTGGGTGGAATTTTGTGGATCCAGAACTTTCCACCACAGAAAATTGAGGAAAATGTGGTTTTTTTGACAAATTTTGAGGTTCGCAAGGGATTCTGGGTAACAGAACCTGGTGAGAGCCAGACAAGTCACCCCATCCTGGATTCCCCTGGGTGTCTAGTTTTCAAAAATGTATAGGTTTTCTAGGTTTCCCTAGGTGCCGGCAGAGCTAGGGTACAAAGTCTACAGCTAGGCATTTTGCAAAAAAAGGGTCCGTTTACACTGTGACAATGTGGTGTGTCCATGTTGCGTTTTGGGCCATTTCCTGTCGCGGGCACTAGCCCTACCCACACAAGTGAGGTATCATTTTTATCGGAAGACTTTGGGGAATGTGCGGTGCATGGAATTTTGTGGATCCACGCAGATCCCAGAACTTGCCATCACAGAAATGTGAGGAAAATGTGTTTTTTAAAACTAAGTTTGAGGTTTGCGAGGGATTCTGGGTAACAGAACCTGGTAAGAGGCACAAAAGTCACCCCATCCTGGATACCCCTTGGTGTCTAGTTTTCAAAATGTACATGTTTGCTAGGTTTCCCTATGTGCCGGCTGCGCTAGGGCCTAAAATCCACAGGTAGACACATTGCTAAAAACAAGGCTGTGCCTAGTGGGCTTTCTTCCGCCCTGGGGGGGATCGGGGGGGGGGGGGTTTGCCCCGATATGCCCCCAAGGGGGGCAGAAAGAATGTGGCTATTAGTTTGGGCGGTGGGGGCATTGGTATGCCCATTCTGGGCAGCCCCCACACACAAAAAACCCAGCATAATCGCTAGCGCCTAGTGTGCTCTCTGACACCCCTTGGGGGCAGGTCAGGGGCTACTGCCCCAATCTGTCTCCTGGGGGGGCATAAAGACTGTGCCATTTTTGGGGGGATGGTGGGGGCATTGGCATGCCCATTCTGGGCAGCCCACACCCCTGAATTAAAAAAAAATATTCCCTGATGCCTATTGGTCTTTCTGCGCCCCCCGGGAGGCAGATAAGGGGCTTTTGCCCCTATCTGCCTCCCGAGGGGGCAGAAAGACTGTGGACATTTTTTGGGGGGTGGGGGCACTGGCATACCCATTCTGGGCAGCCCCCACCCCTAAGTATATTACAAAAAAAATCCCTGGTGCCTTGTGGGCTTTCTGCCCTCCCGGGGGGGGGCAGATCAGGGGCTACTGACCCCATCTGCCTCCTGGAGAGGGCAGAAAGACTGTGGCTTTTTTGGGGGGGGGTGGGGGCATTGGCATGCCCATTCTGGGCAGCCCCCGCCCGAACTTTGGAAAAAGAAATCCCTGGTGCCTAGTGGGTTTTCTGCCCCCCTGGAGGGGGGCAGATAAGGGGCTATTGCCCCATCTGCCTCCCAGGGGGGCAGAAAGACTGTATCATTTTTTTTTGGGTGGGGGCATTGACATGCCCATTCTAGGCAGCCCCCACCCCTACGTACAAAAAACCCCCAAAAAACCCTGGTGCCTAGTGGGCTTTCTGGCCCCCCACCCCGGAGGGCAAATCAGGGGCTATTGCCCCCATCTGCCTCCTGGGAGGGGCAGAAAGTCTTTTGCCTTATTGGGGGAAGGGTGGGGTATTGGGATGCCCATTCTGGACAGCCCCCACCCCTGGCCTGTAGAAAAATAATCCCTGGTCTAGGGTGCTTTCTGCCCCAGACTGTTTGTGCCCACAATGTATGGGGGGAGCAAAGGCCCTTGCCCAAGAGGCAGCTCCTCAATCCCTGGTGCTAGTCGGTGGATCCCTGCTTGGGGATTGCCCTCCTGGGGTGATCCAAGAAGGGATCCACTAGTGAAGGGTACCATTGGAAAGGGGAGATTCTCCCCTTTCCAACAATACCTCTCCCATCTGTTTCGGTGCTCAGAGGGCTGAGATAGCCCCACAAGCACCAAAACTGTGAAACTGAAACTAAGTTTCAGTTTCGTTTTCGTTGCAATGACGCACTGCAAGGAAATCCAAAAATAGGCCTGAGTAGGTTGGGGAAGCTCTTCCCCACCTCCCCAAGCAAAAAAAAAAAGGGAAATCCCTCTGCTGTCTGCAGCAGAGGGATTTTCTGAGCATGTGTTAATAACGGAATGGTTCCGTCATGAGCACAGGAGCACTGGTGCTCATGACGGAACCATTCCGTCATGAGCACCCAAAGGGTTAATATCGATGTTATAAATAACTATTTTGTTAATACTCTTTACAAAAATATCCTTGTTAATTACATAGGGCCTGATTACGACTTTGGCGCATTTCCGTAGGCTCTCTGCCCGCCTTATTACAAGTTGAACTTATGTAAGGCAGACGGTCCTTCGCCTTTCGGACATTAAGTAGAGGAGGGGGCTTAGCCATCATACATAGAGACACTTTTAACTGTCGGATCAAAGCAGGTTTGATTTCCGATTGTGAAAGTGTTTCGTTTGCCATTTGTTTCTCGCAGACCTGTACCTTCTCTGGGATCTTGGTCTATAGACCACCAGGAGCAATTGGGCGTTTCAACAACGATCTACCTGAAACAATAGCTAATCTAGTGAGTTCTCTGTCCAATTTTTCAATATTGGGGGACTTGAATGTCCATTTTGAGGATATTTCCTCACCATATGCGGAGGAATTGATCGATAGCCTAGGTGCCCTCTCCCTCAATCTAAAAGTGAATAGTCCCACTCACCTAAAAGGTCATTTACTCGATCCCATTTTTACCAATATTAATAATTTAGTAGTGGAGAATCCTGTCCCTTTACCTTGGACTGATCACTATTTAATATCATTTTCATGGTCTCCATTGATTAGTGATCTACCATTGGAACCAGTCAAGAAACTTAGCCGTAACTGGTCCAAGCTTTCCATCGAGGCATGGGCAAGTACTCTTAACAATACCCGCCCGGTATTGGAAGCCGATCCAGATTTAGCCAACCATGAGTTTAACCAATGGATTGAAGGCTCTCTAGATTTGGTGGCCCCCAAGAAGTGGACTACTATTAAGAAGGGCCCTAAGAGCATTGCATGGTACACTCCTAAGCTTAGAGAATTGAAATTAAAACGTAAACAATCAGAGAGGCAGTGGAGGAAGGATTTCTCAGAGGAGAGTAAGGGTGTTTACAGGGAGGCTACAAAAATTTATAAGCTAGAAGTCAGGAAAGCCCAATCCCTGTATTACGCAACTAAGATTTCCTTAGCTTCCAATTCCCCTCGTGAAATTTTTAAAATTGCCAAAACTCTAATTTGCCTCCCGTCCTCAGCCCCACCTGCTGCTGATACTTTAGGACGCTGCAATAATATAGCAGAGTTCTTTTTAAAAAAATTCAATCTATTTATTTAACATTTCCCCCAGTAACTTTAAAGGACTTCACGCTGGAAACCGAATCGAAATCATCTGTCACTTCATTGGTGGTTATTCCTCCCCTGGACATAAAATCCCTCAAAGTCCATTTTAATAAATTAAAATCAGGCTCCCCTAGGGATGTGGCCCCTCCCACTGTCCTGAACCAAGTTTTTGATACAGTTGCACCCACGATTTTAGAACTTGTTAATCTCTCTTTGGCATCAGGGACTGTTCCCTCCCTATGGAAACGAGCCATGGTGAGAGCATTGCTCAAGAAATCTGGGTCTGACCCTGAAACTATGGCGAATTACCGGCCGATCTCGCTACTTCCAGGGATTGCAAAAATTGCGGAAAGGCATGTCAATTCCATTTTATCCACCTTTTTGGAAGAAAATGACTGCTTTCACCCATCGCAAACTGGGTTTAGACCCCATCAGGGCACAGAGACAGCTTTGATTGTAGTGGTTGAGGAAGCAAGGAAAATCTTGGATGCCGGAGGCTCAGCGGCAATAGTCCTCTTGGATCTGAGTGCGGCTTTCGATACCGTTAATCATCAACTGCTGATCTCTAGACTTAGAGATGCTGGGGTAACGGGAACTGCACTGAGATGGCTGGAGTCTTTTTAGACGACCGTTCATTTCAGGTCTTTGAGGACAACTCTATCTCCAAAAGCAGGTCATTGAGTTGTGGGGTCCCTCAGGGTTCGTCCCTGAGTCCCACCCTTTTAACATTTACATGAGTCCGCTAGCCCATATCGTTAAACCCTTTGGCATACAGATCGTCACATATGCGGACGACACTCAACTGATTGTTTCCCTTAATCAATCTGGGAACGGGAAATCAAGTTAGCAGATTGTTTGGAAAAAGTGTCAGCATGGATGGAGGGCTCATATTTGCAATTGAATGGAGCAAAAACTGATTTGATGTTTCTGGGTAAACCTTCCCCATTTGCTCCTGGCTCTTTATGGCCTAAATGTTTGGACAGTATGCCCCCTCCTAAAGAACAAATAAAAAGCCTTGGAGTCTGGCTTGATTACAAGCTAGATATGAAGGAACAATCCCGGAAGGTAGCAGGAACCTGTTATGGACTGCTTAGGATGGCTAGGAAAATTCTTCCTCTGCTGCCATTTAAGGCAAGGAAGCTGCTGGTCCAAGCCTTAATCCTTTCTCGTCTAGACTATGCAAATGCCTTGTATCTGGGCTCCCCATGTTCAACGATAAAAAAGCTCCAGACTGTGCAGAACTGTGCAGCTAGACTCCTCCTACAGACCCCTCATAGAGAATCTGCACGAGCATCTATTGCCGCACTTCACTGGCTTCCAGTGGCGGAGAGGATCCAGTTCAAGTCCCTATGTATTACTCATAAGATTCTCGCCTCCAAGGGTCCTCCTATTCTGCAGTCCATTGTTACTCCGCACTGTCCTAGCAGAGCCTTGCGTTCTGGAAATAAACGTTTGGCTGCAGTCCCTAGAATATATAGGTCTAGGAGTGGTGGTAGACAATTCTCCTATATAGCCTCCAAGAGTTGGAATGCCCTTCCAAATCACATCCGCTTAGAGGACGACTATATGTCCTTTCGTAGACAACTGAAAACATTTTTGTTCCCGGTTGTTTAAACCCGGTTTACCTGAGCTGGCTCTATTCCTAGCGCTGGGAGGCCTTCTGGTAGCCATGCGCTCTATAAATGCCAATTCATTCATTCCCATGACAGTGCCTGGAAAACAGGCACCGCAATGGGAACAGCAAAAAAGTTCCAGCACGGCATGGATGGTGTCATCCATGCTGTGCTGGAACTTTGGGGTAATACAGACAGGGGCCCCCGCTGAATATATTCACATGGCAGGGGGCTATGAGGCCCTATAGGGCCCCCTTTGATCCTCCACTGCCAGCCTTTTCATGGCAGGGCTCCCACTATCAAATGGCTGGCAGTGGCGTAACTCGCAATATGCTGAACAGGATGTTACATTGTGGCACTGCTCTGCCCCCAACAGGGAACAACTGTTCCCTGGCACAGCCGGTGGCCTTCCGCCGCAATGACTTTTGAAGTCATAATGCGGCAGACAGACCACCACCACCATAAGTCTTACGACTGCCAGACTCGTAATCAGCCCCTTTGTTTTTTAATTATTTTTATGTGTTTTAGAATATGCTTTAACTGTATATGTTATAAATTGTTTGTATATTTATTGTTAATGTTTTTTAATATAGTTAGTACATTTTCAATTGTTTTTAAAATTACTTTAATAGTTTATTGACATTTTTTGTGTCATAGCGAGTTGTGGGTTTTGTAGTGGTATAGGGTGCGAAGTAATTGATTTATAATTATTTAATAATTAATTTGTAATTATTATTAATTATTTAATTTATAATTATTTATGTAAATAGTATAATTTATTTATTTTTTCATTTAAGTTTTAAGTGCGCGTTGTGGGGTTTGCAGGGGAACAGGGCGGGAAGTAAATTATTTATAAATAATTAATATTTAATTTTTAACTATCAATTATTTAATTGATAATTAATATTGCAAATTGTTTAATTAAATTTGTTTTTAAGTAATATTTTTGGTGTGGGTTGTGGGCTTTGCAGGGGTACAGGGTGGGTAGTAAATTAATTATAATTAATTAATAACTAATGTTAATTAATAATTATTTAATTGATAATTAACTATGTAAATTGTGTAATTAAGACATTTTGTAACATATATGTCACGTGCCGGTTGTTGTGTTTGTAGGGGTAAAGGTAGGGGAGTTAATTAAATGAATGAATTAATTATTAGTTAATTAATAATAATTGTTTAATTGATAATTAATTATGTGAATTTTGTAATTATTTTAGTTTTTAAGATATATTTTAGTTGTGGCTTGTTGGGTTTTTAGGGGTACAGGGTGATGTTTATTAAGAAATAATTTTTGACAATCATTATTAATTTGTTATTAATTATTTAATTGATAATGATGTGAATTGAGAAATTATCATATTTGTTAAGTTATATTTTTGGTGTGTGTTTAGTTTATAGAGGCATAGGGTGGGAAGGTATTTGAGTAATAATACATTCAAAATTATGTATTCATTTATTAAAAATTATTCTATTTATGTAACGTGTTAATTGTGTTATGCTTTTTAATTTCAATTACATTTTAATTGTTGGCTGTTATGACTGTGAGAATATAGTGTAGTATTTCAATGAAATTAATGTTATTTGTTTTCATTGGTAATAACTATTAAGAAATGTAATAAATAAGTACTTTGTTTAATTTTTGTTAAAATTTAGACATGTAATTTTACAATTTAAATATTTATATTTTTTATTATTCAATAGAGTTGTTAAAATATGTTATTTGTTTGAAGTGAACTACTCTCTCTCTACTGTTGCACCGACTGGAGTGGGAATAGTAAATGCTACCTCTCCTGAGTCTAAATCTTTCGCTACTGTTGCACAGACTGGAGTGGGAACAGTACATTTTACCCTTCCTGAGTCCAACGTTTTCCCTACTGTTGCACCGAGTTGAGTGGGAAAAGTAAATTTTACCCCTCCTGAGTAGAACACTTTCCATACTGTTGCACAGACTGGAGTGGGAACAGTAAACGTAACCCCTCCTGAGTCCAACGCTTTCCCAACTGTTGCACTGACTGGAGTGGGAATAGTACATTTTACCCCCCTTAGTTTAAAGCTTACTCTACTGAACTAAATTGGAGTGGGAATAGTATATTTATTATTTCTATAGTTTCATTTTTTTATGAATATTGTTCAAATATATTATTAGGTTTGTCAATTTAAATTATTTAGATTTTTTATATATATAAAAGTATGTACATTTCAACAGATATTTAGTAAAACATACTTTTATACATTGTTTTATTTTTATATGTCATTAAAATGGAAATATTTAAAGAAATGTTGCAGTTCATTTGTTGATTTTTTATGTGTATGTAAATGTATGTATATGTATATATATATATATATATATATATATATATATAATGGTTATATTGGTAAATTTAAAAACAATTATAACATTTTAATATAAGTTCAAATTAATATTTTTTTAAATAGTTTTACATTATATATGTTTATATAAACATACACGGTTTGAAATATATGTTGGTTTGTCTGTTTAAATCAGTAAATATTTATAAATATTTGTAAATATTATTTAGCCATTTCGCTGCTAGGAATGCTAAGCCTTTTTTTTTGGCTATTTGGGGTAGTTCGCTCTTAGGCCCCTGTAACTTTTTGTCCACATAATGTATCCACGCCATATTTGCGCCCTTGTCTTCCAACATCATGGGGATTTTAAAGGTACCCAGTTTTTGTGGATTCCCCTGGAGGGGACCCATAAATTAGCCAAAATACAGCTAAATTTTGGGGTTTTTTGTAAAAAGGGGGGAAAAGTGCTGCAGAAGAAAGCGTCTGTTTTTTTCCCCTGCAAATGGTTTGTGGTGCTGAAATCACCATCTTCCCAGCTTTCAGGGACAGGCAGACTTTTGTCGGAAAACCAAAATGTTCTACACAGTTTTGGCACTTTACTGGTACATAGCCTATTTTTGCTACTTTTTGTCCTTTCAACCTCCTTCCAGTTAGTGGTAGCAATAGGTGTGAAACCAATAATGGATCCCGGAAAGCTATACATTTCTGAAAAGTAGACAAAATTCTAAATCAGCAAGGGGTCATTTGTGTAGATCCTTCAAGGTTTTTTTTATAGAAACTAACAGTTGAAAATAAGAAATATTGAAAATGAGTTGAAAAAAACAGCCATTTGTGCCAACATTTTCACCTGTAACTTCTTCTAATTATGACAGATTTTTTAAGGCAATATACCATTACATCTGCTGGACCCTTCTGGTTGTGAGGATATATAGGACTTGTAGGTTCACCAAGAACCCGAGGAACCCAGAGCCAATAACTGAGCTGCGTCTTGCTATGGTTTTTCATTGTGTACCGGGTATATAGCAATTAATTTGGTAAAATATAAAGAGTGAAAAATAGGTATCAAGGTCACCTATGTATTTCCGAAATGGGAACAAAATACAGAGTTTAGAAGCAGTAGTTATTTGCACATCTCCGAAATTGTGGGTAGCAATACTAGCATGTGAATTATGGGACATTTTTCAAAGTGACTTCTTTTTTACACTTTGGGGTCGATTCCGATTCGGGCCGGAAAAAGCACCGACCGACTCGGAGCCGGAAATTATACCGACCGACACGTACCTGTAGCGCCCGACACGCCAAGTACGATGCAAGGCGTGCAAAATCCGACCGACACGTACCGAACCCAAGCCGAGCGACCGAGCCGCACGGAAAACAGCAATCCGGCCGGAAAAACACGCGAATCGAACCGACCGACACGCACCCGGAACAAATCCGACCGAAACGTACACGCGAACTCCAAACCGCAAAGTACGATGCAAGGCGCGAAAACCACGACCGAGTCGGACGGAGGACAAGCCGTACGACCGACACGCATACAAAACCGAGCCGAAGCAACACAAAACACCGCGACCGGCGCGTACGCAGCATAGAAAACTGCACAAACACAGCGTGAACGAAACGGAGAACACCGTAAGAGACAAATGCAGGGTCCGATCGGTCACAAGAATGTTTCCAACATGCACAGACAGTACAAAGGAAAAATCACACAAAAAAAGGCCAAACAAGCAATTACAAAGCCAATAAATACTGGGGGGGGTGGGGACAGAGAACAAAGACACACCCACAACTCCACCCATATAAAGGACACAAATCACAACCATGATCCTTTGCAAATGCCATTCCACTGCCAGCACCCAAGAGACAGCAACCACACACCCACAGCTCATCCCTCACACAAGACACACACCATCAGCACACCAACAAATACCTACCTCACATACACCCAGCAAAACACACACTCACACACCCTCACCTGCACACCAACACACACATCACTCACCATCACCACCCATCACCATGCCCCCCAAGAAGAATCACAAGTTCCTAGATTGTGAATTGGAAGTCATGGTAGACGAGATCCTCAGGGTAGAGCCACAGCTGTTTGGCACACTGGTCCAACAGACCCCCATCTCCCAGAAAACCAAGATGTGGGAGAGGATCATCAACAGGGTGAACGCACAATCACCATGTCTGCACACAAAGACCGACATCCAGAACAGGTGGTATGACGTGCGCAGGAGGGTACGGGACCTGCTCAAGAAAGACTACATCATCAGCCAATACACCGGCAGTGGCCCTCCTGCCAAGCCAATATACCTCAGGCCCTGGGAGGAGAAGGTGCGGGCCATCCTTCTGCCAGTGAGCGTATATGGACTAGAGAACATCCCAGAGCCTGGTGAGTACACAACAAATGTACACAATATTCTGCCACAAAACACACACACATCACTGTCAAGGGGAGAGTCAAACCATGCACTCATAGCAATTACACAGCAACCAGAACAGAATCATCCCAAAATGTGTATGTCAGTCAGATAAACACAACACATGCCATCAAAAAAGTTACATCCAACCGTGCCATCACATGTACAAACACAACTACAACTACAGCTAGGCAGTGGCACAAATAGAACTAACAAACACATCCAGACATGTAGCCACCACTACAACACCAACACACAGTGAAGACCACTGAAAGGAAGGAATTCTGTGTATACTGGGCAAGTCAGTGTAGCCAATAGCATCATGGGAGTCGCAGTCACACATATTGCCCCCCCCACAACTGTCCCATCAACACCACCATGAACCATGCACACATCACAGGGAGTGGAGAAGGACTCACAAGATGGCTGACACTGGCAACTGCTGTGGGGAGCACAAGGCCCTGCTGGGAACTGTGCACCAACAAACAGCAGGACACCACTGACTGACATCCTGAGAGACAACTTCCACTCCCTGCAATGCAAGCACGTTCCATGGTGGGATATCTGGCTGGCTGGATGGGAAGGAGTACTTGCAGCACTGACCATAGTCACAAGCACCTCCCCTCACACCCCCTCAACACAAACTCCACAGAACCCACCTGGTAGAATGCAATGCCTCCCATCCTAACTCAAGATCCCACAAAGAACCACCACCCTGGGTTATGTTGTGTGAAGCACAGGGACACTCTTGGGACTTTTAGCCAAACAACTGCCAGGACAACACTCCCAGCCATCCTGTCAGCACAGCCAGCCCACCCCACAGGGAAGCAGAGTCAAAGGAAGGAAGCATGGGCATGCTGGGAAGGGGGTGGAGGCAATAGCATGATGGGAGTAGTAGTCACAGCTCTACATCCCCCACCACATGGCCCAGCAAGCTCACACTCATGCATGCACATCCCACAGAGAGTGGAAAGGCCCATCAAAGATGTCTGACACTGTTGATGTGTCGTGGGGAGCACAAGGGCATGCTGGGAACTGCACACCAACCAACAGCAGGACACCACTGTCAGCCATCTTGCCATTGCTCACACACCCACACATACTGAACTCCCCACAAAAGCAAGTAAGTATGGGAATGCTGGCAAGTGGGGTGGAGGCAATAGCATGATGGGAGTGGCAGTCACAGATATTGGTCACCCCCACAACTGTCCCATCAACACCACCCTGAACCATGCTCACATCACAGGGAGTGGAGAAGGACTCACAAGATGGCTGACACTGGCTACTGCTGTGGGGAGCACAAGGCCCTGCTGGCAACTGTGCACCAACAAACAGCAGGACACCACTGACTGACATCCTGAGAGACAACTTCCACTCCCTGCAATGCAAGCACGTTCCATGGTGGGACATCTGGCTGGCTGGGTGGGAAGGAGGACTTGCAGCACTGACCATAGTCACAAGCACCTCCCCTCACACCCTCCCTCAACACAAACTCCACAGAACCCACCTGGTAGAATGCAATGCCTCCCATCCTAACTCAAGATCCCACAAAGAACCACCACCCTGGGTTATGTTGTGTGAAGCACAGGGACACTCTTGGGACTTTTAGCCAAACAACTGCCAGGACAACACTCCCAGCCATCCTGTCAGCACAGGCAGCCCACCCCACAGGGAAGCAGAGTCAAAGGAAGGAAGCATGGGCATGCTGGGAAGGGGGTGGAGGCAATAGCATGATGGGAGTAGTAGACACAGATATTGCTCAGCCTCACAACTGGCCCATCAAAACCACTCACAACCATGCTCACATCACAGGGAGTGGAAAAGGACTCACAAGATGGCTGACACTGGCTACTGCTGTGGGGAGCACAAGGCCCTGCTGGCAACTGTGCAACAACCAACAGCAGGACACCACTGACTGACATCTTGAAAGACAACTTCCACTCCCTGCAATGCAAGCACGTTCCATGGTGGGATATCTGGCTGGGTGGGAAGGAGGACTTGCAGCACTGACCACAGTCACAAGCACCTCCCCTCACACACCCCCTCAACACAAACTCCACATAACCCACCTGGGAGAATGCAATGCCTCACATCCTAACTCAAGATCCCACAAAGAACCACCACCCTGGGTTATGTTGTGTGAAGCACAGGGACACTCTTGGGACTTTTAGCCAAACAACTGCCAGGACAACACTCCCAGCCATCCTGTCAGCACAGGCAGCCCACCCCACAGGGAAGCAGAGTCAAAGGAAGGAAGCATGGGCATGCTGGGAAGGGGGGTGGAGGCAATAGCATGATGGGAGTCGTAGTCACAGCTCTACATCCCCCACCACATGGCACAGCAAGCTCACACTCACGCATGCACATCCCACAGAGAGTGGAAAGGCCCATCAAAGATGTCTGACACTGTTGCTGTGTCGTGGGGAGCACAAGGGCATGCTGGGAACTGCACACCAACCAACAGCAGGACACCACTGTCAGCCATCTTGGCATTGCTCACACACCCACACATACTGAACTCCCCACAAAAGCAAGTAAGTATGGGAATGCTGGCAAGTGGGGTGGAGGCAATAGCATGATGGGAGTGGCAGTCACAGATATTGGTCACCCTCACAACTGGCCCATCAACACCACCCTGAACCATGCTCACATCACAGGGAGTGGAGAAGGACTCACAAGATGGCTGACACTGGCTACTGCTGTGGGGAGCACAAGGCCCTGCTGGCAACTGTGCACCAACAAACAGCAGGACACCACTGACTGACATCCTGAGAGACAACTTCCACTCCCTGCAATGCAAGCACAGTCCATGGTGGTATAACTGACTGGCTGGGTGGGTGGGAAGGAGGGCCGGCTGTCAACCAAACACAACCAATGCAGACCATGTTCACACCCCAACAAATACATAGAAATGCCCAAATAATGCAGGACAATGTGCCACACCAATATCAACCCCTGACTGTGACGACTTAGGACAATGCAATGTACAGGCCCGCACCCAGAGGCACAGTCACAACTGTCAGGTGTGTCAACCATTGATGCCTGCAGAAACATAACATACATTGTGTGTGTCTCCCAAAAACAGGTGATGATGGGGACACAGCAGCAGACGCTGAGGAGTCCCAGTCCCAGGCTCAAGAGGATGAAGAGCTCACTGGTGTCGTACAGCCTCTGCCCTCCTCGGACGAAGAAGACCAACCTTGCACATCCGGTGCAAGTCTACATGCAGCACCAGCAGGACCACCAGCTGCAGCACCAGCAGGACCACCAGCTGCACCCCCTGCACCCACCCCTCCAACGACTGTCAACACAAATACCATCCCTGCCGACATGGACAGAACAAGGAGCAACACCAGCACAGGGACCCTGGACCAACCTGGGGCCATGGACACCACAACCACCACCAACCTCCAAGGTGGACCAGGGTCATCTGCGCGTGCCACTGCACGCACTGCACATGTCAGCAGGGGTGGTGGGAGGGGTGGGAGACAGAGGTCGCTGCTTGCAGAGGTTGCTGGTGTGCATGATGACCCACAACTGGTACGCATAGCTGATGCGTACCAGTCCAGCACCGGAGACCTCAGCCAGGTAGTGGGGCTCCTCAGAGACATGAAACAGCAGCAGGCTGCCCATCATGCCCGCTTGGACTCTCACATGTCCCACGTGGAGTCACACATGTCCCGCGTGGACTCACACATGTCCCGCGTGGAGTCCAAGTGGGATGCACTGCATGAGATGACGGCGGTGCACAGGGACAATTTACAATGCCTCCGCCAGATGAACAGCAACGAGTCCACACCTCCATGTGTGCCAACAACATCTGGTGCTGCCCAAACTGCAACTGCCACAGGGAGGGAGGATGACTCTGGCGGAGAGTCCCCTGCACCGCAGCAGCCTGTACTTGAGGGGCCCCCCCAAGAAGAGGGGTCGTCCGAAGAGGGGCAAGTGAGAGGCCGATGGCCAAGCGCAACTCCCAGGAAGCCTGAACCTGTTCTGGATGTTCACCTTTGTGCACAGACTGTTCACCCTGTTGACGGCAACACTACTCCCACACATTGCATGGGGAGTACAAGTTGGACCAATGTCTCAGACAACTGTGGCCCCGATACTGGGGATTCTGTCTACCAGGACTTTCAATTCACCTAGGAACTTCTGATTGCAAGATTTATGTACAGCACTACCCATCCTATGCACTATTCACACAAATGTATCACAATAAACACACTAATACACCATACTTGCCTCTGTTGTGATTCCAACGTGGGTGCTGTTATGGGGATGACTGAACTGCAAAATTACACTGTGTATGCGAACTGCAACAGCAAGTACAACACAGGCATGTGAGTAAAGGCAACATGACACATATGAGGGAGACACACCACCAGGGCTACACAACACATACACACCTAGGCCATCTGACTCATTGCCTACACTGATGTTGCCAGGGAAGACGGTGCAATGCACAGACACCACACCCATTCCCAGTTGTAGTCAAGTAGCCCACAGGTGCAGTAAGCAAATGGCAGTCAAATGTGTGACCACAGACAACGCACATCACAAAGTGAAGCACAGGTTTATTACACAGTTGCAACATGTCGTAACCACTACAGATGCAAGGTAATCCCACCTGGCAGTGGGCACACAGTCAACAACTGTAGACGGAAGGAAGTCCATGGGTGTGGCGCACATCACCTGTAGGGACACAACAGCTACCACCCTGGAAGTGCAATCACGTCGTCGGAGGACACAGTTGACCAAACGAATCTGAAAGTACCCTGTGAAGGACAGAAATGACACACAGTCAAAAGCAATGGAGTACAGGACAGAACAGCAAAACTCATGCACAATACATGTTACAAGATACCCACCCAGAACCAAGTTAGCATGTCAACACTGTTGGGGAGTACAGCCCACCTGTAAGCACACATCGCAACACACATCCAGTCAAGTAGCCCATGGACACACTCCAACAGCACCAGAGCACCACCTACACATATCATGCCAACTCACATCATTGACATGACACCTCAGGATACTTACATTCAGCTAAAGAAGTTGGTGATGAGCTGTGTGCGGACATCACCCTCATCATCATCATCATCATCGTTACTGGCATCGTGGTCCAGGCCAGGATCCTCCACAGGTGGAAGATGTTGGTCATTGTCATCCTGGATGAGAGGCAACTCCTTCCGCACTGCCAGGTTGTGGAGCATGCAGCAGACGATGATAATCTTGCACACTTTCGCAGGGGCATATGGGAGGGACCCTCCGGTCTTGTCCAGGCAGCGGAAGCGGCTCTTCAGGAGACCAAATGTCCGCTCAATCACTCTCCTGGTCCGACCATGTGCCTCATTGTAGCGCATCTGGGCTGGTGTCACAGGGTTCCAGAGGGGTGTCAGCAACCACGGCATGTTGGGGTATCCCGAGTCACCTACGGACAGACAAGTGCACATTAGCTGACTTGGAAAAGTGGGCGGAATACTACAGATCAGATCACACACAATGGCACAAAGTCAGTACACACCGACAAGCCAGGCACGCTGGTTCTGCATCTGTGCCATCATCCTGGGGATGCGACTACTCCTCATCACAAAGACATCGTGTGCTGAACCAGGGAAACGGGCACACACGTGTGTGATGGTCATGTCTGCAAGACACACCACCAGTGCATTGACCGAGTGGTAATGCTTGCGGTTCCTGTAGGCCTGCTCCTGGGCCTGTGGTGGTACCAAAGCCACATGTGTCCCATCAATGGAGCCAATGACATGCGGCATCCTCCCCAGGGCATAAAAGTCACTCTTCACGTCAGTGAGTCGTCGCAGTCTAGGGAAATAGATGTACTGGTTCAGGAATAGCAACATTGCCGCCAAAACATCGCGGAGCATACGGCTCAACATGGTCTGTGACATCCCACCAGCAGTCGCCACAGTATGTTGGAAGGTACCGGTGGCAAAGAAGTGTAGGGCTGCCATCACCTTCACCTTGGGGGTCAGCGCTGTAGGATACGGCCGGCCAGGCTGCAAATGTGGGGACAACTGCACTGCCAAATCCTCAATCAGCTGCCTGGTGAAGCGGTACCGTCGGATGCTGTCCCGTTCCACCATCGTTGCCAGGTCTGGGAATGGTCGATGGACAGCAGGAGCCCTGCAGTGCAGAGGAGAAGTAAGCAAGATTGTCAGTCACCCCACATATGCGGCATTGAACACACTCAATATCCCAACATACATCATTATGAGGCACAACTACATGAAGTGTGCAGTTCCGTAAGGACATGTATGGTACATACATGGCCAACATCTGTCAACACGGTCCAACAAGTGGCATCAATTAGTCCCAGGTTGGCCCATTGGATATCATGAGGCCGTGTCACAGTTCCCATCTCCTGCTGCCGTGTCACAATCACCCCCACAGTGACATGTGAGGACAGATGTGCCCCAGGCACCACAGCTCAACGACAGGTACATTCCCAGGGACCCTGTATTGCCACATGGACACTGGCATTACATGGAGTATCATGTATACACCACAGCAAAACAACCATGACCCCCACAGGTAGTGGTCCCACTTGCCACTGCAGGACAGACATGGACGTCTGTGACACACACACGCACAACATCAAAGTCCATGCACACACAACGTGGATGTGGAGACTGTCTCCCATTGTGCACATGAAATCAGAGACATTGTAAACACTACATGCACACAGACTGTGGAGGACCATCACTATTGTGCCACTGGGACACCCTGGCTCAAACATACCGTCCCACATGGGACTCACGGGGTATGTGACATGACATACACATACACCACCGTGAAATGTGACCATGGCACATGCACAGATATGAACAGTTGCACATCACAGTGGTCATGTACACGTAACACCCAGGATCCTGTCCCCATGAACACGTGCACAGCCTGGGGTGGCTGCCCACAGGTGACACCCACAGGACAACATGTACACCAACATACACACAATAGGAAATGCAGCCTTACATGCCTTATGATAAAGTTTGGACAGGCTGTCGTGATGTAGGTGTGCCCCTCACTCCCTGGGAGCTATCTGTGGCTGGCATATGTCCATCTGAGACAGGCATGGTGACATATGCCAGTCACTTGTACTGTGATGTGTTGAACAGCAATGGACCGATCGGTGCCCCCGGCCGGCCCATTGCATTCAATGTGTGCGGGTACGCGTTGTACCCCTGTACGCGTTGTACTGCAATGGACCGATCGGTGCCCCCGGCCGGCCCATTGCATTCAATGTGTGCGGGTACGCGTTGTACCCCTGTACACGTTGATCAGCAATGGACCGATCGGTGCCCCGGCCGGCCCATTGCATTCAATGTGTGCGGGTACGCGTTGTACCCCTGTACGCGTTGATCAGCAATGGACCGATCGGTGCCCCGGCCGGCCCATTGCATTCAATGTGTGCGGGTACGCGTTGTACCCCTGTACGCGTTGTACTGCAATGGACCGATCGGTGCCCCGGCCGGCCCATTGCATTCAATGTGTGCGGGCACGCGTTGTACCCCTGTACGCGTTGTACTGCAATGGACCGATTGGTGCCCCGGCTGGCCCATTGCATTCAATGTGTGCGGGTATGCGTTGTACCCCTGTACGCATTGTACTGCAATGGACCGATCGGTGCCCCGGCTGGCCCATTGCATTCAATGTGTGCGGGTACGCGTTGTACCCCTGTACGCGTTGTACTGCAATGGACCGATCGGTGCCCCGGCCGGCCCATTGCATTCAATGTGTGCGGGCACGCGTTGTACCCCTGTACGCGTTGTACTGCAATGGACCGATCGGTGCCCCGGCCGGCCCATTGCATTCAATGTGTGCGGGTACGCGTTGTACCGCTGTACGCGTTGTACTGCAATGGACCGATCGGTGCCCTCGGCCGGCCCATTGCATTCAATGTGTGCGGGTACCCGTTGTACCCCTGTACACGTTGTACTGCAATGGACCGATCGGTGCCCCCGGCCGGCCCATTGCATTCAATGTGTGCGGGTACGCGTTGTACCCCTGTACGCGCTGTACCGCAATGGACCGATCGGTGCCCCCGGCCGGCCCATTGCATTCAATGTGTGCGGGTACGCGTTGTACCCCTGTACGCGTTGTACCGCAATGGACTGATCGGTGCCCCGGCCGGCCCATTGCATTCAATGTGTGCGGGTACGCGTTGTACCCCTGTACGCGTTGAACAGCAATGGACCGATCGGTGCGCACCCTTTGACAATGGCCTTGCCTGGCAACGGACGCGTTTTCGAATTTCGAACGAGTCGGTTGCTGGAAATTCAGTTGGTCACCCACAACAATGTTGCAAAATCATGTATGTCATGAAGTTGAAGATTTGAAGGATGCTGTGGGCGTGTATTGGTGCTGCTATTCCATGGATTGGCCAGATTCAGAAGATGCAAACGACTTGGACCTATCACTTTGGACACAAGGGACAGTATCTGCCTCTCCAGCACATATATATTGCTGGCTGTTCCCCTGAGAGCTCACTTGCCTGCACTACATGCTCCAGGACGACATCTGCCACTGCACTGCTGCTGTCTCTGCCCCTCTGGACCCTGCAATGGCACGTACTGTGGAGAGAGCCCCAGCCTTCAGCCTTGAGGAGAACCCGGCCCTGCTGGACAGCCTACTTCCACAGTACAGCAAGCTGTATGGGACACCAGGGGAGCAGGTGAGTGTTCTGTGCACTGCTTTCTGAATGTGCATATTGTCTGACTAGCAAGGCTGAAAGTCTGCACGCCACTGGCTAGCAGGCTCACTGAGAAGTTGTCACCCCCCATAGTGTGTAGTGACATGCACTGGACAGGTATGGTGCAGTGACAGTGCATTTGAACAAGGTTTTACTTCCCATGCAATGATACCATGTAGTGACATCTGGCAAACTGTCCATGGGCAGCTTTGCACTGCCTGTGTACATCATGTGCCCCTGTGATTGAGACATGTATATACAACTGTGTCATGCACGGATATGTTGCATGTGTAGTAATGGCCTTTTCACTTTGTCACCCTGACAGGTTAATGCCCATCGGAAGCAGGAGATCTGGAAGGATATCGTCCGGGCTGTCCGGTCCGTGGGGGTCTACAAGCGCCGGATCCGCAACTGCCAGAAGAGGTGGCAGGACCTTCGGGGCTGGACCCGGAGGATTGCACGGGTCCAGCCGAAGCTGTCGCCTCCTCGCAGGAGGGGCGGAACACGGACCCTGACCCCCCACATGCTCCAGATCCTGGCGGTGGTGTTTCCAGACCTGGATGGGCAGCTGAAGGCCAGACAGCAGCAAGGAGGGGGTGAGTCAAAGACTGCACTGTGAACTCTGTATTACATGCTTTGTGCCCTCCTCTGGCCTGGTTCAACTGCCACAGTGCAGCAGTCATGTTGTCCATGAGCCATGTCCCTCTATTGTGCACTGCCCACTCCTCATCTGATACCCAGGTGTGGCCCTTACATTCAGGGAATTGTGTCACTTGGGACTGTGTCCTTGCAGTTTGCTTCACTAAAGGTAGGGGACAGCATCTGTTTCCCTAACTCTGTTGTGGGCATCATGGGTGGGTCCATTGTTCACACAACGCCTGTGTTCGGACATGTAATCTGCGTGTTGCTTTGATATGCGGTCCACTTGCAGAGCCACCACATGTGCCTGGGGTATGTGGCACACGCCCATGCAGCGGGTGGGAACAATGTTTGGGCCCCAGGAGTGTGCAGATTACGTGTGTCACACATACATAGCCAGCTATCCACTGTCCAGGGCTCATCCCTCATTCATGTGGGGCAGGACAGTCATGCCTACTCCAGGCCATGCAATGCACTCTGTACTCCCACTCCCGTGTATCAGCTGACACATTGTGCGCAGTGATTTGACCCCTCAGGTGTCTGCCTCTGTGTCAGTGTGCTGTGGATTAGTTGCCAGGACTGCTGGGGTGTTTCTTGGTAGGGGCTCAGCATGCCACTGGAGATGTGACCATAGGAGACGATACTTGTGTGTCTCATAGGTGTTTGATCAGCTGCCCGTGCAGACTGGGGTATGCGAATGTGAAGTTCAGGCAGCTGTTCCCCATTCACAGCAGATTGTGAGGGGCTCAGGTTCAGAGGGTAGTGTCACAGGTCTCCCATATGTCCAATAGGTATGACCTGGACAGATGAGGGTTAAGATGATGTGTTGTGGGGGGATGTACATGTGCACTTGTGCAGCTCCAGGACTTGCATTCCCCATGACCTACTATTGTGACACAGTGCAGAGTGTTGTTGTCTGGCTGCCAAGTCATACATCACTGAGACAGTGATGTATGACTTAGCAGTCATGCCTCCACCATGGCATGTGTCTACTTATTGGTGATCCTGCAGGGGAGTGACATGTGCTACATGCACACCATTGTGGCGATGGCTATCAGGACATGGGTGCATCATGGTGTCTGTCGCTGGTATGCATCACATGCATTTCCTATTTGACTCTGGGCATCCCTTTCATCCGGAAACCTGTACTGACTCAGTGGCAAGAGCTGTGATGTGTGCATGTCCACATGCTACACCGTGTCCTCTGCACTGTCCAACTACTGTGTAGTTGGTGCATGTGTCCACACTGGGGTGTTGCAATCCAACAGACACCAGACAGATGGGTGCAAGGCCATGTGGGATGTGAGTGCCATGGTTGGCATCAGACTGACAATTGGCTGCTCCTGTTCAGTTAGGGCACTTTTAGCAATGTACAACTAATGATGCCAGGGCTTGCTCTGTAATGTGCTGTGCTCACAGTGGTGTGTGCGTTTGGTGCAGGTGACTGATGTCTGTCTGTTTCCCCATTGTTTGCAGATACATCCACGGCCACGGAAGGGGACAGCTCCACGGACCAGGAGGAGCCGGAGAGCCAGACTGGGTCAGCAGCCGAGGAATGGTCGGAGGGACCCAGTGGCACGGAGGGCGAGGGAGCCACACCGAGGAGTCCTCAGCACCATCCACCTCAGCTGAGGACCAGAGCAACTCGGAGGATGACTCCCTTATGGAGGCGGGTGTCAGCAGCCACCACACCCCAGCTAGTGTTGCTGTCCCCGCCACCACCAGCACCACCACCGCCCTCCCATCGGCTCCCATTCCCCAGGTCCGTGGAGGCTCCCATGTTCGGGAGCGTGTCTCCTTTGGGCCAGGCACTGCACCCCCTGCCCCTGTGTCCCCTGCTGCCCTGAGTGAGGAGTCTGTGTACCTCCTTCGCCAGCTCCATGTAGGGCAGACAGCCATGCTGAGTGTCCTCCATGCGCACACCGCTCTGTTGACTCAGCTGGTGTCGTTCATGGAGGGCATCTCATCGGGCATGTCTGACCTACAGAGGGGCAATAGGTCCATGGACTCCTCCCTGACGGCAGCCGTGTCCCTCCTCAGACAGTCCCTCACCCCTCCTGCCTCTGCTCCATCCACACTCCCCAGCACCTTACCCGTCCCAAGCACACACACACCGGCACAGGCACACACCAGCACACACACATCCAGCACACAGACACACACTCCACAAACAAAACGCACACGCACGCACAGTCAGGGGACTGAAACCAGACTCACAGGGGATGGGGCCCTGGTACACACACACGCATCCATGAGCACTGCGCAGTCCTCAGTTGCCTCTCCCTCCAAAACACCCTCCCTTGCCTCACCTGCAACCCCAAAGACCCAGCGCCTCTTCCTCAGTGACCTCGGCCTCTTCCCCTCCGATCCAGCTGCTCCAGCATCCAGGGGGAAGAGGAAGCCCACCCACACGGAGCAGAGTGCCCCTCGCCCCCGGACACCCTCCCCCAGGCGCAGACAGACTGAGGCCCCCACCCGCAAGTCCCCCGGAGTCGTAAGAGCAAGACCCCGCCGCCACCCTGCAGCTCAGGCACCAGGTCTCCTTCCTCCATCCCTCAGGCCCCCACTCCACAGGTGCCCCCACCACACCCTGCCCCAGGTTCCCCCACCCACAGATATACCATCCCCAAGAGGATCCGGCCTTCTCCCCTTGGCACTTGCTCTCCCGGCACCACACCCCCGCTGCGCTTGTCTGTGCCACTGATGTGGTGAGGGTGTCCTCCCCCTCTGTCCAGCCCACCTTGCCTGTTCCCCATTCTCCTCCCCTGGTGGTAGGCACTGCAGTGGAGTCCACTACCACCCTGTCTGACTTGGGCACTGCAGTGGCGGACCTGTCCACTCCATCTGCAGGGTCCACTGCAGTCATGCCGGCACCCACAACATCTGAGTCATGCCCCCAGTTGTGCCGGCACACACCATGTCAGACACCTCCACTGCAGTTGTCAGTGGCTCTCCAGCACCCACCACCCCTTCCCTGCTTCCTCCTGGTGAGCCCTGATCCTGTCCCTGCGGTGCCTGGCCTGCCCCCCGGTTGCCTCTCCTAGTGGATTGTCCCTGCTTTTGTGCAGGCATGCGTAGGGTGACATCTGCCACTGTCACCAAGTTTGGACTTTGACAACGGACTGGCCATTGGCCTTTGTGTTTTTTCTGGACTTTGTTTTCATTCCACACATATGCTGAATAAAGCAACTTTCTGTTCTCTAGTGCTTATGCTTCTGATGTACATGTTGTTGATGATGCTAACCATGCCCTTGCTGCAGTGATGGTGATATTTGGTCTCATGATAATGAAGTGTTACTGTGCAGGAACCCATGTGGTCCAGGGGGAATGTGTCCTATCCTGTGGTGTATCCATGTCATCCATAGCAGCATCTGAGGGTGTCATGTGTTCAGTATTTGGCAATGGGATTTCCTACTTAGATTAGCTATTTCACATCTGTGGCTTCCACCCCTGCACATCTGTTGTGCCTGCCATTGTTCAATTCGTCTACTTCCCTGACCGTGTGGCCATCTCCACTGGACATGCAGGTTTGGGCATCAATGGGGAAGGACTCATCCGTGTAGTCAGTGCAACATTGCTATACAAGTGTGTTGGATCTGTGATGATGATTCCGTTGGCACTTCCATGACCAGGCTGATGTGACGGGAGCCCTCATTTGGTGCTAATTGTTGATTGTGTGACCAAGTGCTCAGCTGACATGATGGGGCCCTACTGAGGCAACACATGGCACAGCTTTCCTCACACAGGAGTGGAGTCCCCTCATGGCAGTGTGTACACCTGTGACATTGCCTGCGCCCAAGGTGTGTGTTGTATGTGCATGTCTGTGTGTTCACTTCCGTTTAGCTGTGCATGCTGTGATCCCTAGTGTTGTACCTGTTTGTGATGCTTGCTGAGTTGACCTATGTTCCCCCAAAGTCTTCTCCCTGGGTTCTCTGTGATGTGGGTGCATGGCACATTACTGGTCATCAGGGTGTCACCCATAGGTGTGTTTGCTGTCAGGGCTGAGTTTGTGTGCAGACGCAGATGGGTCACAGTCAGGTTTCCCCTTGGCACTTGTTGTTTGCCCCTGTCATGTGATTTCCAGTTTGTGTTATCTTTCAGTGATTGTGATACGTTGTGTGTGTGACTGCTGGCACTCCTCAGGGTCCGGGCTGCAATGTTGGTTGTTGTCTATGTGTGTTCTTTGTGGGTGACCTTGGCTTCTTCATTGGTGTGTGACTGTGGCTGGGATCCCATTGGTTGGTGTGGTATTGCCGTCATGTCCATGTACAGCGTAGTGTGCAGTGTGTCAGACATTCAGGAGTCTTGTTGAGTGGCCATGTGTCATGTGTTTCTGCACCTTGGTTCCCACCCACCACCCTGGAATAGTCATGGGTGCATGTGCAATGTCACCAGTGCATGTGTACTTCACTGCTGCACATTGTTGGAGGTCGAGGGGTGTGGTGTTGAGTGTGTGCAGATGAGAGTTGTTGCCCGGCTAGGCCCCTGCCTCCATGTTGGCCATGGCTTACTGGCCATGCTGATTGATTTGTGCTTGTGTAGGTGTGATGGTAGTTTGTTGCTCAGGACACATGACTGTGGTTCACAGTGTGAACCACATTTAGCTTTGTCATCACAGTGGGATTGTAATGCAGCCCAGGGTCACCACATTGTGGGGGCCCTGGGGGTGGTGCTGTGGTGTGTCTGTGTCTTTCTGTGTCAGTTGCTGTTCCTACGTGCCTGTGTGACATGTGTGATTTGTGCTCCCTCTCATCTGACAATGCCTGCTTGCGCACATAGGGGATTTGGATCCATGAGTTACCTTTGTGTGGCACTGTATGCACATCTGTATGATTGGTATTCAGGTCTCCTCATGTGTTGTGTGGTTGCCTGGGGACACTGGCACCCCCTCACCTGTTGTGTATGATGTGCAGTGTGGGTCTGCCTGTTTGTGTTTGTGCATCTGTACCACTGCATTGGCATATCTTGGGTGTGCCATTGGCTGTATGTAGTTTGGTGGGTTTCCCCTGCTGTCCCTGGGACTCCTAGGTCATCGGTCAGCACAATGATCATGGTTTGTGTGTCCCATTGCTGCCATGGTATGGTATCTGTTCACCTCACATCTGCAGTCTCCACAGGGTATCTGCATTTGTGTGCCCATTGGTGCAAATATGTGGGTCTGCATTCTGATGGTCACTTCTGTCATTGTGTCATTGATGAATGTTGACAGTGTCAGCCCCCATGGGTGTTGTTTGTCTGCACATGGCCAAAGGTATGTCTTATTTGCACTGCAGTATTTGGCTCACCCAATTTATGTTGCAATGGGACACATACACTACTTTGCCACTGATGTGTTTTTTGTTCTGTGACCAGGAATCATCCATGCAGTTTGGCAGTTGCAGCTCTTTCTTTGTTAACACTTACCTTTTGGTCACTGTGATGATGGGGGTTTAGACCCCATTGCCACAATGTTCAAAATGTGCTTCAGCTATGGACCCCACACTTACCTTTTGGTCACTGTGATGATGGGGGTTTAGACCCCATTGCCACAATGTTCAAAATGTGCTTCAGCTATGGACCCCACACTTACATTTTGCTCACTGTGATGATGGGGTTTAGACCCCATTGCCACAATGTTCAAAATGTGCTTCAGCTATGGACCCCACACTTACATTTTGCTCACTGTGATGATGGGGGTTTAGACCCCATTGCCACAATGTTCAAAATGTGCTTCAGCTATGGACCCCACACTTACATTTTGCTCACTGTGATGATGGGGGTTTGGACCCCATTGCCACAATGGTCATGGCCTGCTTGCATTGTGGGTGCCACACACATATATGTGTGGCACATGTGCTAGGGGGTCACATTGTATGTTCAAAGTCATGTTCGGTGTTGTAGGCATTTGACACAGTCTACACACGCTTGTCATGGTGTTGGGGGGATGTCTTTTTCTTGCATTCCCTAGGTTGTGGAGTGCTGGTTGTGTCATGCATTGTCCATCATATGAGTGGGGGTGGTAGTAGTGGTAGGCATCCAGCCCCTCCTGGCTAAGGGTGGTAGTAGTGGTAGGCATCCAGCCCCCCCTGGCTCAGGGTGGTAGTAGTGGTAGGCATCCAGCCCCCCCTGGCTAAGGGTGGTGGTGGGCATCCAGCCCCACCTGGCTCAGGGTGGTAGTAGTGGTAGGCATCCAGCCCCCCCGGCTAAGGGTGGTGGTGGGCATCCAGCCCCCCCTGGCTAAGGGTGGTAGTAGTGGTAGGCATCCAGCCCCCCCTGGCTCAGGGTGGTAGTAGTGGTAGGCATCCAGCCCCCCCTGGCTAAGGGTGGTAGTAGTGGTAGGCATCCAGCCCCCCCTGGCTCAGGGTGGTAGTATTGGTAGGCATCCAGCCCCCCCTGGCTAAGGGTGGTGGTAGGCATCCAGCCCCCCCTGGCTAAGGGTGGTAGTAGTGGTAGGCATCCAGCCCCCCCTGGCTAAGGGTGGTGGTGGGCATCCAGCCCCCCCTGGCTCAGGGTGGTAGTAGTGGTAGGCATCCAGCCCCCTGGCTAAGGGTGGTGGTGGGCATCCAGCCCCCCTGGCTAAGGGTGGTAGTAGTGGTAGGCATCCAGCCCCCTGGCTCAGGGTGGTAGTGGTGGTAGGCATCCAGCCCCCCTGGGTGAGGGTGGTAGTGGTGGTAGGCATCCAGCCCCCCTGGGTGAGGGTGGTAGTAGTGGTAGGCATCCAGCCCCCCTGGCTAAGGGTGGTAGTAGTGGTAGGCATCCAGCCCCCTGGCTCAGGGTGGTAGTAGTGGTAGGCATCCAGCCCCCCTGGCTAAGGGTGGTAGTAGTGGTAGGCATCCAGCCCCCCTGGCTCAGGGTGGTAGTAGTGGTAGGCATCCAGCCCCCTGGCTAAGGGTGGTAGTAGTGGTAGGCATCCAGCCCCCCGGCTCAGGGTGGTAGTAGTGGTAGGCATCCAGCCCCCTGGCTAAGGGTGGTAGTAGTGGTAGGCATCCAGCCCCCCTGGCTCAGGGTGGTAGTGGTGGTAGGCCTCCAGCCCCCCCTGGCTAAGGGTGGTAGTAGTGGTAGGCATCCAGCCCCCCCTGGCTCAGGGTGGTAGTAGTGGTAGGCATCCAGCCCCCCCTGGGTGAGGGTGGTAGTAGTGGTAGGCATCCAGCCCCCTGGCTAAGGGTGGTAGTAGTGGTAGGCATCCAGCCCCCCTGGGTGAGGGTGGTAGTAGTGGTAGGCATCCAGCCCCCTGGCTAAGGGTGGTAGTAGTGGTAGGCATCCAGCCCCCATGGCTCAGGGTGGTAGTAGTGGTAGGCATCCAGCCCCCCTGGCTCAGGTTGGTAGTAGTGGTAGGCATCCAGCCCCCCTGGCTAAGGGTGGTGGTGGGCATCCAGCCCCCTGGCTAAGGGTGGTAGTAGTGGTAGGCATCCAGCCCCCCTGGCTCAGGGTGGTAGTGGTGGTAGGCATCCAGCCCCCTGGGTGAGGGTGGTAGTGGTGGTAGGCATCCAGCCCCCTGGGTGAGGGTGGTAGTAGTGGTAGGCATCCTGCCCCCCTGGGTAGGGGTGGTGGTGCGCATTCAGGCCCCTGTGTGCATATGTGGCATTGGTGATGGGCATCCCGCCCCTATGGTGCTGCTGTTGCTGGTGTAAGTATATTCTGCATACCTCTGTGTGTGTGTGATGTGTCGTGTACGTGTTGTATGTGTTTTGTGGTTGGTGTCTGACTTACCTTCTGCGCCGTACGCGTCCGTGCCTGTTCCGGTAGTAAATGTAGAATATTGGTATGATCGGGACGAAGGGATTCATGGTTGGTTCGTGTCGTTCGTCTTTCTCGTTGCTTCGCGTCGTCCTCGTTGCTTCGCGTCGTCTTCGTCGCTGGCGTGTTCGTCTCGTAGCCGTGGATCGTGTTGTGGCGCGAATCGGAGCTTATGTGCGCCTCTCCCGGATGCTTTGACGTGCCGTGCGTAGCGACGGGTTCGGCGCGTACGGGAAGCGCATCGTACTTGTTCGGCCGGACGGAGCTGCATTTTCCCTTCCGTGCGACTCGATTCAGCGTTTCCGGATTCGCCTCGGTCGGAGAACAGGACCTGGTTTGGGTGAGTACGGCTCGGCTGGATTCTGTGCTGTTGTGCGCATCGTACTTACTCGTTCGGTGTGCTGTACGGATCGGTCGGGAAACAGGCTTTCGCATGGCTTTTTTCCCGACCGAATGGTATTGGGTGCGCCTCCGACCGAGATCGGAATCGGACCCTCTGTCTTACATTTGGAAGGCAGAAATGCATAGAAAGTCAATAGGTAATAACAGTTGCTCTACAATTCTCTGTTCCCCGAAGTTTCCCGATTAAAATGGTACCTCACTTGTGTGGGTAGGCCTAGTGCCTGTGACAGGAAACGGCCCGAAACGCAACATGGACATATCACATTTTTCTAGTGAAAACTGACCCTTTTTAGCCATGTGCCTAGCTGTAGATTTTGGACCCTAGTTCAGCCGGTACCTGGGGAAACCTAGCAAACCTGTACATTTTTTAAAACTGGACACCCAGGGGAATCCAGCATGGGGTGAATTGTGTAGCTCTCCCCAGGTTCTGTTACCTAAAATCCCTTGCAAACCTCAAACTATGTAAAAAAAAACACATTTTCCTCACATTTCTGTGATGGAAAGTTCTGGAATCTGCGTGGATCCACAAAATTTCACCCACCACGCATTTCCCAAAGTCTCCCGATAAAAATTCTACCTCACTTGTGTGGGTAGGTCTAGTGCCCGCGACAGGAAACAGCCCACAAAGCAACGTGAACACATTACATTTTTCCAGTGATAAATGACCATTTTTTTGCAAATTGTCTAGCTGTGGATTTTGAACCCTATCTCAGCCCACACCTAAGGAAACCTAGCAAACCTATACATGTTTTTTTGAAACTAGACACCCAGGGGAATCCAGGATAATCCCTTGCAAACCTCAAACTTTGTAAAAAAAAAAAAAAAATTCCTCACATTTCTGTGATGTGAAGTTCTGGAATCTGTGTGGATCCACAAACTTCCACTCACCCCGCATTTTCCAGAGTCTCTTGATAAAAATGGTACCTCACTTGTGTGGGTGGGCCAAGTTCCCGCGGCAGGGAAAGGCCCAAAATGTATTGTGGAGACATCAAAATTACCTATAACAAAATGACCTGGTTTTGTAAGGGGGGGCACCTGGGTTTTTGGCCCCGGGCTCGGCAGGCATCTCGGGAAACCTACCAAACCCACACATTTCTGAAAACTAGACACCCTGGGGAATCCAGGGAGGGTTAGCTTGCATCGGTCCCCCAACGTTATCCTACCCAGAATCCCCTGCATACCTCAAATGTAGCTGAAAAATCACATTTTTCTCAAATTTCTGTGTGGGAAAAATGTGGGATCGCCGGACTGACACAAATTTCTTACCACCCATCGTTCCCACAGGCCTCCCAATAAAAATGGTACCTCACTCGTGTGGGTGGGCCAAGTACCCGCAACAGGCAAGGGCCCAAAACTTACTGTAGAGACATCAAAATTACCTATCACAAAACAACCTGGTTTTGCAAGGGGGAGGCACCTGGGTTTTTGGCCCCGGGCTCGGCATCCATTTAGGGAAACCTACCTAACCCACACATTTCTGAAAACTAGACACCCTGGGGAGTCCAGTTAAGTATGGCTTGCATGGATCCCCCCATGTTTTCCTACCCATACGCCCCTGCAAGCCTCAAATTTAGCTGGAAAAACTCACTTTTTCCACACATTTTTGTGTGGGATCACTGTGTTGGCACAAATGTCCTACCACCCAGCGTTTCCCTTGGTCTCCCAAGTAAAATGAAAACCTACAGACAGCCAAAGTGTGTGCCTAAAAAAAGGGAGTGACCCTTGCCTATGGGGCTTCTCACTGGCATGCCCATAAACATACCCCTGGTTCCTAGTGGGCTTTCTGCCCCCCTGTGGGGGGCTGATAAGGGGCTAATGCCCTGCTCTGTCTTCTGGGGTAGCAGCAAGCCTTTTTTGGTGGTGGGGGCATTGGCTTGCCCATTTTGGGCAGACCCCACCTCTACGTATAAAAAAAATAAAATCCCTTGTGCCTAGTGTGCTTTCTGCCCCCCATGGCAGATTGGGGGCTATTGTCCCCATCTGCCTCCTAGGGGGGCAGGAAGACTGTGGAATTTTGCAGGGGGTTGGGGGCATTGGCATGCCCATCTCGGGCAGCCCCCACCCCTAAATAAAATGAGAAAAATAATCGCTGGCATCTAGTGGGATTTCTGACCCCCCGGGTGGGCAGATGGGGGCTATTGCCCACATCTGCCTCCCGGGGGGGCAGAAAGACTGTGAAATATTGCGGGGGTAGGGGCAATGGCATGCCTATCTCAGGCAGCCCCCACCACTAAATTCAATTTTTAAAAAATCCCTGGCATCTAGTGGGCTTTCTACCCCTTATGGGGGCAGAAAGACTGGAAGTTTGCTGGGGGGGCATTGGCATGCCCATCTTGGGCAGCCCCAACCCCTAAATCAAATTTAGGGCTCCTGCCCCCATTGGAATTCAAATCTTGGGCAGCCCCCACCCCTAAATCAAATTTAAAACAAATCCCTGGCTTCTAGTGGCCTTTCTGCTCCCTCGCGTGGGCATAAAGACTATAATTCTGCTGGGGGGGGCATTGGCATGCCCATCTTGGGCAGCCCCCACACCTAAATCAATTAAATCCCTGGCTTCTAGTGGGATTTCTGCCCCCCGGGGGGGGCAGAAAGACTGATTTTGAACAAATTATTTTGGGGGGATCAAGGCCCTTACCAAGGGGCCGCTCTCCCCTCCCTGGTGTCCAGCGGGTGGATCCCTGCTTGGGGATCACCCAGGGCGATCCCTAAGCAGAGATCCACTAGGGAGGGGTACCATTGGAAAGGGGAGATACTCCCCTTTCCAATTATACCTCTCCTGACTTTCTACGTGCTCGGGCTGAGATAGCCCCCTGAGCACGTAGAAAGTGAAACTGAAATGAGCCTATCGTCTCATTTCAGTTTCGTTTCTCTGAAATGAAGTCAGCATGACGTGCGCACTGATTTTCATTTCAGAGAAACCAAACACACAGCCTCGGGAGCTGGGGAAACCCTTCCCCAGCTCCCGAGGCTGTTGGGGGGAAAAGGAAATCCCTCTGGTGTCCGCACCAGAGGGATTTACAGTGCCATGTGATCGAACGGCCAGGAGCCGTCCGATGCACATGAGCACTGGTGCGTCGGACGGCTCTCGGCCGTCCGATGCACCAAAGGGGTTAAACATTTAATTTACATTATATTAATGTTATGTCAAAATATTTAAGTTTTACTTATTTAAACTACATATATAATAAAAAGCTATATTTTTATAAAGATTTTCGATATTAGTGTAAGATGCTATTTTTTGGGGATATTTTTGTACTTACCATTATATTTATAAAAAAAATGATATTTTGTAATCGATATTTTTAACACAATATTTGGGTATCACTATATTTATAGTTTCCATATTGTGTCAGTGAACCCATTTTCAAACCACTCTAATAAACTCACTTTTATTCATCCCACACACATGCTATCACTGCCTTTCATTCCATCCTTCAATTATCATTAAAGCGTCAACATATGTTATTAAACACATGTCTCATATTGCAAGAGGCACTGTCATTCAAATGTGCCGCTATTTCATTGTTTTGTCTCAATTTGTGAATATTTTCTTTGATGTATAAACATTCAGTTAGTGTTAGAAACTGGGGTTCTCTAGTTGGCTGAGGTATGTACCTTAGTCCAAATAGGGACACTTGCTTCTAAGTCAGGGTAAGGAGGGACACACCTTTAGATAACCCCTGCTCACCCCCTGGTAGCTTGGCACGAGCAGCCAGGCTTATCTCCAAGGCAAATGTGTAAAGTATTTGCAACCACGCTCTCAGTGACACAATGATAACACCACAAATGGACTTCACACGAGTTTCATAAAAAAAATTATACGTTTATAAAGAAAAAGATATACGATGAGACCACACAATAAAAATCCAAAATATGCATATTTGTAATATTTCACCATGCCGGTTATTAGGCCAGCACGCACTGGTAGGTTCTTGCAGAATTAATGAGCAATTCTCAATGATCCAATGCAGTCCTAATGCAATGCTATGCAGTTCGTAATGCAAGAAACAGGCACTTCGTAATGTAAAAATAATGCAATTCGTAATGCAACAATCAGGCAGTTCGTAATGCAAAAATAATGCAATTCGTAATGCAACAGTCAGGCAATTCGTAATGCAAAAATAATGCAATCCGTAATGCAACAATCAGGCAGTTCGTGATGCAAAAATAATGCAATTCGTAATGCAACAGTCAGGCAGTTCGTAATGCAAAAATAATGCAATCCGTAATGCAACAATCAGGCAGTTCGTAATGCAAAAATAATGTACTTCGGCACCAATCGCGGTGCTCTGGACGGTCTCTATGCCACTCTTACTGACTCGCGGTCAGCTACTGACCAAAATATGCCCCCAACACTGTTATGATGGAAAACAAAGTGCAGCTCCACACTCCGGCCCCGTACTGCCACTCCTCGGCAAGTACGGGCCGCGATACGGACTTGAGCGGGGGCTCGCGCTGCAAAGATGGGAAAGGCCGAGAGCGTTTCTCTCATAGCTCGCACCCCGCCCAGGCGGCGACACATGCACGCTCGCTGAGCGTTACCTGGGGGGTGCGATCTCCCTCTCCTCTCTTCTCCTTGCGGCTTGGGCCTCCGGTGCGACTTCGTTGATCTTGGGCAGTGGAACTCGGACCCCCCCGACGGTGATGGTTCGAGGTCTCTCCTGGGCAAAGGCAGGCTCGGGCCAGCGGCGGTGAATTCCCATAGCTCCTCTGGGGATGCCGGTCCGGGCCGATGGCAATGACGATCGCAGCAGTTCTGGCCACGCTGCCGATCGAAGCAGAGAACAAGACTGCTCCGGGACACACAGTCATGGGGCAATTTCTCACGAAGGTCTCAGGCTGCCACAGGGCACACGCACACAGCGTCGCTGAGACTCACTTGAACTCCGGGTGCACACGATCACAGGGCAATCCTCACGAAGGTCTCAGGCTGCGTGAAGCACACGCACACAGCGTCGCTGAGACTCACTTGGACTCTGGGTGCATACGATCACAGGGCAATCCTCACAAAGGTCTCAGGCTGCACGAAGCACAAGCACACAGCATCACTGAGACTCACTTGGACTCCGGGTGCACACGATCACGGGGCAATCCTCATGAAGGTCTCAGGCTGCACGAAGCACACACACACAGCGTCGCTGAGACTCACTTGGAAACTTTTATGTTCCTGAGTTTCCACAACAGGGAACTAGCTCTCCTCGGGCCCTTGGAGACACGCTACTTCAGGACACAGCACACAGCAAAGTCCTCACAAGCAGGGGGACACAGCACACAGCAAAGTCCCTTGTCCTCTTCTTAGTCAAACCAGCAAACTGCAGGCCAGCCCCAGAACACACAGCAAGGGTCAGTCCTTCTCTTTAGTCTCTTCAGCTGTTCTTCTTTGGCAGAGGTTCCTCTTGAGCACCAAGTAGGTTCAATCTTTTTTCAATAGGGATTTCAGTCTAAAATCCAGGGGTTTCAGCTCTCATAGTTATACCCCTCAATGTCTTTGAAGTCTTTGTGTTCAGGGGGCACTGACCCCTATCCAAACCAGTTCTGGGTGTCACCCTGTCAGTGACACCTTCTTCCTTTGATAGTGGGGGTCTGGATCTTCAATCACTCAGCAGGAGATGGAGCCTTTGTTTTATGGCAGCAGCCCAGGCCTCTTCACCTCCAGGGCTACTCCTCGCCCCTACACTTCAGATGCAGGTCAACCGTGGCTGTCTCACCTACTCCTCCCCTGGGTCAAGACATTTCCCAGATCCTATCACATTCAAATCCAGACAGTCAATCCACAACCAGGCAGAGACGCACAGAATTGTTAGAACAAAAAAACCAGCCACTTCTAAAAGTGTGGTTTCTAAACACACAATTCAAAAACCACCTTCACAAAAAGATGTGTTATTAAATTGTGAGCTCAGGCACACTAAACTTCACCTCTCCATCTTAAACCCATGGGAAGATAGGCTGGAAACATATTACACAGCAACAGTGAAAAACGAAATGGAGAGTATTTCACTGTTAGGACATGGTACACACCTCAGTACATGCCCTACCTTTCAGAGACACTGCACCCTGCCCAGGGGGGTACCTTGGGCCTACTATAGGGGTGTCTGATGTGCATGGAAAGGGAAGGGTAAGGCCTGGCAAGTGGGTGCACTTGTCAGGACAACATGGCAGTTAGCAAACTTCGCGCAGGCACTGCAGTGGCAGGCCTGAGTTCTTTCTTTAGGGCTACTTATGTGGGTGGCACAATTAGTGCTGCAGGCCCACCAGTAGCATTTGCATTACCAGCCCTGGCACACATAGTGCACTTTACTAGGGACTTTACTAGTAAGGCAAACATACCAATTATGGACAACCAATTACCATTACACTTTACACAGGAAGCACTTGCACTTTGACACTGATCAGCAGTGGCAAAGTGCCCAAAGCATCTAAGTTGGCAACACCATGTCAGAAAAAAGGTCAAGGGAGAAAGCAAAAAGTTAAGGGAACTTTAGCCAAAAAGGGCCAAGTCCAACAGTTAGTGTCTGAACTGTTTTATCTTCCTTATTCCTTCTTATTTAATATTTATTTTCCATAGTGCTATAGATATGCGTTCATTCAATGGCTACACAAATTTGTCTCTATTCTCCATAACAGCTGTCAATATACGTTTATTGCGTGGCTTGACAAATGTATTTCTATACACATTTCAGTTGAAAAAGCCTTCATTAGAACAGCCACTATTTGTTGGACCCTAGACAGCCTCCAAATGATCGGCAAGAATACAATACAAAGCCCTTCCGCGCCATCAAAACACTCTTATTGTCCATGGTAGATTTAATCTACAAATCCGATCCTCTACCTTTTGTTAAAACATCATGTGAGTAAAAGTGTTCTACCTTCATACATTACCACAAGTGTAGAATTTCTTCAAAAAAACATGCAGACCTTAGAATGTGAACATGCCACATCCCTTTACTATCACTATACCTTTCTGTAACAACAATGTATCAAACAAAAACGGAGGGCCTACGTATCACCCCCATCTTGTGTCTCATTTAAGCAGATATCATACCCAAAGTTGATAGACTAGTCAAAGTCAAAGTCAAAATCAACTTTATTCGGCTGATTAAAGCCATAAAAGTACAACATAAAAACATCAATAAGCATAAAACATCATATAAGTCCATTAGTAATTCATATCTTAGTGTACTTAAAATCCATTAAAAACATTATGCAAAAAGGTAATAAAAACCACAATTGTGACTATTGGGTAGCATTAGATAATAATCAGCATAGACATACTACCAGCTTATTCAAAAGGATTAGCTCTGCGACATCCTATTCCTATGTCTGATTGCACCAATTAAAAAACTAGCTACCCCCAAACAGATTACAGGAGAGCTTAACATTTGCAAGTAAACCAGAGCTGGCCTTACTTGCACAAAGTTTTGATCCCTAAGCAGCGGGAGGATGTACTTTCTGCGTAGGGGGTCATAATGGGAGCAAAAGAACATAATATGTAGAGTGTCTTGCTCTGAGAAGTTGTCACATGTGCACCTATTTGATGAATCCGATTTAAAATAGCCTTTCGGAAAGGCCAGTAACCAGGGTACCATATTTAAACGAAATCTTGTTAAAACAAAGAGATGGTAAGCTTTATTTATATAAGTTAAATATGGTTGCATCTGCTGGCCCAGGCTCAGTGTGACATACTTTCTCACCGAGGGCTTAATTAGTTCCTTTTCCTCCCTTAAGCATTGACATCTATCTAGAAACTTCAATTTAACCGCTCTAATGGCGGGCTTAGTCAGAGGAATAGGAGACATGAACAAGTCGGGGCAGCCAAGCTTCTCGGTCTGATCTTTAATATATTTAGCCATGGGATTTTTAATGCCTTCTCCAAGGCTAAACAATCCTGGATTATTAATTGATTTAAGTTTGGGGATGGTTGAGCCCAAATTCTCAACCAACGGAGGAGTGGGGCAACCGCAATCAGGTCTGAAATGTAACCCACTCCCATCTCCTCATGTACGTTAAAAGTTGGGGTGGATGCTGGGACAGAAAGTAGTTTACGCATAAAATTATTTTCTGCCCCTTGTATTTCTTTCGCTTCCTTATAGCCCCAAATATCGCTACCATAGGTGGTCATAGGGATGCACTTAGCATTATAAATCTTTAAAATAGCAGGGAACGGCTTAGAGCCTATTCTTTTTGCGAAATCTAGTGTTGACCCTGCTGCTCTGGCTAAAACATTCTTTTTAAGTGTGCGTTGTGCACACCATGAGCGTTGATCATCAAAGAGCACCCCAAGATATGGGAAAGTGGACACCTTAGTTAGCTCAGTCCCCTTACAATAACATTTTGCTTCTGCTGCCCTCCTAGAACCTATTGTCATTGCATGTGATTTTTTAAAATTTGTAATTAAATCCAAAGAATCCATAAAATCTATAAAACAATTTAATAGCAGTTGCAGCTCCCTGGCGGTTCTAGATACTAAGACCGCGTCATCAGCATATAAAAGTGCCGGGATCATTTTAGTGCCCGCTCTTGGAATATCTTTACAGCAATTTGTCAGGGAGTGCCCTAGTTTATTAATATAAAGGGTGAACAACAGAGGGGCCAATATGCATCCCTGACGCACCCTCTTTTAACCGCCCAGGAATCGGTCAAACTGCCGTCTTCGTTAAAGCGGACTGCGGCCATAGTGTTGTCATGGGCAGTAACCAGGAAACTGATCAGATCGGCGTCTAGCCCCATTTCTTGAAGGGTCAGCCATAGCTTGGACCTATTAACTAGATCAAAAGCCGAGGAGAGGTCCATAAAGGCCATGTGCAAATGCCCCCCCCCCTGGCGACAGTATACTTACCTATCACCAGGTGGAGGTTAAGGCACTGGTCCAAAGTCCCCCTCCCCGGCCTACACCCATACTGCAGATCCGATACAATGTTAGCCCTGTCAAGCCAAGCTGTTATGCGCTCCAGGACCACTTTCCCCAAGATTTTGGCCGACGAATCAAGAAGCGAAATTGGCCTATAGCATGCTGGGTCATCCCTGGCACCTTTTTTAAAGATGGGGATGATCACCGCCTTTGCCCATGACAGCGGAAAACCAAACCTGCAGGCTACGCTAAAAACATGAGTTAAAATCATAGCCCAAACTTTAGGATCTGCCTTATAAAAGTCGGCCGGTATACCATCGGGACCGGGTGCTTTTCCTCCTGATGTCGAAAAGATAGCTTTATGTACCTCATCTGTATTAAAAATAAGCGGACAACCTGCTAGTCCGGGAACGGTATGTCCCACGGGGTTCTCCAGGTTATCATCACTGTAGATTTTACCAAAATGCTGAACCCATATCTCTGCAGGTACTAAACACTCTGTGCAGGTGTTAGATGAATCATCAAAAAGGGGGCTATTAATAACAGACCAAAATTTGGCACTGTTTGCCAACACACTAACTTGGCTGAGCTCCTCCCAAGCCATCTCCCTCAGTTGTTTTTTCCTAGTCTGTACTGCAGTTTTGTATGCCTTTCTGTTATTTTTTATTAAAGAGGCCACCCTCGGTTTTTGCTTGAGAGCCTGCATGAGCTCTTTATGGGTAGTCATACAGGTATCATCGAACCATCTTTTCAGCTTCGGGCGTGCTACTCTAATCGTAGTAGACAAATTAGAGGCAACACATTTAGTGATTGACTCAAAGGCATCCAAAATAGAACTAGCATGAGATTCCTGGTCTAAGCACACCTTAAGCTCTGAGGCACAAGTAGTATACAAATTATTCATAAAGCTTTCGGTGGTGATCCTGTCCCATCTCAATCTGCGAGCTTGATCTTTAGATTTTATATTTATATTAGTAAGTTGACTAACAGTCATATCCTTGAAAACAGCGCGTAGATAGAGATCCAGTGTCAAAGGATTATGATCACTAAACGGATTCTGGCTAACTCTTAAGTTTCCTAATGCAAATATTAACGAGGAGGATACCAGTATGTGGTCAATTATGCTTTGACATCCATGGCCAATATAAGTGGCTACAGGTAGAGGATTATCTAACTGTTGTAGGCAGTACAGATTATGGGCTGATAAAATACCTTCTATTAAAATGCCAGATGGTGAATGTTCAAAATGGTTTAGCCCCTGCAAACCAACCTCCTCCTCTAGTAGTGCCAAACAGTTGAGGGGGCATGGACGAGTATTAAAATCTCCCAGAATTAGTGTGTTATAATAATCATCAGAGCTTTCCCCATAGGCAGTTAGAAAACCCTCCAAAGCCATTAAGTGCTCAGTCTCATTAGTCCTTGTGAAGGAATTGTAAAAATTGACCACAAGGAGTGTAGATAAATTCTTTCCTGTCAGTTCTACAACTAACACGTGGGGTGAGCACACATCAATCAATTTGATATTATAGGAGAGTTTGAGACTAAACAACAAAAGGAGACCCCCCTTGCTCTGCCCATGCTTGACTTTATAGCGGGTTTCCAGAATGATATATAGCCATCCAAGAAGAAATGGTCAGTAGACTCCCATGTTTCTTGTAGTGCTATAATATGGTGGGTAGTCACAAAACGCAGCCAGGCAACATCACCTTTTTTTGATCTTAGCCCAGCTATGTTCCATGAGAGAACTTTCAACCCACCTAGGTAAGTTGTAGAGTCAATTGGGCTATCTTTTACTTTAATAGCCCGCATTGGCTGTAATGGGGGGCGTGATGTGTGGGAAATATGGGGACCAGTATCAGCAGATGTTTCCACTTCTATTGAATGCTGGGAATTTTCAATTTGGGCTGTTCCTGCCACGGGAGATGGTAGTCAATCTTGCAAGTCCAGACCTGAAAGGGCTTCAAACCTATTCTCTGAATAAACACGGGGGACACATTAAAACCTGGCCCATTATGTGATCTATAAAAGTAGCCAAGAGGTAAGGGGAAAATGTTGGTATTCATAGGGGTTTCGAGGTCACAGGGTCTCAATAGATATCTCACCAGAGTTGGTCTTCGAAAGTTAATTACAATACTACAATACTTAAAAGTTTTTTTTGGAGGGACCAACCCACCCGACTCTACGTGCCATAATGATGTCCCTCCAGTCATGGGCTTGAAGCCTCCTAAATCTTGATAGCCAATCAACGCATTTATTGCGCAATTGTTCCCATGTTTCCCGCTGATCTTGTTTTAATGGCGGGAACCTGTTAGAACCAGAACATAGGGGCAAGCATCCGGCGGCAAGCTCAACGTGTCTCGGTTAACTGTCGGGGCATTACTGCTTGAGTGAGATGATGCGTTGCACCTTAAGTTACCAGTTGTAGAATTTTGGGCATCTGCCTCGGATCTGCTGGGGCCACCGGCATTCTCCTGTCGATGGTGAGTGCTTGTAATGGTGGGTGGGTTACTAATAGGTTTGGCACAATTTCCCTTAGTAGCTAGATTTGAATTTGAGATGGGGGGGACAGCGTTCGGTCTAGTATCTCGCAAGGCTTACTTGCAGTTAAGGTGGCACCTGGGTGGGAGGGTTGTGTTGTACTCAATATGTTTGATGTAGTTATTGTTGCCCCCATGTTACCCCTCCCTCCTTTCTTTAAGTCGGTAGGCATTTGTGCACTCCTTGCTACGTAGCCCCCCTCCAACAATTGCAGCCAGATTGTCAATAGTAGCCTTAAGTAGTTCAAATTTTTCTTCTAAGAGAATGAAATGAAATGAAATGAAATTTGTACTTGTAAAGCGCACTTATACCCCCAAAGGGGTGTCCTGGCGCTGTACGCATACCGCTGTGGAACCCTTCCTGGCTTTTCCCTGTGAAATGTCCACTCCTGGGCACCCCCAAGGTGAAGCCAGGCATCCCAGCGCTGTTGGGGCCGTTGTGGAGATTAAGCAAGCTATTGCCCAGAGTTGCAGAGTGGGACCCATGATTAGAATAGGCACCGAGGCGAGAATTATCAGGTCCGAGGAAATTGAGCCCAAGACCCGCCAAGGCGGGAATTGAACCCTGGTCCCGGGCCAGATCTCTGCATCAGGGTCTGCCGCTCTAACCATTGAGCCACACTTCTCCACGCGAGAGAACAGTCACTTGATTATTTACTAAGGCAGCAATGGCGTCCCCGCAGCCCCCAAGACAGAGTAATGGCTCAGTCTGTGTACCAACTGAGCAAGTCAGGTTCGTGGTGACTATAGATGATACAGGAGGATCATCAAGAGTCCTGGTGTTGTCAGTAGAGTTAGTAGAGTTAGTAGTGAGAGGTTGCATCCAGGTGGTGAGACCATTTCGAGCAGGGGTAATACGAGTAGGTTGCTTCATTTTAGTACAGGTGGGTTTCCCGATCTTTCTCTTCCGCTTGACCGCAGGGATTCCAGCAGATGGAATAGAATTGTTAATTGGGGTGACCTCAGTTATCTCAGTTATCTCCAAGCTACTAGCACTCTCATTTATGATGGATGGGTTTCCAGCCTCAGGGCCGTTAAATGGTGACAGAGGTTGCTCTAATATGTTATCTGATGGAGCACCTCTGTGATGAATAACAGCCGCCCGTCCTTCAGCATCCAGGGACAGGCATCTTTCTGTGAGTGCAATTTCGCCTGAGACAATGTTAACAACCCTCTCAAGCATGCTATTAATGCTGGTTGTGATGGGGCGTGCTGGCGGTAATGTGGTGCGTTTTCCCATAATTAAAATACGTTATTCAGTCACGAACAAAAAATGTCTAAAACAATTGTGTCTATTTGAAGGAGCACTCACCCGCCTTATTCAATCGTACTTCAAAGGGATATTGCCCAGCCCAGCCTCAACCGGTCTTGGACGGGCGCAGACGGCACGCTCGCGCACGTCCCGCGCTGCGGGAGGGCCGCTGTGCTTTTATCGTGCCCCCCGGCGCGGTGACGCAGTTGCAGGATTGCAAGGCCCTCTGGGGGATGTAGTCTCGTTGGGCCGTTCCCCTCACGGCCGGGAAGTCGGAGATCCTGCCGTTTCACTCACGGCGGCAGCGGAGGCTGCGCAACAATGGGCCCGGTCAGAGCAGGTAGTTTTCCAGGAGCGTGCCGCGCTGCGGGAGGGCCGCTGTGCTTTTATCGCGCCCCCCGGAGCGGTGACGCGGTTGCAGGATTGAAAGGCCCTCTGGGGGATGTAGTCTCGTTGGGCCATTCCCCTCACGGCTGGGAAGTCGGAGATCCTGCCGTTTCCCTCACGGCGGCAGCGGAGGCTGCGCAACAATGAGCCCGGTCAGAGCAGGTAAGTTTTCCAGGAGACTAAATCCTTGAGTAATATCTGTGGCCGCCCCCTATATCTCATATATCTTAACAGTTAGATGTCCCAAGCGATAACATCAGTTGGGAGTAGGCTCCTGAATACAAACATAAAGTGGTATTTTCAGAATGGTCTCCAGGCTCCAATTTATAGCAAATACAGCCTAAGGAACTCTCATGGTGCTGTTACTACCTGTTCTTGACACCAGACTTTAAGGTTATCATCCTTGTATCCACCCACAGTATGAGTTAATATCTTTCTCTTCTAAGCAGTTCCAAGACCTGGGTAACAAATGTCACACAACCATTCATAAGTCTGACAAAACAAGATTCGAAACAAGCAGGCAGTGCAGGCGATATTGGTTACTTATGCCCGTATTGTCCTACTATTACGGACTTAAACAATATAGTCTAGATACAAGTAGGTCATGGCTGATCCAGCCTCTCTATGCTGGCTTCACATGTGGGCTCTTTTTATGCACCCGGTTCAACATCTAATTTATGCCAGAGCCCACTGAGAACTAGTAGGGGTGTCTTGATTTCGCATCTTGTTTCTCATGCATTCCTCTCACTAGAGCTACATTACGAGTCCCGATAAAGGCCTCTGCAGCCTACTTTTCACTGTAGCTGTATTGCAAGTCCCGTTAAAAATCTCCCCAGCATACCGCAGGCCATGACTCAACGTTCACCTAAGAACCGCAACCTACAAAATTTCCTTTACTCCTTACCCATCATAGTTGTACTCCAGGGAACCGATATTATAAAACTGTTCTCCCACTAGTAATCATGTAGATAAGGCGACTGGAAGCTCACTCTTTAAATACTGGAGGTGTCTCAGAGCAAAGAAATGGCTGTAGCCTAAGGAAAATATGGCGGCTATCTTGGAACAGAGATTGTTTTCTAAAGAGAAGTATATTGTCTAATACACAGCTTGGAGAACCCTCACCCATTTAGCCATATTCAGTCGCATTTTCCCATGGGAATCCCTCATTATTTAGACCTAATATATGGGATTTGCGAATAAAGATCCGATAGACTTCCCTCAACTTTCTCAAATCTGCTGTGTCTTTACCTCTCTTGGCTCTAATTTTTTCCAGGATAAGCCATTGTATACATTCTGCCTGATGCATATTATCAATACAATGTTTAACTATATGAGCTGCTAGTTTGCACGTTTTGATGGCCAATCTGTGCTCAGTGAGGCAAGTGTTGAAATTTCGACCCGTCTCCCCCACATTTCCCTGGCCACAGGGGCACACCAGTAAATAGACTATATTTTGTGTCTTACAATTTGTCATAGTTCTTAAATATATGTTGTTCCCATTATGACTATATGTATCTGTTTCTATGGCACTGTCACATCCCAAACAATAGTCACATTTGTGATTTCCTCTAACTGGGTTACTAACATCTAGGGGCCGATTCCGATCTCGGCCGGTAGGGCTCCGAATAGGATTCGGCTTTACCGGATCCGATTCGGAGCCCTTTTTCCCGACCGAATCGTACGCGGGTCCGGCCGAGCGAGTACGATGCGACTCGCCGACCGACTCGTCCGGGCGACCCGACCGCTCCGACCGACTCGTACCCGGATCGTACCGCTCCGACCGACTCGCTCGGGACCCGATTCGCACCGCGCAATGGAGACGTTTTCCGGCCAAGTAAGTACGATGCGCACCTCGACCGCTCCGACCGACTCGCGCCGTCCGACTCCGAACTCGCTGTCGGAGCCGTACTTTGGGGGTCCGTGTCGGACCCCCTGTACGCGTACCCGCGCGAGGCGCACACAGGGGGACCCATGGGTCCCCCTACCTGTGCGTGTACGCCGCGAAGCGCTCGCGGCGTACTCGCTGTAGGGGGCGCCCTTGTCCGCCTCGCACCCATTGAGGCAATGGGAGCCCGCGTACGCGTTGTACGACCGGCTCCCATTGAGTTCAATGGGAGTCCGACCGACTCGTGTCCGGTGGCATACGAATGCATCGGACTCGTTCGGTCGGACTGCACGGGTCCGATTCGGTCGGACATCTCTCCGGGTCCGGCTCGGTCGGAGAGATTTCCGGCCCGATTCGGAATCGACCCCTTAGTGTCTTTTGAATAAAATGTCCTGTAGTTATCAGCCTAGATCTCATTATTTTGTCCATCAAGTTACTATTGAGCACAAGAGCAAACATTGGTTTGAGGATTATTCTTTTCTCTGGACCACTATTCAAAATGTGCCAATTGGAGTTAATAACATATCTTACTTTTTCATTAAGCACTGAATGTTTAGTTACACATACTAGTTTCGGATCACTTCTCTCTTTTGCACCCAACAACAAACGATCTCTATCATAGAACCTTGCTCTCTTATAGGATTTTCTTATTAATCTTTTAGGGTATCCACGCCTGCAAAATTTCTACCTCGTTTTGGTCTCCTTCCATTCAAAATCTGCAATGTTAGTACAATTGTGGCGTAGTTTTACAAATTGACCAAAGGGTATGCCCTGTTTCTGGTTCCTAGGATGATAGCTATTGAAATGTAAAAGAGTATTGCATGCTGTGGGTTTGACATAAAGGTCCACTTCAATCTTTCCCTCTGTATGTTGAATCCAGATATCTAAAAATTCAACCATCTGCCTGCTACTGTTCGCTGTAAACCTCAATTTCGGGTCACACAAATGTATCCATTCCATAACTTCCATAAGGGTTTCCTGCTCCCCTTCCATATGAAAAAATGTTGTTGATAAAGTGTGACCAATGTTTGACCGATTCTCAGAATGGTGCCACTTCATTATGTATATATTTGTCCTCAAATTGGCTCGGAAAGGTATCAGCAATACTCAGCGCACAGGATGCCCAATGCTAACTCCTTTTTTTGCAAAAAGATCACCACCTAAGTCAAATACATTCTCCAGTAAGACAATCCTAAAGCAATCAGCAATAAATCTCTGGATCAGCAGTGTCCCTCTGTGCAGAATCTAAAAATTCAGCAATAAAATTTAGCACACAAAAGTGAGAGTCACCAAGCAAAGAGGGGCATAAATGGGCATCAAAATCTTTCTGTGGATAAAACATTTCTTAAACAAAAGAGAGGGTGCATTCCTAAAGTCCCTCTTCTCCATCAGGAAATGTAATTCTATACTAGCCCTTCGTTTGGAGCTGGGGATTACTAGTACCTGTGGAAAGCACTCAGGGCCAATATATTATGGCACGTTTTGCTTTTGTGTGTTACAAGCTGTACCAAATATCCTTTGTGAGCTTACCAAGTGTGAAATGGAGCAAACACAATAATCAAACTAATTGTTTATCTAAAATGCTTTTGTTTGGATTGAATTATATTAATTCGAAGGACGGTTTAAACAAACAAATCTATTTCAGTTCAGAATGATATAGGCAACAAATTCAACAACTCAGCTATAATTCTGACTGATTTCATTGTTCACGATTCAAAAGTTTAAACTCAATTGCTGATATGTCAATTCTAAACACTGCCAACCACATTTTAAATATTGATCCACTATTCAATGAGAACATTCTTCTTCAATCTCGTAGCTTGGGTTGCCAGCGCCTGGGGCAGGCAAGTATCCTTCCACTTTTCGTTTGAAAACTTTGCACCCTATTTGAAAATGTTGCACCCCTAAGAATGCCTCTAAGAAATTTGCGCCCCGGGCAACTGCCCCTTTGGTCCCCCCATGCTACACCACTGGATCTCCGTACATATAGTCTACTGTTAAATGCAAATTGGTGGAGATGGCACAGATTGCAGTGAGTGACTTAAATTGAATGTACTGTAAGAATTTCATTATTTACCATAATCAAACATTTCTCTCCTAAATCACAACAAGCACATGCAATTACAACATGCAGTTCACATGTGCACAACCGACAATAACTGGCTGTTTTAGGTATTACAAAATTACAAATGTTTTAAACAATTTTTGTATTTATAATAACTGTTCTACATTTCATCTAATGCAATATTGTTATGAGCTCTGAAAATAACAATTTATTCAGGAGCTAACAAAATCCTTCAGGCATTTGGGTCCAGCGCTCTGTAGATAGTGATTTGGGCTAGCCACTGATGGTTATGCATCTCTCTCTGTACAATCTATTATAACAATTTTATTAAAAACAAACTGCAGCAATTATGACATTACATAGACTTCTCAGCAGGGGATACAAGCTTTCATCATTACATTACGACCTGCAATCTATCAGGAGCATATAGGATTACACGCTATTAACGGCTTAACCGGTACTATGAGGATTGCAACTATGTCTCCGGGTCAGGGAACATCACTCATTCTCCTTGTTCTTATTGTCCTGAGATTATGCCATTCAGTCCTCACCCTCCCCCTCCAACACCGAAGGTCTCTCCCTCCTAAATTCCACCATGGGAGAGATGCAAATTTCACCCCTGTATTTGTTCCAGCGTCCCCACTTTTGATCCCATTTTCGTGGACATCCTCTGCCTTTAAACACCGTTTTCTCCGCTACCATGGCGTGGTCCATGTCTTTCGCCCAGTCCCTTAAATGTGGTATAGTGCCCACCCCCCACTTCTGGGCAATATTCCGTTTCGCTATACTCCACCCCATGGTGGCCCACGACTGCTCAGCTTGTGTGAGGTCTGTTGCCTCCCAAATATTGAGGAGACATAGTTTGGGAGATGGGTGTATAGGTTTGTCACAAGTCCTTGTTAGTTGTCGGGTGACGTCTATCCAGTATTGTTGTACGTGGGGGCATTCCCACAGGATGTGCATAAATGAACCTGTTTGATTACAGTGACGGAGGCAGAGTGTATCGGGTCTCCTACCTAACCTGAATAACAGTGTGGCACCAAAATATACCCAGTGGAGAATCTTTAGCTGGACTAGCCGAAGACGCATCGGAATGGCCACCTCCCGGGGGAGGTCAGAGCCTCTATCCAGTCCTCGTCAGCCATATCCCCCACATCTACCTCCCAGCTCGCCCGTAGCTTCTGCATTGGGTCGGTTCGGTTATTGATCAATTTCTTATACGTGAGGGAAATGGCCTTGCGGTTCATTGGGTCCAGCAATAGTCTGTCCTCAAGGGGAGAGGAATCCGGGAGAGGGGCGTCTTTAGGGAGGGCAGAGTCAATGGCGTGGCTGATCTGAAGATAGCGGAAGTACTCCGACGGTGCCAGTTGATATTTGAGTTGGAGATCCGCAAACGACGCCCTTTTGCCCTTAATCCACATATCACCGACATTGGAAATCCCGATTGTGTCCCATTTGTCAAACCCTGCGCAAGCACTGAGTCATCCCATAAGTCTGGTTCCCATAAGGGGGTAGCCTCCGTTAGGCGCCCCTGCCAACCCATCCGTCGCTGGACTCCATGCCACACTTCTACTGTACGGGCCGTGGGGCCAGTCAGGCGTAGTTTCCTGTGGTTTGTGTATAGTGCTCTGTTACAGCCTCCTTTTCCCATTAACCAAAAGTCGGTGCGGAAGCTGGGGTCGTCATGTGGCCCAAACACCCATCTGTTTATGGGAGTTAGTTGCGATGCTTGGTAATAGAGGCGCATGTCCGGCAGCCCAATACCTCCGTCATACCATCCCATAGTGAGTTTATTCATGGCTATCCGAGGTGGCTTGTTATCCCAAAGTAGCTCTCTCACTGCTGCCTCGATCTGCAAAAAATAGGAGTTGGGAACCGGAATGGGGGTACTTTGTAGGGCATAGAGGAAGCGTGGTGAGGCGAGCATCTTGAACAAAGACGCCCGTCCCAGAAGAGTGAGGGGGAGTGTCTTCCAATGGGTGACATCTGATTTAAACCTCTGTAAAGGTCCCAACAGATTTCGTTCATAAAATAGTGCTGCGTCCGTTGTTATAAAGATGCCGAGGTATCGAAAACCCTGGGACGCCACTGGGATGGTATATCCCCGAGGACTTCGCGGGGGGTCTCCCCAGAGAAAATACACCTGAGATTTGGACCAGTTTATCTGGTAACCAGAGTGCGCCCCAAATATATGGAAAATATGGAGTACGCGGTGGAGTGAGCGCACTGGGGAGGCGAGATAGAGCAGAATATCATCCGCATATAGTGATATGCGGTCTTCATGTTCGTCCGTCCACTTAAGGCCTCTGATACCTGGGTCTCCCCTTATCCAGACCGCCAAAGGTTCAAGGCCCAAGGCGAAAAGGAGTGGCGATAATGGGCATCCTTGCCGCGTGCCTCGACAAAGGGGGAAGGAAGTGGAGCGATGATTGTTCACTGAGACGTGCGCCATGGGTCGCGTATATAAAAGTCTGATCCACCCAAGCAACTTGGGTCCGACCCTTATGCGGGTCAGAACCGCGAACAGATATTCCCATGCCACGGTGTCAAACGCCATTCTTGCGTCAAGTGCAAGCAAGATCCCCTCTTCCTCTAACGTATCCACACGGCCCAGCGCGCCATGGACGCGACGCAAGTTTTGCACCGTATTCCGACCCGGCATAAATCCCGACTGGTCCGGGTGAACCAGGTCGGTGAAATAAGGAAGCAGACGGTTAGCCAGCAGTTTGGCCAACATTTTTGCCTCCACGGTTATCAGCGATATGGGTCGGTACGATGCACACTCGTCTACCGGTTTGCCGGTTTTATGAATAACCATGATGGTGGCCGCGCGGATATCAGCCGGTAGGAGGCCAGTGTCATAACTTTCATTATATAGATTTAGCAGGTGGGGCGCTAGCTTCAGAGCCATGGGTTTGAACAACTCAATGGGAAGCCCATTTGGGCCCATTACCTTACCCGCTCGAATATCCTGAATAGCTTTCTGAATTTCATCAACCGAGATGTCCCCGTTTAACGCCTCTCTACCCTGTTGGGAGATGCATGTTACATCAATAGTAGCGAGGAGATCTGCCGCCATCGGCGCTTGTGAGTGTTGTGGAATTCCGTACACTTGCTCATAGTGGTTCGCAAAAGTCTCAGCGATACCCTGGGGGTCGGTGATCAGAACGTCATCCGGCCCCTTGATTACTCGCACCCATCTCGCGGACTGTTCCTTACGTTCCAGCCATGTCAATAGTTTACCAGTTCGCTCGCCCTGCTCGTATACTCGGTGACGGGAGGCAAGGGCTCGCCTGTTGGCGTCTTCCAGGAGCAGTTGCCTATAATCCTGCCTCTTAATATTAAGACTGTGTTGAGTATCTGGATCAGGGCCCTGGGAGTTGGTGTGCTCAAGACGTAAGATCTCCGTTTCCAATTCGATCACTCTCCGGTTACGCTCAGTCCTATAACCCACCATCTTAGACAGTGCCCTCCCCTTTATCACAGCACCGTATGCACCCCAGAGTGTAATTGCCGACTTCACAGACCCTATGTTCTCCTCAAAATAATAGTCGGTATCTTTCCGTAGATTTTCCCTGATGTGTGGGATCTTTAGTGCCCATGGCTGAATCATGATGGGGCTGGGTTGTGGGGCGCGCTGAGCGCCAAAGACCGCCCGAACCGGGGAATGATCCGACACTCCTCGCGCCAGGCACGTCGAGTCGGTGAAGTCGTGTATGTGTTGTGCATGGGTAAATAGGTAGTCAATCCGTGATTGACTGCCGTGTACACCGGATTGAAACGTGAAGAGTGTGTCCTGGGGATGCGACCATCTTCAGATATCTACCATCCCCAAGGCATTAGTGAAATCACGTAGTTGTGACCTGTTCGTCAAGTCCCGTCTGGGCGGGGGCCGGTCAAGCAGACCATCCATCGTCAGGTTAAAGTTGCCTCCCATAACCAGGGTTCCCACAGGTAGGTTCAGTAATAGCACCCCTACATCAGATAGTGTCAAGCGTTGCAGACCCGGAGGGGCGTACACAGAGATAACATTAAGGACTCTGCCCTCCCATATACCCGTACAAGCAGCATATCTCCCCTGCGGATCAGTCCAAGTGTTTTGTATCACATAAGGGCAGCCTTTACGAAGGAGGACTCCCACCCCTCTGGACCCCGTGGTGAAGCCCGAGTGTACTTCCATTCGATATCCCTTCCTATTGAGGGCCATACAAGAATTACCTATCAGATGGGTTTCTTGAAACAACACTATATCGAGCCCCTGTCGGTGGATATACTGCAACACAATGCCTCGCTTAATTTTGTCCCCTAACCCGTTGACATTCCATGTGATCAGTTTAAGTCCCTGACCTCCTGCCATTTAACTCCAATAGCGGTACAATAGTATACATGGAGAGTCTATAGCACAGTAAACCCTCAACAGCAATTTCAGAGCGGCACCTCGTTTGTTACCGCGCAATACCATGCAATGAAACTTAACATCAGTGACCTGGTTATTAGTGCCAGCTGAGATGCACCTATACAAGATGCCATGTTGTCCTGCTGCAAGAAAACAAATACAAATACCCCCCCAACCAAACAAACTCAAACTAACCCATACTTCCAAGAAATTACCCCCCTCCCTGCCTCCCTGCTTAACGGGACTAGAACCGCCCGCCACCCCCAACATGCAGAGTGCCTGTCGCCCACCCATAAACAACTCGAGGGAATGTGAGCTACCCCACTCCCAGTTCATCAACATGCAAGCAGTGGGTACCCGGTCCCCGGCCCGACCCCCCGCCCAGATAGTGCACAACACCGAGGCCCAATCCGGTTCTCTGCTATCAGCTTACGATGTCTCTGATCAAGGACAAGTGCAGCAATAGCCCATTTCTCGAAATAACCATCATCAAGCAGCTGAACATGGGGAAAGAACACACCAATTGCAATATTAAGTGGGTCATTTGAGCGCAGGATTGGTCCCTTAGACTACCACCAGATGTGGTGAACAGCTAGCGAGGGTGCTCTCCTCTCCCACCCCGCCAGATCCGTAGTCATAGTTCCCACAGTTAAGCGGCAGGGATTCTGAGTCCACGCCTTGAAGTGTTCTATAGAGCCTCCGGGAACCAGGATTAGTACCAAATAGTCTTACCAGCTTCCATGGTTAGCGTCCTCTGTGTGACTCTGAGAGTCAGAGTCCGAGTGTGGAGGAGATCGTCTCTGCTGGCGCCAATCCTCTGTCTCATCGGCGGTCGAGAATCCTTTCTTCACCTTTTTTTCGACCGTGCGCCAACCCTCCAGCCAGTCCCAGGCATCCTCAGGACGAGTGAAAAACCACGACTTCCCATTGGCTTCCACTCTCAACTTGGCGGGGAACATCATTGCATATTTAACCTCCTGGTCTCGGAGAGCCCGTTTCACCTCCAGGAAGCTACGTCGTTGCTTCTGCACTCTCAGTGTGAAGTCGGGAAAAAACATGACTTTGCTGTTTTCAAGAGTAAGCTGCGGGGCCGCTATCGCCGTTTGAAGGATGATATCACGGTCTCGGAAGTTGAACACCCGAGCAAGGAGCGGCCTAGGCGGTGCCCCCGGCTTCGGTCAGCCCCCCGGCACACGGTGGGCTCTTTCAATCGAGAAACATTTAGAGAGTCCTCTGGGTTGTAGATGTTTAAGGACCAGTTCCTCGACAAAAAGGTCCGCTGCTTGCCCCTCCGCGCGCTCCGGAACACCAAGAATGCGGACGTTGTTGCGCCGCATTCTCCCTTCGTAATCGTCTAACTGTAGGGCCATCGCTTCGTGGGAGGAGCGCAGTTTGGTAACTTGCCGCTTGAGAAGGTTAGTGTCGTTACTCAGTTCCTTGGTGGTGCTCTCTACTGTGCCCACTCGCTCCGCAATTTTCTTCATATCCTCCCGGATCAGTCCCACATCAGTGGCCACCGTGTCAATCCGCACCTCGAGGGATGTCCTTACCGCCGTAATTGCCTCAAGAAGATCCTTATTCGTGGGTTCCGCCGCGCCACCCGGGGCCGCCGTCTCTCCGCGGTCCTCGTTCTGTAGTTTTTGCCAAGCAAATTTCTCCAGCTTGGTCTGGGCAGTCGCCCTATTAGTGCGTCCAGATGCCATGGTCTTAGTCACCACTGGCCCCACTCGATGTCAGGGCGCGGCCGCTACTCCCCGCCGCCTACACTGGAGTCGTCCACTCGGCCTGTCGGATTTCGCTGAGCGCACCCCAACCAGAGGGGTAATTTACACAATGTACTGCGTTAATTCAGATCCAGTGGCGCCCACCCGCACCGGCTTCATATCAGTATAGGACCAGGGCAGGTTAGGTCTCTTCTTCCACGGCACTCAAGACAGCTACTCCACCTCTGCTCCCACTGCCCCGCCCATTGATCTGATCAATACGTGGTGTGGGTTAGAGGTACCAGGCATCCACCCATCTACGTCGCCTCCGCCGGTGCGTAGATTACGGCAATGATCAAGTACTACCTCTGGGCTCATAGGGCTCCGGCATCACACGCTCCAACATGCTGGAATTCAGCTTTCTCTAGGCCACCAGGGGCCCACCAACAGGTCTCACTAAGCCTCAGTGATCCAGCAAGGATGAGCCAATGAAGGGCGCCCCGACCGGGTCCTCTCAGGTAGCTGCAGGCCCCTGCGCCAGCCCACTGGGCACGTTGTGGGATGTGAGGTCGCCAAATATCCCCGTGCCAGCTTATATCAGCCTGCTACAATCCCCTCAGTTCACAATATCGGAGGCCACAGGGCCGCTGCCGGGCTAACTCATGTGGGTAGATCCCAGCCTGTTCATTTTGCCTCTGCGGGGGCCGCCACAGCAATCACTCGACCCCGCCTCTCTTGGGGCCATATATTGGACCTCCGCCGTTATCGCCGGTCCCCGGGTGGAGCGCCGAAATTAGCTCCCCGTCATTCGCCGTGGACTCCGGAGAGGTAGGCCGCAGCCGCGGCCTTGCGTAGCTCACTCCCCCCGCACCGGTGCACCGTCTCCGGCGGGACCGCCAGCAAGGACTCGGTCCACGGAGCTCCCCACGGAGTCAGCCGTCGATCAGCCCCAAACTTGTCTGAAGTGTCACTGGAGGCCACCGGACATCATAGGGGGCCTCTGGGTGCAAGTCAGGCCAGCGGGACACAGGAATATCAGGATAATTCGGGAGTGGCGCTCCGGAGCAAAGCTACTGAGCGGCCATTCCCGTCGGCGGTTAGCCACGCCCCCCCTCTCTGTACAATCTAGATGATTTCTAAACAAATAGAAGCCTCTACCGGGTTCTGAGGCATGTTTCCGGTACCCTGCCACACTGGTTGTGAAGTAGCAGGATTATGGCATGCCTCTGCTCCATGGTTGATTGTACCAAGCTGAAGTGGGGAGCTTGCAGCTACAAATCTCAACTAAGACAGGACTAAGGGAATTTGGATCCAAGGGAAGCCAGATCTAGGCCCTAATGTAAGAACGAACAATGGGCACCACCTCCCCGGCTCAATATAAAAGGATAGCTATCATTGGACTGCAGTGGGCCCCTTGTGCCAAAGGATACTGGTGCCACCCACCTACTGAACTAATGATACATACACTAGTTCTTATGGGTCTCTGATACATTTATTCTAACTGTCTCTACTCCCTATCTCCATTCTGGTCTCCTCTTAATTTCATCCTTCCTTTCATTCTTTCCTCTAAGTCTCCTTCCGCAATCTTTCTATCACCTTTCTCACTGGGAGTTATCTCCTTCCTCTCTTTTCCAATGTATCTTCTTCTCACCCATGCTTTCTATCATCTCTCTTCTATATTCTACTCTTATTTCTCACATGTATCCCTTTAAACTTGCTGCCTTTGTATCCCCTTCATCCCTTTATCGTTCGTATGTGTATCTTATCGCTTCGCTTTTGCCGGTTCTTGCCCACATGCTTATTTTGTCCCTTTCATGTATCTCTTTGCCCTTTTACTTATTTTTATCTCCTTTAGCTTTCCCATCCTTGACTACTTCCCCCATCATTCACATTTTCCTTTTCCTTGCTACCTTTCAACTCTCATTTTTTCCTCCCTTTCCTCTTTGTCTTCAATTTCCCACTTGTTGTGCTTGCCTCCAAATTCCCCTTTGTTTCAATCCTGAATAGCTTGCACTCTTTTCTCTCTGCCTTCTCCATGTCTGACCTCCCTTTCTTTCTTCTTTCCTTCTCGAACACAAACGTGACTGCAATCAGTGCATTTCCCAGGCCTGTCCTACTCCTTTCAATCTTTCCACTCAACACATTGCTATACCCTGCTCCCCAGACCAGCACTCCACCACGGACGAGCCAACATCGGGCTTTGTCAAAGTAGGCTCCCATTAAAGAAGACAGTGTAAGCAGGCAGTTAAATAAACTACTTCCAGCAGAAATAGTCGACGGGACTTCTTACACCTCTGGGCTCAGGTGCTACTGCACTGCTTATAGTTAACCCCTGATGAGAATCAAGGGTAAGGGAGAAAAAAGACAAGCTATTCACAAGCATAAATGTTTAACAGATAGTTATAACAGGACATAATACATGTAATAAAATGACATAGTGCTTGAGTATTATCAAAAAATATATATTTTTATTGTTTTACTGATATTTTATCATTTTTTCAAGAGTATCAAAAATATAATTCTGTATGTATTAAAAATCACAATGCTTCAAAACATATTTATGACATATAAGATATAATCAAACGAATAAGAGATTAGAACATGATAATACAGTTGACTTATAGTACAATATTTTCTCTTAAGTTCGTGACAGGGTCCAGATCACATATGGACAGAAAGGAGGGTCGGCGGTAGATGGAACTACGCGCGTTTCGGCAAGTTGCCTTCGTCAGGACACCGTCTCAACTTTCACTGCATTGGACATATAATTAAATAATCTCAGTAATTACATGCACTTATGTCAAAGAGTATATTGATATTTATGTCCTGTAAAAAAGTTGTGTGATTGAACCGTTTACAATAAAATCGGCAAGGATATTGAAGGTTCAGTTGTGTTAAAGGGATCTATTAGAAATAAAAACCGTGCAAATTAAGTGAAGTTAAAAACATATTCCAAGAGTGGAATATGTGGACTATAGAAGAGATATACCAGAGAGACACCTCCCAATGTCACCCTTTCATGCTTCAAAGGATGGTGCATAAAGAAACTAAGTTCTATTGAAACCATCTATTTATAGAGAGTGCATACTAAAAAGAGTGGTATTATGCGGCAAAACATGTGCCAGCTAAGCATGCTCGAAAATTGACAGGAAACCTAAGATTGTGAAGATGTTATAATCCCCTATTGTTATATTTGAGCATTCTTTAAGGGTTGGTTCCAGTTATGAGGTTTCTTGATGGTAAAATACAAAGAGTCCCTGAGTCTGTAATATAATAGTACATATATCTTAGTACAAATCATTGATTAGTTAAGTTAATTTACTTAGGTACTGAAGACTGCTTCTATACCTTATAGAGTAAACATCGGCACATAGATCAGATTAGCGAATGACCATCAGTTTAATTACTTTTCAGGCTCTACTTGTCTGGACTTGGAGGTTTAGTCTGGTCGCAATATTTATCTCTAGTAATAAAAAGAAAATAGGCAAAAAGCAATTGGTAAATAAATCTATTTCGAAATAGCAGGAGATGCTTTTATGCAGTCTAAAAATAGTTTGAGTACTCTGCTTTTAAGTAGGCAAATACCTGTAATGAATCTCTATATCTCAGAAGGATCTTGTCGGCTGTAGTGCTGTTATTCTATGTATTCAGTGCATCTGTGAGGAAACATAAGGTCCCATGAGTTGCTGAGAATTACATGTTATTAATAATTATTGTGACTGTCGATGCTGGAAATGAGACTGTCTCGATGAATACAGGGGACTACTAAAAGATTATCTCTGTTGTTTTGCATGCTAAAGCACACAGTTCCTGATTATTTTAGTTGTTCTAAAACGAGGGTGACATGCTAATGAGGGTGTAGTTCTTTGTAGTGAAGCGGCGTCTACCAAAACATGGCTCAAAAAAGTCTTTCAGGCCATGCTCTGTACGCGATTAGTGGGTGGTTTCAAAAATTTGGATGTGCAATTCATTTAAACGAGAACTATCTTGCCAATTATAGCATGACCAAAATATTGGATTTGCTATGATGATTGCTATATCTATTTAAACTGTTCCAAAAAGGTAATATCGCTCCTCACAACAAAGTAGCTACTGCGCGAGAATGGCTCTAAAAAGTAGGTCCCTGGTTAAAGAGTGGCTTAAAGGTTTTAGATAAACCGATCGGTAGAACTCGAACATGGTTAAAAACCAACTTTAAAGGCCATGCTCTCTGTGTAAATGATGTAAAGATTATAAATTTACCGTTCGGTAAAGCCCAACCTTTTACCGAATGTGACATGACCGATAGATCAAACGCACTATCATGATCGGGCATATATAAGTGGCCAGAACCCAAAATAGTGACATTAGCTCGGCGTCCTCGAGGTTATATAAAATAAACTTCTGGTTGGTAACTAACAGCATACAAACAGTTAGCATAAAAATGTTCCTTACCATGGAACAGCTTTTGCGGTCTGAGTCCGATAGAGTGCCTGTGTCCGGGAAATGATATAGCTGTTGGTTGCGATCTTTTTAAACATGTTTTCCCGGGGTTTCTTAATTGGAATAAAGAAGTCACATGGTCTCGCGTTCGGGTGACGTACTAAGACGTACACGCACGGGAGTCTAAATCCGAGAAATAAAAAGAGGATTTCCAGGCATGCGATGTCGGTTGTTTATTAAGTGGAGATATAGGACAAAAAGGTAGAATATTAGGCGCCATGTTGACTGCATCTAGGTAGTTCCTTTGTTAGCTTGCTAGGCTTATGATAGGGGTAAGATATACTTTAAATTATTGAGTATAAATGAATGTGACTGTTTAATCTAGATAAATAGGTTTTGCAATACCTTACAGCAAGATTTATTGTAATATGGAGCTTGTCTGTGACTAGTCAAGATTTTGATAAAATAAAAAATATATGTTAAAATCAAATATCAATGTGTAAACTCTATATTATATACATAGAGAACAAAGCAATATGACCTTATTATCTTTTCGGTATGTCATAGCATATTTCAGTTTGGGGACAGGGGAAAAGAAAGGCATACAGTTACATAGGTACTACAGTAGTATTTCCAATAGTATTTGAACCTCAAATAATGTAACTATGAGGAGTGTATATACTAAGGACTGTATAGATCTTATTTAACAATTATATTTAATTGCCTGTTCCCAGGGCATATCCTGGTTAAGTCCATTTTTAAAGGTGTTGAGTGTAAAAATCCAAAACACTTCTCGTCGTTTCCGTGTATTTTCTGTTGTTTGACCTTCTTTAGATTGTATTTTCTCTAGGATGAACCACTTAATCTCATCCTCTTGGTGGTTCATCTCAATATAATGTTGCACCATGGGTGCTGTAGTTTTATGGTTGCGAATTGCTGATTTATGTTCTGTTAGACGAACATTCATGGTGCGTGCCGTTTCTCCCACATATCCTTTGCTACATGGACAAATTAATAGGTATACAAGGTCTTTAGTTTTACAGTTTGTCATACCTTTTGAGATGATGGTATGTCCATTGAATTGGATGGAACTAGATTCTATGGCTTGAGGGCAGATTTTGCATATGCCACATTTAAAATTTCCTTCTAAAGGTTGTAACCCCACAATACTTCTCTGTTTTGGCTTTTTTCTCGGGGGCATACGTGACCTTACTACATGGTCTTTTAAATTCCTGTTTTTGCGATAAGCAAATAACGGTTTGGGAATTTTTTCCTGGTTGTCTTTATTGGCCTTCAAAATGTGCCTGTTGTTGCATACAATACGCCGTATCTGTTCATTTAACATGGAGTGTCGTGTAACAAACACTAACTCTGAACTTGTTTTTTCTTTTTTGCTAGTTAACAGGTGTTGTCTGTCAAAGAATCTAGCTCTTTTGTAGGAGTTCCTCACCAGCTTGTGGGATATCCTCGTGCTAGAAATTTGTTTTTCATGATTACTGCCTTTTCATCAAAGTCTTTAAGACTAGTGCAGTTGCGGCGCACTCTTAGAAATTGGCCAAAGGGATGCTGTTTTTTTGTGATGAAGGATGGTAACTATCATAATGTAAAAGTGTATTACGAGCTGTGGGTTTGGTGTATAGGTCCACTGCTAGTTGACCATTGACATTTTTGATGATGATATCTAAAAATTCTATGTGGGTTACGCTATATGTGGATGTAAAATGAATATTACTATCACACAAGTTTAGCCATGTTAAAAACTCTTGTAGAACATCTATATTGTCAGCCCATATGAAAAAAATGTCATCTATAAAGCGGGACCATTTTAGTACTGTCTCAAAAATGGAGCTATTTCATTGTAAATATGTATGTTTTCAAATTTGGCCATATATATATTTGCTACTGTAGGTGCGCAAGATGCGCCCATACTTACGCCCTTTACTTGCTTGTACATTTGGCCGTTGAATTCAAATACATTCTCTTCCAGGACTATTTTCATGCAGTTCATGATGAAGGTGTGGTTGCAATCTATGTTCATTTGTTCCATGAACCATTGCACAGCTAGTAAAGCTCCCGGAATGGGTATATTGCTGTAGAGACTTTCTATGTCTAAGGTGACAAGGTATTGTTGTTCTGGGTGGAAGGGTGTACCTTCCACCAAATTTATAATATGTCTCGTGTCCTGCACATATGCCAGTGTTTTGTGTATATGTGGGCGCAAAATAGCATCTAGATACTTCGATAATGGCTCAGTGATGGATCCTATCGTAGTGACTATAGGTCTATATGGGGGGTTGGTTTGACTTTTATGAACTTTAGGTACCCCGTACATGCTTGCCATTCTGGGGGTCTGAACATTCAAGTAGACGTATTCTTTGTCACATATATGACCTTCATCTAGTGCTTTGTTCATAAGTCTCTGAATTTTGATTTTAATTTTACTTGTAGGGTTAACATTTGTTTTGACATAGAAATTGGTGTCATTCAACATCTCTTCCATTTTAGCTATATAGACAGGAGTGTCAATCACAACAATCCCGCCTCCCTTATCACAGCTTTTTACAGTGATATCAGAGTTTGTCTTTAGGTTAAGGAGGGCTTGGTGTTCTTCTCTGTTCATGTTATATGGGGTATTAGGTACAAATTTGGTTGCAGCGGTCAGTTTTTGATATACTACTTGTTCAAAAATTATAACCTCTGGAGGTATTTGCTCAGAGGTTGGGGTAAAGGTAGATTTAAGTGACAATCCTGACCTATTAGTGTCAGTGATCCTGGGCATTTGTTGGGCAAAAAAGATTTTAAGTCTAACTTTCCTGAGAAATGCCATTAAATCCGAAAACAGTTCGAATTTGTTGATTCCAGAATGAGGGACGAAAGTTAACCCTTTAGATAGTAAGGAATAAGTGGCTTCTGATATATTAAATGTGCTTAAATTAAATACTGGTATTTCTGTTATTCTCTCCAGTATTGTGCATTGTGTGTTACCAAGTACTGGTTTTGGTTGACTTGTTGATTGCCCCGGTAACGGGGTTGGTAATATGGTCGCCAGTTCCCTCTTCTTTGGTTCCAAGGGTAGTCACAGCTTTTTGTGTCAGATTACTCATTTCTGAGCCACCTGCCAAGATACCATTCTTGAACACATCACAGCCATTGTCCCTATTATCTAAAGCCTACTTTTGTCCTTCCCTAACCGCCTTTAAAATGAGGTAGGAATCATGAACGTCATTTAGAGGTCACCAGGGCTCGCAGCTGCACCTCTGAATTGCCCCTTGTGACCCCTGACACTGTCTTTGCGACCCCTGGCCTCAAAGGTGGCAATATCAGTGTCAGGAACACAGGGGCAGCATGTCCTTATGGGCATCATGGGTTTCACTTTCCTTGTTTTTGTCACGTTTTTATAACACTAATAGTGAATAATGTCACATTATTCACTATTGGTGTAATACAAAATGAAGTGCAATTAGCTGAAACATGACCTCCCTGACAGCTGAGGTAAGTAAAAAATGTATTTAAAAGTATGTTGTGTGCATACTTGCGGGTGAGAGTGTTTTATGTGCAAGAGAGTCTCTGTAAGTGTGAATGTGTAAATATGCGTAAGCATGTGTGGGTGAATTAAAGTAAAAGTCAATTGTTGTGTGATGTCACTTCCGCTACCCCAGGCTATTTGGTGAATTGACGTTTAGGTAGGAATCCTGTTACTGCACTTCCTTCTCTGCCCCAAGTAAAGCCATTAAGCATGTGCATTAGGAGAAAAGTAAAATAATAATAATAAGCCATTCCAAATTGAAGATTTTTTGTTATAATTGCAAAGTGAAATATGAGTTTACCAGGTGCTGTGGGAGGCCAAACAAATAAGAGGAGGCTCCTAGTATGAAAAATTGGAGCCTTCTAGTAACCATGTTATGTTTTGTTATTTGAGTCTTGATATAGTGCACGACTCATCCCCGGAGGGACATCTCGGCGCTTGGAAGGCGGGAACTGAGTAGAGTAAGCATTAGAACAGCCAGTTTTTAAGTTGTTTTTTTAAATTCAGATAGACTTGAACACGCACGGATGAACAGAGGAAGTTTGCTCCAGTGGAGTGGGCCAAAATAAGAAAAGGCTCTACCTCCATGTTTAGTGATGCGAATGCTCCGTCGACATAGTAGCAATTAATTGGTTGATCGCAGCTTCCTGTTTGGAACATATGGAGTGATTCTGGTCTGAAGGTTCTTTGGGCCAGAGCCTGACAAGGATTTATAAGTCAGGCAAAGCAGTTTGAACAGTGCTCTCTTGCGAATGGGGAGACAATGTATGGCTCTAAGTGTAGGTGCTGATGGAGTCCTAGGAGGCAAGTTGTTTACCAAATGGGCCGCAGCGTTTTGGACCACTTGCAGTTTTGATAAAAGGTATTCATTTGAGGCAAGGAAGAGGGAATAGCCATAGTCTAAACATCTAATGATTAAGGCCTGGATGAGTGTCTTACATGAGCTCAGCGGAAGTCAACTAAAGATTTTCTTGAGGAGAAGTATTATACCAAAACAGGGTCCACATAAGGAGGTGATATAGTCCTGCATAGATAGTTGGTCATCTATGAGTATGCCTAGGTTTCTAGTGGTTCGGCTGGGCAAAGGAGAAGGGCCTAGTTCTGCTGACCAGTAGTTCTAAGCTTTGCCAAACAGTAGAATCTCAATCTTGCCCTCATTAAGTTGGAGACAATTGAGGGACATCCAGCTGGCAATCCCTCTCATGCATGTGAGAAATCTCAGTTTGACATTCTCCATGTCCTGCCCAAATGAAATAACCAACTGAGTTTCGTCTGCGTTTGAAAATGTCTCAAACCCAAAGGACTCAACTAATTGGGCTAAGGGGGCAATATAAATGTTAAAAAGTATAGGGCTCAAAGAAGAGCCCTGGGGATCTTCTTGTCTAGGGGAGTGGTGCTGGAGTGATAGGTACCCATACAAACTGTTTGAACCCTATCTTTTAAGAAGTCCACCAACCAGTTGAGGGCAGATCCCTGGATGCCTAACTGCTGGAGATGCTGCACCAAGATAGAGTGCAAGATGGTATCAGAAGCTGCTGATAAGTCAAGTAGAACCAGAATGGCAGGATGTCCGGCATCCAGGGATAGCCTAATAGTATCTACTACTGCAGTGATGTGTGATAGTCAGAAGTCTGATTGCAAGATGTCCAGCAGACTATTGTTCTGTAGGTAGGCTGAGTGTTGTTTGTTGACATGGGTCTCCAGAATCTTTCACAACAGAGGGAGGAGAGATATAGGACAGTAGTTAGTTGGGTCTTTGGGGTTTGCAGTTGGTTTCTTCATGATAGGTGTAACATGAGCTGCTTTCCATAGTCTCGGGACAGTTGATTGACTCAGTGATTGGTTGCACAGTGCTGTAATAGTTGGAGCAAGGAGAGGGGAAAGGAGTGTAATGACATGTGGAGGACATGGATTGGATGGGGACCCCCGATTTTGCTTTGGCTAGTAGGTCCAGCATCTGTGTTTGAGAAATGGGTTGAAATCTTTCTAATACCACTTAGGTGGAGTATTATGGTATGATAGTGGATGGATTAATCATAGAGTGAAAACTATTGTAGATGTTGTCAATTTTAGTTTGAAAATATGTAGCCAAAGGGGCCGATTCCGATCTCGGTCGGAGGCGCACCCAATACTATTCGGTCGGGAAAAAAGCCATGCGAAAGCCAGTTTCCCGACCGATCCGTACAGTACACCGAACGAGCAAGTACGATGCGCACAACAGCAAAAATCCCGGCCGAGCCGTACTCACCCAAACCAGGTCCTGTTCTCCGACCGAGGCGAATCCGGAAACGCCGAATCGAGTCGCACGGAAGGGAAAATGCAGCCCCGTCCGGCCGAACAAGTACGATGCGCTTTCCGTACGCGCCGAACCCGTCGCTACGCACGGCACGTCAAAGCATCCGGGAGAGGCGCACATAAGCTCCGAATCGCGCCACAACACGATCCACGGCTACGAGACGAACACAGCACCGACGAGGACGACGCGAAGCGACGAGGACGAAGCCAAGCGACGAGGACGACGCGAAGCAACGAGAAGGACGAACGACACGAACCAACCATGAATCCCTTCGTCCCGATCATACCAATATTCTACATCTACTACCGGAACAGGCACGGACGCGTACGGCGCAGAAGGTAAGTCAGACACCAACCACAAAACACATACAACACGTACACGACACATCACACACATACACTGGGAATCTGAATATACTTACACCAGCAACAGCAGCACCATAGGGGCGGGATGCCCATCACCAATGCCACATATGCACACAGGGGCCTGAATGCGCGCCACCACCCCAACCCAGGGGGGGCTGGATGCCTACCACTACTACCACCCTTAGCCAGGGTGGCAGGATGCCCACCACTACTAACACCCTTAGCCAGGGGGGCAGGATGCCTACCACTACTACCACCCTCACCCAGGGGGGGCAGGATGCCCACCACTACTACCACCCTTAGCCAGGGGGGCTGGATGCCTACCACCACCCTTAGCCAGGGGGGCTGGATGCCTACCACTACTACCACCCCCACCCAGGGGGCAGGATGCCTACCACTACTACCACCCTCACCCAGGGGGGCAGGATGCCCACCACTACTACCACCCTTAGCCAGGGGGCTGGATGCCTACCACTACTACCACCCTCAACCAGGGGGGCAGGATGCCCACCACTACTACCACCCTTAGCCACGGGGGCTGGATGCCTACCACTACTACCACCCTCAACCAGGGGGGGCAGGATGCCTACCACTACTACCACCCTTAGCCAGGGGGGCAGGATGCCCACCACTACTACCACCCTTAGCCAGGGGGGGCTGGATGCCTACCACCACCCTTAGCCAGGGGGGCTGGATGCCTACCACCACCCTTAGCCAGGGGGGCTGGATGCCTACCACTACTACCACCCTCAACCAGGGGGGCAGGATGCCTACCACTACTACCACCCTCACCCAGGGGGGCAGGATGCCTACCACTACTACCACCCTCAACCAGGGGGCAGGATGCCTACCACTACTACCACCCTCACCCAGGGGGGCAGGATGCCCACCACTACTACCACCCTTAGCCAGGGGGGCTGGATGCCTACCACCACCCTTAGCCAGGGGGCTGGATGCCCACCACTACTACCACCCTTAGCCAGGGGGCTGGATGCCTACCACTACTACCACCCTCAACCAGGGGGGCAGGATGCCCACCACTACTACCACCCTTAGCCAGGGGGCTGGATGCCTACCACTACTACCACCCTCAACCAGGGGGGCAGGATGCCTACCACTACTACCACCCTCAACCAGGGGGCAGGATGCCTACCACTACTACCACCCTCAACCAGGGGGGCAGGATGCCTACCACTACTACCACCCTCACCCAGGGGGGCAGGATGCCCACCACTACTACCACCCTTAGCCAGGGGGGCTGGATGCCTACCACCACCCTTAGCCAGGGGGGGCTTGATGCCCACCACTACTACCACCCTTAGCCAGGGGGGTGCCAGATGCCCACCACTACCACCCTTAGCCAGGGGGGCAGGATGCCCACCACTACTACCACCCTTAGCCAGGGGGGCTGGATGCCTACCACCACCCTTAGCCAGGGGGGCTGGATGCCCACCACTACTACCACCCTTAGCCAGGGGGTGCCAGATGCCCACCACTACCACCCTTAGCCAGGGGGCAGGATGCCCACCACTACTACCACCCTTAGCCAGGGTGGGCTGGATGCCTACCACCACCCTTAGCCAGGGGGGCTGGATGCCTACCACCACCCTTAGCCAGGGGGCAGGATGCCCACCACTACTACCACCCTTAGCCAGGGGGGCTGGATGCCTACCACTACTACCACCCCCACTCATAGGATGGACAATGCATGACACAACAAGCACACCACAACCTAGGGAATGCAAGATTAAGACATCCCCCCACCACCATGACAAGCGTGTGAGCAGGCTGTGTCAAATGCCTACAACACCGAACATGACATTGAACATACAATGTGACCCCTAGCACATGTGCCACACATATATGTGTGTGGCACCCACAATGCAAGCAGCCCATGACCATTGTGGCAATGGGGCCTAAACCCCCATCATCACAGTGACCAAAAGGCAAGTGTGGGGTCCATAGCTGAAGCACATTTTGACCATTGTGGCAATGGGGCCTAAACCCCCATCATCACAGTGACCAAAAGGTAAGTGTGGGGTCCATAGCTGAAGCACATTTTGACCATTGTGGCAATGGGGTCTAAACCCCCATCATCACAGTAACCAAAAGGCAAGTGTGGGGTCCATAGCTGAAGCACATTTTGACCATTGTGGCAATGGGGCCTAAACCCCCATCATCACAGTGACCAAAAGGTAAGTGTGGGGTCCATAGCTGAAGCACATTTTGACCATTGTGGCAATGGGGTCTAAACCCCCATCATCACAGTAACCAAAAGGCAAGTGTGGGGTCCATAGCTGAAGCACATTTTGACCATTGTGGCAATGGGGCCTAAACCCCCATCATCACAGTGACCAAAAGGTAAGTGTGGGGTCCATAGCTGAAGCACATTTTGACCATTGTGGCAATGGGGTCTAAACCCCCATCATCACAGTGACCAAAAGGTAAGTGTGGGGTCCATAGCTGAAGCACAGTTTGACCATTGTGGCAATGGGGTCTAAACCCCCATCATCACAGTGACCAAAAGGCAAGTGTGGGGTCCATAGCTGAAGCACATTTTGACCATTGTGGCAATGGGGTCTACACCCTCATCATCACAGTGACCAAAAGGTAATTGTTGACAAAGAAAGAGCTGCAACTGCCAAACTGCATGGATCATTCCTGGTCACAGAACCAAAAACTCATCTGTGGCAAAGTAGTGTATGTGTCCCATTGCAACATAAATTGGGGGAGCCAAATACTGCAGTGCAAATGAAACATTCCTTTGGCCATGTGCAGACAAACAACACCCATGGTGGCTGAGACCGTCAACAGTCATCAATGACACAATGACAGAAGTGACCATCAGAATGCAGAACCACATATTTGCACCAATGGGCACACAAATGCAGATACCCTGTGGAGACAGCAGATGTGAGGTGAACAGATACCATACCATGGCAGCAATGGGACACACAAACCATGATCACTGTGCTGACCGATGACCTAGGAGTCCCAGGGACAGCAGGGGAAACACACCAAACAACATACAGCCAATGGCACACCCAAGATATGCCAATGCAGTGGTGCAGATGCACAAACACTAACAGGCAGACCAACACTGTCATCATACACAGCAGGTGAGGGGTGGGGGTGCCAGTGTCCCCAGGCAACAACACAACACATGAGGAGAGCTGAATACCAATCATACAGATGTGCATACACTGCCACACTAAGGTAACTCATGGATCCAAATCCCCTATGTGGGCAAGCAGGCATTGACAGGTGAGAGGGAGCACAAAACACACATGTCACACAGGCACGTAGGAACAACAACTGACACAGCAAGTCACAGACACACCACAGCACCACCCCCAGGGCCCCCACAATGTGGTGACCCTGGGCTGAAGAAAAATACCACTGTGATGACAAAGCTAAATGTCGTTCACACTGTGAACCACAGTCAGGTGTCCTGAGCAACTAACTACCATCACACCTACACAAGCACAAATCAATCAGCATGGCCAGTAAGCCAAGGCCAACATGGAGGCAGGGGACTAGCCGGGCAACAACTCTCATCTGCACACACTCAAGACCACACCCCTCGACCTCCAACAATGTGCAGCAGTGAAGTACACATGCACTGGTGACATTGCACATGCACCCATTACTATTCCAGGGTGGTGGGTGGGAACCAAGGTGTAGAAACACATCACACATGGACACTCAACAAGACTCCTGAATGTCTGACACACTGCACACTACGCTGTACATGGACATGACGGCAATACCACACCGACCAATGGGATCCCAGCCACAGTCACACACCAATGAAGAAGCCAAGGTCACCCACAAAGAACACACATAGACAACAACCAACATTGCAGCCCGGACCCTAAGGAGTGCCAGCAGTCACACACACAACGTGTCACAATCACTGAAAGATAACACAAACTGGAAATCACATGACAGGGGCAAACAACAAGTGCCAAAGGGAAACCTGACTGTGACCCATCTGCGTCAGCACACAAACTCTGCCCTGACAGCAAACACACCTATGGGTGACACCCTGATGACCAGTAATGTGCCATGCACCCACATCACAGAGAACACAGGGAGAAGACTTTGGGGGAACATAGCTCAAGTCAGCAAGCATCACAAACAGGTACAACACTAGGGATCACAGCATGCGCAGATGAATGGAAGTGAACACACAGACATGCACATACAACACACACCTTGGGCGCAGGCAATGTCACACGTGTACACACTGCCATGAGGGGACTCCACTCCTGTGTGAGGAAAGCTGTGCCATATGTTGCCTCAGTAGGGCCCCATCATGTCAGCTGAGCACTTGGTCACACAATCAACAATTAGCACCAAATGAGGGCTCCCATCACATCAGCCTGGTCATGGATGTGCCAACGGAATCATCAGCACAGATCCAACACACTTGTATAGCAATGTTGCACTGACTACACGGATGAGTCCCTCCCCATTGATGCCCAAACCTGCATGTCCACTGGAGATGGCAACACGGTCAGGGAAGTAGACAAAAGCAACGATGGCAGGCACAACAGATGTGCAGGGGTGGAAGCCACAGATGTGAAATTGCCAATGTAAGTAGGAAACCCATTGCCAAATACTGAACACATGACACCCTCAGATGCTGCTATTGATGACATGGATACACCACATGATAGGACACATTCCCCCTGGACCACATGGGTTCCTGCACAGTAACACTTCATAATCATGAGACCAGATATCACCATCACTGCAGCAAGGGCATGGTTAGCTGCACCAACAACATGTACATCTGAAGCATGAGCACTAGAGAAAAGAAAGTTGCTTTATTCAGCATATGTGTTGAGGCCAAACGAAGTCCTGAAAAAGAGCAAAGGCCAATGGCCAGTCCATTGTCAAAGTTCAAACAGGGTGACACTGGCAGATGTCACCCTACGCATGCCTGCACAATACCAGGGACAATCCACTAGGAGGGGCAACCGGGGGGCAGGCCAGGCACCGCAGGGACAGGATCAGGGCTCACCAGGGGGAGTCAGGGAAGGGGTGGTGGGTGCTGGAGAGCCACTGACAACTGCAGTGGAGGTGTCTGACATGGTGTGTGCCGGCACAACTGGGGGCATGACACAGATGTCGTGGGTGCCGGCACAACTGCAGTGGACCCTGCAGATGGGGTGGACAGGTCCGCCACTGCAGTGCCCAAGTCAGACAGGGCGGTAGTGGACTCCACTGCAGTGCCTACCTCCAGGGGAGGAGAATGGGGAACAGGCAAGGTGGGTTGGACAGAGGGGAGGACACCCTCACCACATCAGTGGCACAGACAAGCGCAGCGGGGGTGTGGTGCTGGGAGAGCAAGTGGCAGGGGGAGAAGGCCGGAGCATCTTGGGGATGGTATATCTGTGGGTGGGGAACCTGGGGCAGGGTGTGGTGGGGGCACCTGTGCAGTGGGGGCCTGAGGGATGGAGGACGGAGACCTTGTGCCTGAGCTGCAGGGCGGTGGCGGGGTCTTGCTCTTAGCACTCCGGGGGGACTTGCGGGTGGGGGCCTCAGTCCGTCTGCGCCTGGGGGAGGGTGTCCGGGGGCGAGGGCACTCTGCTCCGTGTGGGTGGGCTTCCTCTTCCCCCGGGATGCTGGAGCAGCTTCATCGGTGGGGAAGAGGCCGAGGTCACAGAGGAAGAGCTGCTGTGACTTTGGGGTTGCAGGTGAGGCAAGGGAGGGTGCTTTGGAGGGAGAGGGAACTGAGGACTGCGCAGTGCATGTGGATGCGTGTGTGTGTTCCAGGGCCCCATCCCCTGTGAGTCTGGCTTCAGTCCCCTGAATGTGCTTGCGTGTGCGTTTTGTCATTGGCGTGTGTGTCAGTGTGCTGGATGTGTGTGTGCTGGTGTGTGCCAGTGTGTGTGTGCCTGGGATGGGTAAGGTGCTGGGGAGTGTGGATGGAGCAGAGGCAGGAGGGGTGAGGGACCGTTTGAGGAGGGACACTGCTGCCGTCAGGGAGGAGTCCATGGACCTATTGCCCCTCTGTAGGTCAGACATGCCCGATGAGATGCCCTCCATGAACGACACCAGCTGAGTCAACAGCGCGGTGTGCGCATGGAGGACACTCAGCATGGCTGTCTGCCCTACATGGAGCTGGCGAAGGAGGTACACAGACTCCTCACTCAGGGCAGCAGGGGACACAGGGGCAGGGGTGCGGTGCCTGGCCCAAAGGAGACACGCTCCCGGACATGGGAGCCTCCACGGACCTGGGGAATGGGAGCCGATGGGAGGGCGGTGGTGGTGCTGGTGGTGGCGGGGACAGCAACACTAGCTGGGGTGTGGTGGCTGCTGACACCCGCCTCCACAAGGGAGTCATCCTCCGAGTTGCTCTGGTCCTCAGCTGAGGTGGATGCTGCTGAGGACTCCTCGGTGTGGCTCCCCTCGCCCTCCGTGCCACTGGGTCCCTCCGACCACTCCTCGGCTGCTGACCCAGTCTGGCTCTCCGGCTCCTCCTGGTCCGTGGAGCTGTCCCCTTCCGTGGCCGTGGATGTATCTGCAAACAATGGGGAAACAGACAGACATCAGTCACCTGCACATAACGCACACACCACTGTGAGCACAGCACATCCCAGAGCAAGCCCTGGCATCATTAGTTGTACATTGCTAAAAGTGCACTAATTGAACAGGAGAAGTCAATTGTCAGTCTGATGCCAAGCATGGCACTCACATCCCACATGGCCTTGCACCCATCTGTCTGGTGTCTGTTGGATTGCAACACCCCAGTGTTGACACATGCACCAAGTACACAGTAGTTGGACAGTGCAGAGGACACGGTGTGGACACATCACAGCTCTTGCCACTGAGTCAGTACAGGTTTACGGATGTAAGGGATGCCCAGAGTCAAATAGGAAATGCATGTGATGCATACCAGCGACAGACACCATGATGCACCCATGTCCTGATAGCCAGCGCCACTATGGTGTGCATGTAGCACATGTCACTCCCCTGCAGGATCACCAATCAGTAGACACATGCCATGGCGGAGGCATGACTGCAAAGTCATACATCACTGTCTCAGTGATGTATGACTTTGCAGCCAGACAACAACACTCTGCACTGTGTCACAATAGTAGGTCATGGGGAATGCAAGTCCTGGAGCTGCACAAGTGCACATGTACATCCCCCCACAACACATCCTCTTAACCCTCATCTGTCCAGGTCATACCTATTGGACATATGGGAGACCTGTGACACTACCCTACATGTCAGAATACAGGCATTGTGTAAGCAATGGACCCACCCATGATGCCCACCACAGAGTCAGGGAAACAGATGCTGTCTCCCACCTTGAGTCAAGCAAACTGCAAGGACACAGTCCTAAGTGACAGAATTCCCTGCATGTAAGGGCCACACCTGGGTATCAGATGAGGAGTGGGCAGTGCACAATAGAGGGACATGGCTCCTGGACAACATGACTGCTGTACTGTGGCAGTTCAACCTGGCCCGAGGAGGGCACATAACATGTTAGACAGAGTACACAGTGCAGTCTTTGACTCACCCCCTCCTTGCTGCTCTCTGGCCTTCAGCTGCCCATCCAGGTCTGGAAAGACCACCGCCAGGATCCTGAGCATGTGGGGGTCAGGGTCCGTGTTCCGCCCCTCCTGCGAGGAGGCGACAGCTTCAGCTGGACCCGTGCAATCCTCCGGGTCCAGCCCCGAAGGTCCTGCCACCTCTTTTGGCAGTTGCGGATCCGGCGCTGGTAGACCCCCACGGACCGGACAGCCCGGACGATGTCCTTCCAGATCTCATGCTTCCGATGGGCAGAAGCCTGTCAGGATGACAAAGTGATAAGGCCATTACTACACATGCAACATATCCGTGCATGACACAGTTGCATATACATGTCGCAATCACAGGGGCACATGGTGTACCCAGGCAGTGCACGGCTGCCCATGGACAGTTTTCCAGAAGTCACTACATGGTATCATAGCATGGGGAGTAAAACCCTGTTCAGAAGCACTGTCACTGCACCATACCTGTCCAGTGCAAGTCACTACACACTATGGGGGGTGACAACTACTCAGTGAGCCTGCTAGCCAGTGGTGTGCTGACTCTCAGCCTTGCTAGTCAGACAAAATGCACATTCAGAAAGGCAGTGCACAGAACACTCACCTGCTCCCCTGGTGTCCCATACAGCTTGCTGTACTGTGGAAGTAGGCTGTCCAGCAGGGCCTGGTTCTCTTCAAGGCTGAAGGCTGGGGCTCTCTCCACAGTACGTGCCATTGCAGGGTCCAGAGGGGCAGAGACAGCAGCAGTGCAGTGGCAGATGTCGTCCTGGAGCATGTAGTGCAGGCAAGTGGGCTCTCAGGGGAACATGCAGCAATATATATGTGCTGGAGAGGCAGATACTGTCCCTTGTGTCCAAAGTGATAGGTCCAAGTCGTTTGCATCTTCTGAATCTGGCCAATCCATGGAATAGCAGCACCAAAACACGCCCACAGCATCCTTCAAATCTTCAACTTCATGACATACATTATTTTGCAACATTGTTGTGGGTGACCAACTGAATTTCCAGCAACCGACTCGTTCGAATATTCAAAAACGCGTCCGTTGCCAGGCAAGCCCATTGTCAATGGGTGCGCACCGATCGGTCCATTGCTGTTCAACGCGCACAGGGGTACAACGCGTACCCGCACACATTGAATGCAATGGGCCGGCCGGAGGCACCGATCGGTCCATTGCTGTTCAACGCGCACAGGGGTACAACGCGTACCCGCACACATTGAATGCAATGGGCCGGCCGGAGGCACCGATCGGTCCATTGCTGTTCAACGCGCACAGGGGTACAACGCGTACCCGCACACATTGAATGCAATGGGCCGGCCGGAGGCACCGATCGGTCCATTGCTGTTCAACGCGCACAGGGGTACAACGCGTACCCGCACACATTGAATGCAATGGGCCGGCCGGAGGCACCGATCGGTCCATTGCTGTTCAACGCGCACAGGGGTACAACGCGTACCCGCACACATTGAATGCAATGGGCCGGCCGGAGGCACCGATCGGTCCATTGCTGTTCAACGCGCACAGGGGTACAACGCGTACCCGCACACATTGAATGCAATGGGCCGGCCGGAGGCACCGATCGGTCCATTGCTGTTCAACGCGCACAGGGGTACAACGCGTACCCGCACACATTGAATGCAATGGGCCGGCCGGAGGCACCGATCGGTCCATTGCTGTTCAACGCGCACAGGGGTACAACGCGTACCCGCACACATTGAATGCAATGGGCCGGCCGGAGGCACCGATCGGTCCATTGCTGTTCAACGCGCACAGGGGTACAACGCGTACCCGCACACATTGAATGCAATGGGCCGGCCGGAGGCACCGATCGGTCCATTGCTGTTCAACGCGCACAGGGGTACAACGCGTACCCGCACACATTGAATGCAATGGGCCGGCCGGAGGCACCGATCGGTCCATTGCAGTACAACGCATCACTGTACATGTGACTGGCATATGTCAGCATGCCTGTCTCAGATGGACATATGCCAGCCACAGATAGCTCCCAGGGAGTGAGGGGCACACCTACATCACGACAGCCTGTCCAAACCTTATCATAAGGCATGTAAGGCTGCATTTCCTATTGTGTGTATGTTGGTGTACATGTTGTCCTGTGGGTGTCACCTGTGGGCAGCCACCCCCAGGCTGTGCACGTGTTAATGGGGACAGGATCCTGGGTGTTACGTGTACGTGACCACTGTGATGTGCAACTGTTCATATCTGTGCATGTGCCATGGTCACATTTCACAGTGGTGTTTGTGTATGTCATGTCACATACCCCGTGAGTCCCATGTGGGACGGTATGTTTGAGCCAGGGTGTCCCAGTGGCACAATAGTGATGGCCCTCCACAGTCTTTGTGCATGTAGTGTTTACAATGTCTCTGATTTCATGTGCACAATGGGAGACAGTCTCCACATCCACGTTGTGTGTGCATGGACTCTGATGTTGTGCGTGTGTGTCACAGACGTCCATGGCTCTCCTGCCATGGCAAGTGTGGCCACTACCTGTGGGGGTCATGTTTGTTTTGTTGTGGTGTACACATGATACTCCAGGTGATGCCAGTGTCCATGTGGCATTACAGGGTCCCTGGGAATGTGCCTGTCGTTGAGCTGTGGTGCCTGGGGCACATCTGTCCTCACATGTCACTGGGGGGTGACTGTGACACAGCATCATGATATCCAATGGGCCAACCTGGGACAAATTGATGCCACCTGTAGGACCGTGTTGACAGATGTTGGCCATGTATGTACCATAAATGTCGTTCCGGTACTGCACACTTCATGTAGTTGTGCCTCATGATGATGTATGTTGGGATCTTGAGTGTGTTCAATGCCGCATATGTGGGGTGACTGACGATCTTGCTTACTTCTCCTCTGCACTGCAGGGCTCCTGCTGTCCATCGGCCATTCCCAGACCTGGCAACGATGGTGGAACGGGACAGCATCCGACGGTACCGCTTCACCAGGCAGCTGATTGAGGATTTGGCAGTGCAGTTGTCCCCACATTTGCAGCCTGGCCGGCCGTATCCTACAGCGCTGACCCCCAAGGTGAAGGTGATGGCAGCCCTACACTTCTTTGCCACCGGTACCTTCCAACATACTGTGGCGTCTGCTGGTGGGATGTCACAGACCATGTTCAGCCGTGTGCTCCGCGATGTTTTGGCGGCAATGTTGCTCTTCCTGAACCGGTACATCTATTTCCCTAGACTGCGACGACTCACTGACGTGAAGAGTGACTTTTATGCCCTGGGGAGGATGCCGCATGTCATTGGCTCCATTGATGGGACACATGTGGCTTTGGTACCACCACAGGCCCAGGAGCAGGCCTACAGGAACCGCAAGCACTACCACTCGGTCAATGCACTGGTGGTGTGTCTTGCAGACATGACCATCACACACGTGTGTGCCCGTTTCCCTGGTTCAGCACACGATGCCTTTGTGATGAGGAGTAGTCGCATCCCCAGGTTGATGGCACAGATGCAGAACCAGCGTGCCTGGCTTGTCGGTGTGTACTGACTTTGTGCCATTGTGTGTGATCTGATCTGTAGTATTCCGCCCACTTTTCCAAGTCAGCTGATGTGCACTTGTCTGTCCGTAGGTGACTCGGGATACCCCAACATGCCGTGGTTGCTGACACCCCTCAGGAACCCTGTGACACCTGCCCAGATGCGCTACAATGAGGCACATGGTCGGACCAGGAGAGTGATTGAGCGGACCTTTGGTCTCCTGAAGAGCCGCTTCCGCTGCCTGGACAAGACCGGAGGGTCCCTCCCATATGCCCCTGCGAAAGTGTGCAAGATTATCATCGTCTGCTGCATGCTTCACAACCTGGCAGTGCGGAAGGAGTTGCCTCTCATCCAGGATGACGATGACCAACATCCGCCACCTGTGGAGGATCCTGGCCTGGACCACGATGCCAGTGACGATGATGATGATGATGGTGATGGTGATGTCCGCACACAGCTCATCACCAACTTCTTTAGCTGAATGTGAGTATCCTGAGGTGTCATGTGAATGATGTGAGTTGGCATGATGTGTGGGTGGTGCTCTGGTGCTGTTGGAGTGTGTCCATGGGCTACTTGACAGGATGTGTGTTGCGATGTGTGGTGACAGGTGGGCTGTACTCCCCAACAGTGTTGACATGCTAACTTGGTTCTGGGTGGGTATCTTGTAACATGTATTGTGCATGAGTTTTGCTGTTCTGTCCTGTACTGCATTGCTTTTGACTGTGTGTCATTTCTGTCCTTCACAGGGTACTTTCAGATTCGTTTGGTGAACTGTGTCCACCGACGACGTGATTGCACATCCAGGCTGGTAGCTGTTGTGTCCCTACAGGTGATGTGCGCCACACCCATGGACTTCCTTCTGTCTACAGTTGTTGACTGTGTGCCCGCTACCAGGTGGGGTTACCTTGCATCTGTAGTGGTTACGGCATGTTGCTACTGTGTAATAAACCTGTGCTTCACTTAGTGATGTGCGTTGTCTGTGGTCACACATTTGACTGCCATTTGCTTACTGCACCTGTGGGCTACTTGACTACAACTGGGAATGGGTGTGGTGTCTGTGCATTGCACCGTCTTCCCTGGCAACATCAGTGTAGGCAATGAGTCAGATGGCCTAGGTGTGTATGTGTTGTGTAGCCCTGGTGGTGTGTCTCCCTCATATGTGTCACGTTGCCTGTACTCACATGCCTGTGTTGTCCTTGCTGTTGCAGTTCGCATACACTGTGTAATTTTGCAGTTCATCATCCCCATAACAGCACCCACGTTGGAATCACGACAGAGGCAAGTATGGTGTATTAGTGTGTTTATTGTGATAATAGTGCATAGGATGGATTGTGCTGTACATGAATCTTGCAATCCCAAGTTCCTAGATGAATAGAAAGTCCAGGTAGACAGGATCCCCAGTATCGGGGCCACTGTTGTCTGACACATTGTTCCAACTTATACTCCCCATGCAATGTGTGGGAGTAGTGTTGCCATCAACAGGGTGAACAGTCTGTGCACAAAGGCGAAAATCCAGAACAGGTTCAGGCTTCCTGGGAGTTGCGCTTGGCCATCAGCCTCTCACTTTCCCCTCCTCGGACGACCCCTCTTCTTGGGGGGGGCCCTCAAGTGCAGGCTGCTGCGGTGCAGGGGACTCTCCGCCAGAGTCCTCCTCCCTCCCTGTGGCAGTTGCAGTTTGTTCGGTACCAGATGTTGTTGGCACACAGGGAGGTGTGGACTGGTTGCTGTTCATCTGGCGGAGGCATTGTAAAATGTCCCTGTGCACCGCCGTCATCTCATGTAGTACATCCCACTTGGACTCCACGCGGGTCATGTGGGAGTCCACACGTGACATGTGGGAGTCCACACGTGACATGTGTGACTCCACTTGGGACATGTGGGAGTCCAAGCGGGCATGATGGGCAGCCTGCTGCTGTTTAATGTCTCTGAGGAGCCCCACTACCTGGCTGAGCTCTCCGGTGCTGGACTGGTACGCATCAGCTATGCGTACCAGTTGTGGGTCTTCATGCACACCAGCAACGTCTGCAAGCAGCGACCTCTGTCTCCCACCCCTCCCACCACCCCTGCTGACATGTGCAGTGTGTGCAGTTGCACGCACAGATAACCCTGGTCCACCTTGGGGGTTGGTGGTGGTGGTGGTGTCCATGGCCCCAGGTTGGTCCAGGGTCACTGCGCTGGTGTTGTTCCTTATTCTGTCCATGTCGGCAGGGATGGTATTCGTGGTGACAGTCGTTGGAGGGGTGGGTGCAGGGGGTGCAGCTGGTGGACCTGCTGGTGCTGCAGCTGGTGGTCCTGCTGGTGCAGCATGTTGACTTGCACCGGATGTGCCAGGTTGTTCTTCATCGTCCGAGGAGGACAGAGGCTGTACGACGCCAGTGAGCTCGGCATCCTCTTGAGCCTGGGACTGGGACTCCTCAGCGTCTGCTGCTGTGTCCCTATCATCACCTGTTTTTGGGAGACACAAACAATGTATGTCATGTTTCTGCAGGCATCAGTGGTTGACACACCTGACAGTTGTGACTGTGCCTCGGGGTGCGGGCCTGTACATTGTATTGTCCTAAGTTGTCACAGTCAGGGGTTGATATTGGTGTGGCACATTGTCCTGCATTATTTGGGCATTTCTATGTATTCTCTGGGGTGTGAACATGGTCTGCATTGATTGTGTTTGGTTGACAGCCAGACCTCCTTCCCACCCACCCACCCACCCAGTCAGTTATCCCACCATGGAACGTGCTTGCATTGCAGGGAGTGTAAGTTGTCTCTCAGGATGTCAGTCAGTGGTGTCCTGCTGTTTGTTGGTGCACAGTTGGCAGCAGGGCCTTGTGCTCCCCACAGCAGTAGCCAGTGTCAGCCATCTTGTGAGTCCTTCTCCACTCCCTGTGATGTGAGCATGGTTCAGGGTGGTGTTGATGGGACAGTTGTGGGGGTGAGCTATGTCTGTGACTACGTCTCCCATCATGCTATTGCCTCCACCCCCTTCCCAGCATGCCCATGCTTCCTTCCTTTTGACTCTGCTTCCCTGTGGGGTGGGCTGGCTGTGCTGACAGGATGGCTGGGAGTGTTGTCCTGGCAGTTGTTTGGCTAAGAGTCCCAAGAGTGTCCCTGTGCTTCACACAACATAACCCAGGGTGGTGGTGCTTTGTGGGATCTTGTGTTAGGATGGAGGGCATTGCATTCTACCAGGTGGGTACTGTGGAGTTTGTGTTGGGGGGGTGTGAGGGGAGGTGCTGGTGACTATAGTCAGTGCTGCAAGTCCCCCTTCCCACCCAGCCAGCCAGATAGCCCACCATGGAACGTGCTTGCATTGCAGGGAGTGGAAGTTGTCTCTCAGGATGTCAGTCAGTGGTGTCCTGCTGTTTGTTGGTGCACAGTTGGCAGCAGGGCCTTGTGCTCCCCACAGCAGTAGCCAGTGTCAGCCATCTTGTGAGTCCTTCTCCACTCCCTGTGATGTGAGCATGGTTCAGGGTGGTGTTGATGGGACAGTTGTGGGGGTGAGCTATGTCTGTGACTACGTCTCCCATCATGCTATTGCCTCCACCCCCTTCCCAGCATGCCCATGCTTCCTTCCTTTTGACTCTGCTTCCCTGTGGGGTGGGCTGGCTGTGCTGACAGGATGGCTGGGAGTGTTGTCCTGGCAGTTGTTTGGCTAAGAGTCCCAAGAGTGTCCCTGTGCTTCACACAACATAACCCAGGGTGGTGGTGCTTTGTGGGATCTTGTGTTAGGATGGAGGGCATTGCATTCTACCAGGTGGGTACTGTGGAGTTTGTGTTGGGGGGGTGTGAGGGGAGGTGCTGGTGACTATAGTCAGTGCTGCAAGTCCCCCTTCCCACCCAGCCAGCCAGATAGCCCACCATGGAACGTGCTTGCATTGCAGGGAGTGGAAGTTGTCTCTCAGGATGTCAGTCAGTGGTGTCCTGCTGTTTGTTGGTGCACAGTTGGCAGCAGGGCCTTGTGCTCCCCACAGCAGTAGCCAGTGTCAGCCATCTTGTGAGTCCTTCTCCACTCCCTGTGATGTGAGCATGGTTCAGGGTGGTGTTGATGGGACAGTTGTGGGGGTGAGCTATGTCTGTGACTACGTCTCCCATCATGCTATTGCCTCCACCCCCTTCCCAGCATGCCCATGCTTCCTTCCTTTTGACTCTGCTTCCCTGTGGGGTGGGCTGGCTGTGCTGACAGGATGGCTGGGAGTGTTGTCCTGGCAGTTGTTTGGCTAAGAGTCCCAAGAGTGTCCCTGTGCTTCACACAACATAACCCAGGGTGGTGGTGCTTTGTGGGATCTTGTGTTAGGATGGAGGGCATTGCATTCTACCAGGTGGGTACTGTGGAGTTTGTGTTGGGGGGGGTGTGAGGGGAGGTGCTGGTGACTATAGTCAGTGCTGCAAGTCCCCCTTCCCACCCAGCCAGCCAGATAGCCCACCATGGAACGTGCTTGCATTGCAGGGAGTGGAAGTTGTCTCTCAGGATGTCAGTCAGTGGTGTCCTGCTGTTTGTTGGTGCACAGTTGGCAGCAGGGCCTTGTGCTCCCCACAGCAGTAGCCAGTGTCAGCCATCTTGTGAGTCCTTCTCCACTCCCTGTGATGTGAGCATGGTTCAGGGTGGTGTTGATGGGACAGTTGTGGGGGTGAGCTATGTCTGTGACTACGTCTCCCATCATGCTATTGCCTCCACCCCCTTCCCAGCATGCCCATGCTTCCTTCCTTTTGACTCTGCTTCCCTGTGGGGTGGGCTGGCTGTGCTGACAGGATGGCTGGGAGTGTTGTCCTGGCAGTTGTTTGGCTAAGAGTCCCAAGAGTGTCCCTGTGCTTCACACAACATAACCCAGGGTGGTGGTGCTTTGTGGGATCTTGTGTTAGGATGGAGGGCATTGCATTCTACCAGGTGGGTACTGTGGAGTTTGTGTTGGGGGGGTGTGAGGGGAGGTGCTGGTGACTATAGTCAGTGCTGCAAGTCCCCCTTCCCACCCAGCCAGCCAGATAGCCCACCATGGAACGTGCTTGCATTGCAGGGAGTGGAAGTTGTCTCTCAGGATGTCAGTCAGTGGTGTCCTGCTGTTTGTTGGTGCACAGTTGGCAGCAGGGCCTTGTGCTCCCCACAGCAGTAGCCAGTGTCAGCCATCTTGTGAGTCCTTCTCCACTCCCTGTGATGTGAGCATGGTTCAGGGTGGTGTTGATGGGACAGTTGTGGGGGTGAGCTATGTCTGTGACTACGTCTCCCATCATGCTATTGCCTCCACCCCCTTCCCAGCATGCCCATGCTTCCTTCCTTTTGACTCTGCTTCCCTGTGGGGTGGGCTGGCTGTGCTGACAGGATGGCTGGGAGTGTTGTCCTGGCAGTTGTTTGGCTAAGAGTCCCAAGAGTGTCCCTGTGCTTCACACAACATAACCCAGGGTGGTGGTGCTTTGTGGGATCTTGTGTTAGGATGGAGGGCATTGCATTCTACCAGGTGGGTACTGTGGAGTTTGTGTTGGGGGGGTGTGAGGGGAGGTGCTGGTGACTATAGTCAGTGCTGCAAGTCCCCCTTCCCACCCAGCCAGCCAGATAGCCCACCATGGAACGTGCTTGCATTGCAGGGAGTGGAAGTTGTCTCTCAGGATGTCAGTCAGTGGTGTCCTGCTGTTTGTTGGTGCACAGTTGGCAGCAGGGCCTTGTGCTCCCCACAGCAGTAGCCAGTGTCAGCCATCTTGTGAGTCCTTCTCCACTCCCTGTGATGTGAGCATGGTTCAGGGTGGTGTTGATGGGACAGTTGTGGGGGTGAGCTATGTCTGTGACTACGTCTCCCATCATGCTATTGCCTCCACCCCCTTCCCAGCATGCCCATGCTTCCTTCCTTTTGACTCTGCTTCCCTGTGGGGTGGGCTGGCTGTGCTGACAGGATGGCTGGGAGTGTTGTCCTGGCAGTTGTTTGGCTAAGAGTCCCAAGAGTGTCCCTGTGCTTCACACAACATAACCCAGGGTGGTGGTGCTTTGTGGGATCTTGTGTTAGGATGGAGGGCATTGCATTCTACCAGGTGGGTACTGTGGAGTTTGTGTTGGGGGGGTGTGAGGGGAGGTGCTGGTGACTATAGTCAGTGCTGCAAGTCCCCCTTCCCACCCAGCCAGCCAGATAGCCCACCATGGAACGTGCTTGCATTGCAGGGAGTGGAAGTTGTCTCTCAGGATGTCAGTCAGTGGTGTCCTGCTGTTTGTTGGTGCACAGTTGGCAGCAGGGCCTTGTGCTCCCCACAGCAGTAGCCAGTGTCAGCCATCTTGTGAGTCCTTCTCCACTCCCTGTGATGTGAGCATGGTTCAGGGTGGTGTTGATGGGACAGTTGTGGGGGTGAGCTATGTCTGTGACTACGTCTCCCATCATGCTATTGCCTCCACCCCCTTCCCAGCATGCCCATGCTTCCTTCCTTTTGACTCTGCTTCCCTGTGGGGTGGGCTGGCTGTGCTGACAGGATGGCTGGGAGTGTTGTCCTGGCAGTTGTTTGGCTAAGAGTCCCAAGAGTGTCCCTGTGCTTCACACAACATAACCCAGGGTGGTGGTGCTTTGTGGGATCTTGTGTTAGGATGGAGGGCATTGCATTCTACCAGGTGGGTACTGTGGAGTTTGTGTTGGGGGGGTGTGAGGGGAGGTGCTGGTGACTATAGTCAGTGCTGCAAGTCCCCCTTCCCACCCAGCCAGCCAGATAGCCCACCATGGAACGTGCTTGCATTGCAGGGAGTGGAAGTTGTCTCTCAGGATGTCAGTCAGTGGTGTCCTGCTGTTTGTTGGTGCACAGTTGGCAGCAGGGCCTTGTGCTCCCCACAGCAGTAGCCAGTGTCAGCCATCTTGTGAGTCCTTCTCCACTCCCTGTGATGTGCGCATGGTTCATGGTGGTGTTGATGGGACAGTTTTGGGGCGGGCAATATGTGTGACTGCGACTCCCATGATGCTATTGGCTACACTGACTTGGCCAGCATACACAGAATTCCTTCCTTTGAGTGGTCTTCACTGTGTGTTGGTGTTGTTGTGGTGGCTACATGTGTGGATGTGTTTGTTAGTTCTATTTGTGCCACTGCCTAGCTGTAGTTGTGGTTGTGTTTGTACATGTGTTGGCACAGTTGGATGTGACTTTTTGATGGCATGTGTTGTGTTTATCTGACTGACATACACATTTTGGGATGATTCTGTTCTAGTTGCTGTGTAATTGCTATGTGTGCATGGTTTGACTCTCCCCTTGACAGTGATGTGTGTGTTTTGTGGCAGTTTATTGTGTACATTTGTTGTGTACTCACCAGGCTCTGGGATGTTCTCTAGTCCATATACGCTCACTGGCGGAAGGATGGCCCGCACCTTCTCCTCCCAGGGCCTGAGGTATATTGGCTTGGCAGGAGGGCCACTGCCGGTCTGTTGGCTGTTGCTGTAGTCTATCTTCAGCAGGTCCCGTACCCTCCTGCGCACGTCATACCACCTGTTCTGGATGTCCGTCTTTGTGCGCCGACATGATGATTGTGCGTTCACCCTGTTGATGATCCTCTCCCACATCTTGGTTTTCTGCGACATGGGGGTCTGTTGGACCAGAGTGCCAAACAGCTGTGGCTCCACCCTGAGGATCTCGTCTACCAGGACTTCCAATTCACAATCTAGGAACTTGGGATTCTTCTTGGGGGGCATGGTGATGGGTGGTGATGGTGAGTGATGTGTGTGTTGGTGTGCAGGTGAGGGTGTGTGAGTGTGTGTTTTGCTGGGTGTATGTGAGGTAGGTATTTGTTGGTGTGCTGATGGTGTGTGGCTTGTGTGAGGGATGAGCTGTGGGTGTGTGGTTGCTTTCTCTTGGGTGCTGGCAGTGAAATGGCATTTGCAAAGGCTCATGGTAGTGATTTGTGTCCTTTATATAGGTGGAGTTGTGGGTGTGTCTTTGTTCTCTGTCCCCACCCCCCAGTATTTATTGGCTTGGTAATTGCTTGTTTGGCCTTTTTTTGGTTGATTTTTCCTTTGTGCTGTTTGTGTATGTTGGAAACGTTCTTGTGACCGAGTCGGACCCTGCATTGGTCTCGTACGGTGTTTTCCGTTTCGTTCACGCTGTGTTTGTGCAGTTTTGTATGCTGCGTACGCGTCGGTCGCGGTGTATTGTATTGCTTCGGCTCGGTTTTGTATGCGTGTCGGTCGTACGGCTTGTCCTCCGTCCGACTCGGTCGTGTTTTTCGCGCCTTGCATCGTACTTTGCGGGTTGGAGTTGGCGGGTACGATTCGGTCGGATTTGTTCCGGGTGCGTGTCGGTCGGTTGGATTCGCGTGTTTTTCCGGCCGGATTGCTATTTTCCGAGCGGCTCGGTCGGTCGGCTTGGTTTCCTGACGTGTCGGTCGGATTTATCGCGGCTTGCATCGTACTTGGCGTGTCGGGCGCCACTGGTACGTGTCGGTCGGTATTTTTTCCGGATCCGAGTCGGTCGGTGCTTTTTCCGGCCCGAATCGGAATCGACCCCAAAGTGTTGAAAAATGTTTGAGAAGCTGGAGTATCAGAGGAACAAGCCCGTAGTTTGACAAAGGTGTTTAGGATTTAAAATAGTTCCTTGGAGGAGTTGCCTGCTTGGTCTATTTTGTAGGCAATATGTTGTCTGCGTGCTGTCTTTATCTTAGCATGATATGAGTGTAGAGCATCTTTGAATATTTGTTTATGTGCACTGAATTTTGACATCCTCTAGTAACACTCCAGCCTTTTACAGCGTGATTTGTTAGCTTTCAGTTCCACCGAAAACCAAGGTGCCTTATGTCTCAAGTCAATCAATCAATCAGGGGTTTGTAAAGCACAGCTACTCACCCGTGAGGGTCTCAAGGCGCTAAAGGGGGGGGGGTGGCTCCGTAGCATGCTGGGGTCATCTGAAGAGCCAGGTCTTGAGGCTCAAGTGCTTTCTAGAGAGTAGGTTTGTAGGGAGCCACAGTGTCAAATGTATGGATAAGGAAGTTATTAAACTGTGCTAATGCTGAGTTTATGTCTTGTGAATTATCTGATATGGAGCCAGAAAAAGCAGCTTTAAAGGACTCCCGAGTGATCTGTTTCCAAGGTCTTGAGATGGATTGATTCTGGACCTTGGGTTTATCAGGGAAGATGGTGAATGGGATTTGCAAACTGATTAAGAAGTGATCCGTCCAAGTTAGTGGTTGTGGGGTGTCGACTTGTGGTAGCCTGACAGTGGAGAAAATGAGGTCTAATGTATGACCTGCTGAATGATTTGTGACGGTTCATATCATATTCAGGTCTAGCATTTCGAGGTTAGCTAATAGGACAGGCACATCAGGATAAGTGGCAAAATCAGTGTGGTAGCTAAAATCTCCTATTAACAGGAAAACTTGTGTGCTAATGCATTGGGTGCTAATCGCTCTGTCAGATTGGGATTGAAATCCTTTTTTTGTCCAGGAAGACAGTAGATGAGAGCACTATTCCAGGAGTTGCTGTTTGTGGGAAGTATTTTGAATGTGATCAGCTCAAACCGACTGGTTGAGTAAAGAGTCAAGGATTTCGACTCTGAGGGGATCTCGAAAGGCTACAGCTATTCCGCCTCCCGGTTTGGATTACCTGTCTTTCCTTATTAATTTGTAGTTTCCTGGAAATGCAACAGGAATGTTGGGCAATGCTAACTGATGTAGCCATTTTTCTGTGATGAAACACAAATCTGGTTGTTCTGAACTCGGATAGATGATCATAGGATATGAGGAATGTGAAGCACAAACATGATTCACAGTAACGAGCTTGCACTTCCACTCAATAAATGTATGTGAGCAAGAACATGGTGCTGCAGCAGCAACAGCATTGACACAAAGGAAGGGAGACTACTTCTTACCAAATAAAACAGAGGATATCTTGGATGTTAACTGATGCCAAACACCAGTGACATGGGGTAAAGTTAGCACTGATAACTTTCTGTCAGAGGAGACTTTTGTGTAATTTAATTGCAAATGGTAACAATGTTGGTGTCAACTAGAATACACTGGATTCTGTGATGGCTCCTCCGCTAAGGCAGAGGAGTGTGGCACCACTGCTCTCAGAGCAGTTCAAAAAGTAAAAATAAAATGACAATAACGCAAAATATCATTTTATTTTTCCATACTGACTTTGTTACAGGGCGGGGATGGGCTTGCCAGAGCAGGGGGAGGAGTGGTGGGCACTCTCTAAGTGCACATGACGGTCGGACTAGTGATGCGAACCTAGGGCCTGAGTACGCATTTGGCAGTGCGGCGCTGGGTCCGCCCAGCTGCTGCACCGCCAAACCCGTGGTGAGGCTGCCTGCCAGATTACGAGTGTAACTCGCGTCTGGCTGGCTTTTTTTTAATGTTTTCCCATGGCAGTGCCTTTAAAAACAGACACCACAATGGGAATGCCAAAAACAGATCCTGCACAGCATGGACTGAAAAGTATATGCCGTGCAGGAACTGGTGTGCATGCACACAGGGTGGCACATGTTGTGCCCCACTGTGTGCATCCACATGCGAAGGAGGCACAGGGGGACCTTTTTTTCCTCTCTGCCAGGGTTTACATGGAGGAGAAACCACCATGTAAACCCTGGCGGAGAGGAAACTCCTAATATGCTTGGCGAGACCACGTCGGGAAACGAGACCTTGCTTTCAAACTGAGGTAATAATTTAGGGAACATGATCATGGTTAGCCCCATAGGTCTTTTGCACCTCAGCTTATCATATATTTTTTTATCGCAGCGCTTTGTCGTGGGTCATTGTTCCCTGTTGGCAATAGTAACATTGTAGCTTTTTTGGTCACTCACATTTTAATTTACTTCACATCACGACCCATGTAAATATTTAGTAATACAGAAATGGGAAGTGGGATGATGTTATTCAGTATTTTATTAACTTGAATGAGTTAGGGAGCGACTGTTGACTATGAATTTCAATGATGTGACACTTTTATCTTGGCTTATTTTGCCCTGGTATATTCAATGTTTAGAAATATGACGTGATTGGGGATCATGTTATCTGTTGCTTGAGATGTCTAGATTGTTCCACGATTTTGTTGTCTTCATGAGAAGGGAAATGTCTGTGTGATCTGAAGTGTAGGATAACGCTTGTCTATTAGAGCGACACCACATTTTTCTGGGAGCCTTATTAGGGTCCAAAAGAAGAAGAATAAAGAATATGTTGTTCTCTGAACAATCTTTCCTCTGTTGGGATTTAATTTCCAGCCTGATTCTGAATACACACACCGCTTGGATATGGCCATGTCTTGGTGATTGGTAAATTGAGGAATTGACATATGTTGGAATTTGATAGTATATTTATTGATTTGGCAGTATTGTTTTTTGCTTGTTTTAGGACCGTACATGGTCTATTCCTACACAGGATGAGAAAACTACATGATGGGAAAACTACATGATTAAAGTCTCTGGATTCTTAACAATAAGGACACAACTTTGTACCCCAATGTATGCATAACGATATAAGGATCAGGTATATATGATCTCGTTCAGTATACCTATTAGAAAGTTCTTATAAAAAGTTGGATTTCTCTTGGTAATTTTCATCTTGGGGAAGAGAGGAGTGTGTTTTACTTTATATTTGTATTCATTTCTGCAATTGAATTGTGTATAGGATTGGTAACGGTTGGGCAAATTAGAACTGACACACATCTCTGTGTTTAAAAATATACTTTGGAATGTTTTCCATGCAATGCCAAATGAAGTACATTTAAAGTGAATAAGCTCATTTCTTGCATTGTTCTTGTGTATATTCTTTTGCAATTTTCCCATTTTCTGTTTGTACATTTGATGGTTTTAAAATGTGTATATAATATTGTATGGCTTTTAGCTGTGAAGAAGTCCCATGTGGGATGAAGTGCATTGATTATGGCTACAGTTAAAAGACGTTTTTAAGAATATCATGACTAAAGAAATCTTTTAAATCATTTGGACGAGCTATTGCATTGTGTGGCTCCGTGCATATCAGTATCTTACATATGCTACAAGTCTTATGGTTGTGTTTTAATAATTGTTCTTACACTTTTATTGCTGAGTCATTTGTGTTGCAAAAATGATTGTGGACCTTGTCCTATGCAGGAGTTTACAGTGGCTGATCTCCCAGACTCTTGCACCTATTTAATTCTCTATTTAACAGTATATTTATTAGTGTGATAAGTGCGATACTTGGCACCTCAGCCATTTTTATGTAAACCAACAGGTAAAATACTGGTATTTAAGTTTGATACTGACCACACAGGTCCTCCTTTTGAGAAGTGAATGCTATCTGAAATTCCACATTTTTACTGACATGTTGGCAGTCGCCCTCCAGCTGTAGTTTTTAAATATGTTTGGCTCTTAGCAATATTTCATTTGTTCACTTAATTGTCATCATAAGGCTGTAACTCTGCAGTTTGTTGCTCTTGGATCAGAGTTAAATCAATTATTGTTTGCAACTCCTTCTTAGTCAAGGATTGACGTTTCTACTGCTGTTGCTTTTCTTCCTCTTTAATAGAGGTGAAATAATGTACAAGAGACCTCAGGTAAAGTTCAGGGAAACTTTAATCCGCAACCCCAGCCATCGTCAAGCTGGGCAAACCGGCAAACCTAGAATTCCCGAAGGCTATGGTTCCACGCTAGAACATGGAACGTGGAGCCAAGCCATGTCACACTTCTTCCTTCTTACATTTGAAATACATTTTCCAAGAAGATAAAAACAAGAAACTAAACATATTGAATCTTCAAGAAACTAGACATAGGCCTTCCTCCCTCTAAAATAGAAAAGAAAGAGAAAACAGTAAAAGGGTAGAAAGTAAAGCACAACGGATGCAGAATTACTTTCTCACAAAATCATTTAAATAACCTGGCCTTTTGCAGATCCTAACGCTCTTGCGAGTAGGCTCACATTCCAAACGAGAAGAGACTCTGTCAAAAGACTCTGACTCATAAATGTTGTTGTTGTTTGGCCTAACATGAACCACCCGACTGTGGTTCCAGATGCGACCATCATTGGTTTTGACAGCGTTTTTGAACAGTTTGACCACACTCTTTACAGAAGTGAACTTTGACCAGTTTTGGCAGCCAACAGGAGCTTTGACCTTGACCTTATCACCAATTCTGAACTTAACAACTTTACAGGATTTGCGAGCATCAAAATAAATCTTCCTTTTTTCTTGAAGGGCTAATTCTTTGTCCCTCCAGACACCAATACCATTGTCCTTGAGACCTTTATCCAGAAGCATCCATCCTGGACACAAAATGGTATTAGGAGATCTTCCTTTGAATAATTCAAAAGGTGTCTTCCCAGTTGAAGAGTGAGGCGTAAACCTGTAAGCAGAAATGCGATTTTGTAATTCATCCCTCCAGTTTAAACTGTTAACTCTCGCCAGTTGTATGCTTTCCTTCAAAGTCTTATTCAACCTCTCAATGGCACCATTAGACTCTGGATGATAAAGTGAAATTTTCTTGTGTTCAATGCCACACTTCGCCAAATAATCCTCCATCTCACGTGAACAAAATTGTGGTCCATTGTCCGAAAGTAATGAACAGGGAAAGCTTTCGCGCTTGAAGATAGAATCCAAAAACTTGATTATACATAGTGTTGTGATGTCCCTCACTGAACTCACTTCAATCCAGCGAGAATATAAGTCTAACAACACAATCAAATAAGGAGTCTGGTGTTCACCATGAAGAGGACCAACAATATCTATGGCTACCTCATCCCAAGGACACATGGGTAATCTCCTACAAACCATGGGTGGTTGTCTGGGCTTAAGAATTTTGTCGCTCAAAGAGCAAGGAACACAATCACGAACCGCACGTTCCACCATGAGATCTAAACCAGGCCACCAGAAATCTTGTCTAATGCGTTCTTTGGTTTTAGAGATACCCATGTGTCCTTCATGAGCCATCTGGACAATGTTGTTCCTTAAACTCTCGGGTGGAACAAGCCTGGTACCTCTAGTCAAAATTCCATCAGCAATAGCTAGTTCATTAGACACTAATGACCAGGGCTTCTCAAGTTTGTTCTCCTTGTCTTGCGACAACAACTCCATCACACCTAACATTTCCGGATCTTTCTTTACTTCTTCCTTCCACTCATCTTCTTTTATCACACCTAAAGTGACATCACACACTCGTATATCGAACTCATTTTCCATTCCCTCCTCACAAGAGAGATCATTTAACTCCACAGTGTCCACTAAACGCGAGAGGCAGTCAGCAGACACATTTGAACTCCCAGGAATATATTCAAATACAAAATTATACTCCTGCAAAGATATAACCCACCTCCTGATTCTAGAGGAAATTGAGTCAAGACCTTTTTTTCAAAAATTTCTTTAAGAGGCTTATGATCTGACCTGACAATAAAAGAAGTGCCCCAAACAAATTTCCTGAATTTGTTGAGTGCCCAAAAAATGGCAAGAGCCTCTTTTTCTATAACTGAGTAATTTAGCTCAGCACCCTTCAGACATCTGGACGCACATGCAACCAACTGCTCATGCCCATCTCTCACTTGAAACAAAAGAGCACCCAAACCTTTTTTGCTAGCATCGGTTACGATATATGTCACGTCACCTGGTTTAAATGCCTGTAAATTAGGGGCATTCTTGAGATCCATTTTAACACCTAAAAACTCTTCCTTACACGCTTCATCCCACACGAACTCTGCGTTCTTGTGGAGTAAACCCCTGAGATGTACAGTTTTATCTGCAAAATTTCTAATGAATTTGCTATAAAATTCAGCCATACCCAGGAAGGAGGAAAGCTCTTCCTTTGAACACGGTTCCTTCAAATTCTCAATGGTGTCCACCAACTCCTTTTTGGGTAACACACCACTTCCAGATATGTGATGCCCAAGATAATCAACCTCCGTTACCCCAAACCTACATTTGTCGCGACGTAAAGTCAGACCAGCTCTAAGCAATCTTTCTAGCACCTTAGCTACCCTGCAATCATGTTCTTCAATGTTTTTTCCATATATCAACACATCATCTTGATATCATCTAACACCCGGAATACCTTTAATGACGTCATTCATAATCCTCTGAAAAACTGAGGCGGCTGAAACTAAGCCGAAAGGCATCCTTAAGAACTTAAATGCCCCCATGGGCGTTATAAATGCAGTCAATTCTTGTGAACTCTTACAGAGGGGCACCTGGTGATATGCCGATGCTAAGTCTAAGGTGCTAAAATAACAAGCACCCTCTAAGGTTGAGACCATTTCTTCAATATTGGGAAGTGGAAACTTGTCCACCACAACCTCCTTATTAAGTGCGCGAAGATCCACACACAAACGAATCTCATTATTGGCCTTTCGTGCTACAACTATGGGAGCCAACCACTCTGTAGCCTCCACAGGCTCAATCACACCAGTAACCAGTAACTTATCAATCTCTTTTTGAACTGCCTCCTGCACACTGATGGGAATTCTCCTCACTTTGGCTGCAATGGGTTTTGCACCAAGCTTGAGTTTAATCTGATGATTATAACCTTTTAAACAACCTAACGTCTCTCTGAACAAACCCTCAAACTTTTTTACAAACTTGTTGTCAACATTTTCAATCGACTGCACCTGCACAGTGGGTTTACCATTGGGATTTAGGATAACACCCAAATGTGCTTGATGAGTCCAGCTCAGCAAATTGTCCCCTTTCTCCGCCACGTAAATTTTGGCATCAGTAAATCTCCCATTGCATTCTACACAACTCATAAAGTATCCTAACATTTTAATGGGAGTTCCACCATAGCCTGTAGGTCTCACATCAGATTTCAGTAATTTAACCTTACTCGCAAAATTCTTTCCAAACTCCTCCTTGGATATGAAAGTGAGGTGAGAGCACGAGTCAAATTTCATTTTAACTTTTACATCCCCCACCTTCACCCACTCAGAAGGATGTTCCACCCCACACTCATTCACTTGAAAGGAGACCTCTCTCACTTCATTCCTGCTATCGGTTTTGTTACGAAAACGACAGTTCTTTGTAAAGTGACCCCTTTTCCCACAAGTGCTACAAACTACTTTAAGAGCAGGACACTCTCTTGCATTCGCCTTGTGCCCAAATTTACCACAGCGATAACAAGTTCCCTGAAATATCATTATGTTTCTTTGCTCATAATTTGTGCTCGTAGTCTTGTATCCTACCTCTCTACCTTTGTTGCTTGCCGAGTCGGATTTGTGTACCGCTTGACATACAATCTCTTCCACTTTCTCTGGTTGACTAGGTGATTTTCCCACCTTACTCAACTCACTTACACACTTGAGCATATGTTCCACTCGTTTACCAATAATCATCACCTCGTCTAAAGGTGGCTCATCCTTTAACCAAAGCTCTTCTCTTATCTTATCACTGCTACACCTTAAAACAAATTGATCTCGTATCCTCTCTTCCACAAGTTCCCCAAATTTGCAACTGGAAGCTAACTTTCGTAGAGCTGTCACAAATTCCTCCACAGTTTCCTCTTTACCTTGTTCTCTCAACCCAAAGTAATATCGCTCCATGATGGTGCTTACTTTGGGCAGATAATGTAAATCTAATTGTTTGATGCAAATCTCGTATTCATTCAACCCCCTTTGAGCTGCGGGACTCAACTGTGGCAAATTCTCTAGCACCTCTTGCCCTTCGCCCCCTAGACAATGAAGTAATAATGCTTGCTTCCTCTCCGCAGACAAACTACTCCCACACACCCTTGCATAGTTTTCAAATATTTTCCTCCATTTTTTCCATTTCACTTGGGGTTCCCCTGGATTTGACAGAAAGAACGGGGGTGCAGTTACATTTTGCATTGTGCACTTACAAACTGTTTTTACCAACCACCCCTTAAACGAAAATGACCAATATTAAACAAGAATTCTGTGGATATGGAAAAGAAAAAAAAAAACTCCCTTATTTTTTTTTTTTTTTTTTACAGCAGCATTGCTACATTTTTGTTAATTAACTGTCTTTTTTTTTTTTAATTGAGATTGCACACTTTGACCCAATACGTCAATTAATATTTTCTCCCAATTTCCAAAATAGGTGTGCCCGTCACCGTGATGACAAGCCAGAAATTCTTCAAATTACAGTAAAATATAAGGTGTGCTTGTCACCGTGAAGCCATACCCCAATTTTCAATGTTTCTTTATAATTCAAACCTTCCACGTTGAAAGATGATTTGAAACGACAAATTCCCTTTTCAGACCTTCAAAATGGCCGCCGCCGTCTCTACGTAAACATTAGGCCCTCTTTCTAGCGTTGATAGAGCTTGTTTTGCCGGCAGCAGAAGGAAACAGCCTTTGGTCTTGTTTCCTCAGGAAATAGAGCACATCCATCCAGTACGTCACCAGCGTGAAGCGCAGACCGGCCCATGCGTTTCACTGTGCATCGGTACGCCGTATCTTAACTCGCAACACTTGCCGGCTTGTACTCTTTTGTCAACCGCTCCACACTGTGTCTCCTGACCTCCTCAAGCCTGTAACTCGCCAAGGTAGGTGGATGTCTCGTCCTCTCCTTTCGCTGACGGCTCCTTTCTTCTTCTGGTAAGATTCTTGCTTCTTTACACAATCATTCGATGTTGGGGTTGCACACTTTGTCTCTGCTGCGCGATCGTCGCCAGTGAAATAATGTACAAGAGACCTCAGGTAAAGTTCAGGGAAACTTTAATCCGCAACCCCAGCCATCGTCAAGCTGGGCAAACCGGCAAACCTAGAATTCCCGAAGGCTATGGTTCCACGCTAGAACATGGAACGTGGAGCCAAGCCATGTCACAAGAGGCATGGTGCCACTTCACTGAGCACTTGCATCCTCCATTCTAGAATACAGAAGTCTCATAATAATCACTTTTCCAGCCACACTTTGCCTGGAAACTATGTCACTAAACACGTCTGCAATGTGAGACCTATTGCACCATTCAAGTGCCCTTGCACCTGATCAAGTTACATGTCAATCTATATTCAACACACCCATATCCTTGAACTTCTTCATGATAGCACTAGGCCCCTGGGCCTCTGTGACCTCATTAAACCTGAATGCTACTGACATGGCAATGCTGGACCTTTTATTGACGATTGCAGTTAAAGTCATCCTTTCTGAATGGAAGTCATTTAACTGTATATCTCATCACGCCTGGTGGGCATGGTTCTTCTCATATCTTAGACGAGCACATAGCTCCCAGTCCTCCCCCAAATTTCAAGTGTGGCCTGGCGATCCTTAGATAAGTACATAGAACACGACACCAACAGTTTTGCGGCTTAGTCACAGACAGATTTCGGACTCTAAACACATACTCATATTCATGTTTCATATATCCCACTGCCCCCCCCCCACAGTTTTTTTACCTTTAAGGAGATACATTCATATGGTGTACATCACATAGGAACTATACACTCGATAAATACTAAAGGCACACTTACCACAGGTCTTATACCCAGCTATATATGCCTACTCCTCAATTACTACTCAGGGATTTCAGTCATCAGCGTTACATCACTCTCAAGTATGTTCAGTGTATATCATATGCTCTGCACTATCGGTTTGTTTGACCAACCTAAATATGTATCACAAATGGTTCTCTATTACTTGTATGCTTAATTGTTCTATTATAAAACGAATGAAAAATATTGGAACAAAAAAAAATACATCCACACATTTTAACAAGTGATTGATGAAGCTAAGCTACTGTTTGTGAATTTAAGAAGTTTTGCATAACCTGCTCTATGGCCATTGAGGTGCAGCTAGAGACATCTCCATGATATGCATTCAGAAGCAACCAGGTACTATTTTTGCTTTCCTGGTATCCATGTATGGGACCCCGTCTAGGCATGTGCACAGAAGGTAAAAAAATAACTGGGGGTGGCTGAGGTTCCTTTTAGTAGTATGTAAAAGGAAAGCGGGAAATTCACTACAGGTAGAATTACAAATATTTTTTTTTAAACATAAAACTCTAACGTTGAATGCTTTAATGTTTTCCCAAAAAATTCATGAGGTATATATGTGCCGGGGCAGCTATAAGTTCCTGTCTCGATAAGCGTGTCACTTGTTAAGTAAGGACTCTGATGAGGAGAGGACGATGGTAATGGTTTATTTTCCCCTGAACTTAAAAAAACTACACGTTGACCACTCTGCGTAACCTACAAGTAACAAGTTTGAATCCCAGCTCGGTTTACATAACTCATTTCAGACCTCCTAAACAATATCATTAAGATGGCCAAGAAAAATACTTGTTATTTACAGTGCTACCAAGACCTTGAGTAGAAGTGCCTTGTGAATGCCGAACGGCCGGGAATGGGAGGTACTCAGGTACCGCGCCCATCCGAATTATGAGTTGTGGTGTTTCATACAAAGATTGAAGATGTTGAATATAGTAAATCTGGGGCAGAGAATTAACAGGGATTATTCCGGAACACTCGTTATAAAGTACAAAGTAGTTTAGCAGTAGCTTGAGGCACGATATAATAGCTAGCTTTTCGGACCTTTTGTGATTTGTTGTTATAATGTTGTAGTTAGAGTTGAAAAGTGTATTACATTTACAGAAGCACATTGTACGACCGAGGACATGAAGAAAACATAGAAAGTTTTGGTTAAACATATTACATTTTTACCCTCCCCTGAATCGTGCACAAAACTCATGTATCAGATTTGAGATTTCAGCAAGTTGGCAACAGTTCCCTACAAATTGGTGAAATATTCACATTCTAGTCTGAAAACTAATTATACACAGGGAAGACAGCGAGCCAGCTCTCCGAGTAAGGAGGCAGAAATGGGAAAATTGTGACCTTCTGTTCTGGCAAATCGTCAATTTGCCCAACAGTGACAAGAAAATCATTTAATAAAGAGGAGAGCTTTCCTCTTAGTCATTCAGAAAGTATCAGTCCAAATAAAAAATGTTTGTAATGCGATGGCAATAGCCAGAGTACCTTTTAATGCCCGGAAGATATAAGTTCCTCTTCCTCTTTAATGGATCAGCCGGTGACACCGATAGTCTTCCTAGAAATCAATTGCAACCTCAGACAGCAGCTCTTTTTTCAAAGAGACAGAACATACTGTGATTTACTGTTTCCAGAGAAATGGGGGCTGTCGGCCTTCTAAATTATGGTGAGCTTCAATAGAGAAACGTTGCCAATTACTATGGCTAAAATAACTTTACAACACTATTCAGGCACTTGTAAGGAAACATTCCGCTATGAGAAATCCAACGATCGATTAACGCAGAACTGGATGTCAGACAACATGGCGGCCATCTACTACGCGCTTTAACCCCCGCCCTATTCTAGAATGCCCGTTGCACAGGCGCCTGTTCACTGACTTCGGGGCATATTCTCAAGGACTTATCGCCGATTTATCAGCACTTTAGTGCCGCAAAAGTGGCGATAGATTAATCGCCCTATTCTCAAGCTGGTGCAAACTCCCGACATCGCCAGTTTTCCAGCGATAGCTGACGCCAAAAACATCTCCAAGGATGAGAGCGACAACTAACGCTAATGATATGCAGAGTAGGCGTTCCCGTGCAAAAACTCACGACAACACCACTTCGCGATATTCACAACGACCAGCCAGCTCGGCGATGCGGGCCTAAAACATGCGAAAAGGCGCGTTAGCAGCAGGGATTTAACACCTGCCTTTTACTGGTGCTGAGCAGGATGACAACCTGCAGCATGAAAGGGAGCCCAGCCCAGAGCCACATCTGAAGACCAACAGATGCCATGGAGCCAATGATCATGCAGCTTGGAGACCCAAGAGCGCCACAACACCCACCACCACCACCCCCAGGACCCCCCCGGACTACCCCCCCCCAGGACTACCACCTAGTCAGCGCAGAAGAAGACAGCTGACCTTCCGAAAACGGCATGGTCCCCCAGCCACACAATTGCAGAATGTGTGGAGAGGTGGGAACCAAGTATGTGTGAAGGAGGCAAGTCACCCATGAAAAAGAATGTACACAATGCCAAGTGTGGCGGTGATGTGCTGGACAGACTTCAGTATGCAGAGCACAGACATTTCCATGTGGACATATACTGCTGGTGCTTGTAGTGTTGTGGACAGTGGATGCAACCATGTTACCTCAGGCAGTGGGGAAGACCTCGGTCACGTAGCTGTGTCATCCACCCCTGTAAGCGTAAGCGGAGTGGGCTGGTCCGGCGTACGCCACACTAGCGTAGGAGTGTGAATAAATAGGCTGGGGCTCTGGGCGTGGTTCACATCCGGGATGGCCAACGCGCCTGCCAGGGCGGCGCCCCTCACCCTGCCACGAGTCCGCCGCCATGACCGCCAGCCTCCTCAGCCGATCACTGGCTCCCGCGACACAGGCCCCCAGGGCACCCAGCGGCACAGCACTGCGGAGTTATGTGTGTGCTGACTACTGCCTCCGGCCTACACTGCGGTCAGCAGGGAGCTCAAATCAAATCCAATCCTGACCTGTGAGGACACGCCATCAACGCTGGCTGCACACTCGCTGAGCGCTTCAGGTGCCACCAACTCAGTGCACCACAAGTCATCACCACATGGCTGTGGACCCTTTCTGACTGCTGCCTCCGGCCTACACTGTGGTCAGCAGGGCGCTCAAATCAAATACAATCCTAACTTGCGAGGACACGCCATCAACGCTGGCTGCACACCCGTTGAGCGCTTTAGGTGCCACCAACTCAGTGCACCACAAGTCATCGCCAGATGGCTGTGGGCCCTTTCTGACCGCTGCCTCCGGCCTACACTGCGGTCAGCAGGGCGCTCAAATCAAATCCAATCCTGACCTGCGAGGACACGCCATCAACGCTGGCTGCACACCCGCTGAGTGCTTCAGGTGCCACCAACTCAGTGCACCACAAGTCATCGCCACGTGGCTGTGGGCCCTTTCTGACTGCTGCCTCCAGCCTACACTGCGGTCAGCAGGGCGCTCAAATCCAATCCAATCCTGACCTGTGAGGACACGCCATCAACGCTGGCTGCACACCCGCTGAGCGCTTCAGGTGCCACCAACTCAGTGCACCACAAGTCATCGCCACGTGGCTGTGGGCCCTTTCTGACCGCTGCCTCCGGCCTACACTGCGGACAGCAGGGCTCACAATTCAAATTGAGTCTTGATTTATTTATGGCGCAGTCCCGTAGGCAACAGACATTGCTTCCAGGGCGGCCCGCCCGGAAAACGCATCATCGCAGGCCGCGCACCCGCCGAGCGCTCCAGGTGCCACTAACTCTCTGCAGCACAAGTCAACGCCACGTGGCTGTGGGCCCTTGCTGACCGCTGCCTCCGGCCTACACTGCTGTCAGCAGGTCCCCCAAGTCAAACGACGCATCATCGCAGGCCGCGCACCCGCCGAACGCTCCAGGTGCCACGAACTCAGTGCAGCTCAAGTCATGGACCCTTTATGATGTAATCTTTTGTGTGTGAGTCCAGTTCTGGTGCCCCTACCTCAGTGCACTGCAAGTCATGGACCCTTCATGATTGAATCTGTGTGTGTGATCTGATGATCACTGTTCTAGTTGTTGCCAGCACCAACCACTCCCTGATGGCTGGCTTACACTCACCCCACACCCATCCAGCACAGGCGTCACTGGACATGTGAGCCTGGTAATAAAATGGGTCGGGCGCAAGTGCCCGTAGCCAGTTCCACTATCTATCTAAGTGTGTCCGTGTGGTCATTATGTTTGCATGATGGCCCAGGGCCCTACCACATTGCATTGTGCTGTGGACAGCGGACGCAACCATGTCACCTCAGGCAGTGGGTAAGACCTTGGACACATAGCCTTGTCGTCCCCCCTGTAAGCGTAAGCGGAGTGGGCTGGGCTGGGCCGGCGTACGTCAGTCCAGCGTAGGGGTGTGAAGAATTTGCCCGGGGCTCTGGGCGTGGTTCAGTGCTGGCCTGGACAAGGAAGTGACTAATGCGTGTGTCTCTGTTGTAGTGTCAGCGCCACCCGGCCCGCAATCGACAATGTTGCAATGTAGCATGCACCCGGAGGGCGGGCTCGCACAAACGGAGAAATGAAGGAGCGCAAGACCGCTCGGGTTCTTGGCTCATACATGCCAAGTGTTGTGTGTATCTGTATTGCCGCAGCATGAGCCAAATGCCTAGCCTTAAACGCAGCGCGAGTACAGCCAGGCACAAACTCTACATCTGTGTCCCCCCTATCCTTACCATAGGCCTACACTCACGTGGCCGCCCACCTTCAACGGCCAACATCACAGTGCCGTTGTCAGGCTTGTGGACATACGCAGCCAGGCATGACAATGGTGTGACATAGGAGTGCAAGTGATGCAACCGCGCAGCGCACACAAGTAAATAGGCTCGGGGAGGGGGGAGCAGCTGTGAGGCAATGTAACACACAGTGATGCCGCTCATTTACCACATGCAAAACATGTCAAACATGAATCCCAAAGTCGCATACATCCCACCCGACCCCCAACAAGCCACATCACATTTCCTTAATGCAAGCAGATGACAAACTAACATTAGGGATGAAAGCTCCTTTGTCTGAGCTATCAGGCGGAAGCACATCTGCACCGCCGACCTCGGAATTGCATGTGGCTGGCACCCCCTGACAGATACTATAGCAGCTGATGACGACTCCCACACTATGCACAGCCCGACGAAAGACCAACGTATACACACCCCACACACAGAAGGCCTTGCTCGAAGTTATCTTGCATGGAATGGCCTTCACACTTACTCCCACACCATCCCAGGCATACAACTGTTGCACACTAAAACAACTCATTGATCCGAGCTGTGGCATTTCATCCACAGAACTGGCGCAGGTCAGAACAGTGCCGCTTCAACCAGAGCCCCTAACGCAATGGCAGAACATCCCGGACACATGCACAACCCCTGTCACGTGGAACTGTACAGTGCACGTATGCTGCATTTACTGGGGGCACTGCCATTGGCAGTGCTGCGGATCAGTTAACGGCTAAGCTTCCGCCTTGCCAACGTCACCTGCGTTCAGCCTGTGTTGCATTGTCGATTGTGCATATTCGAGTGGTCCATGGATGTCTGCCTATCCAACAGGACGGTAGCTGAACTGGATTTTGACATGTGTGTGCGCCCCCTGTTGGCCCACGACCAGGAGTGTCACTGTGATACCCGTTTATGGGTTGCCTTGATATTTGGCATACATGCTGGCAGCTGGACCTGGGAGACTGCACAACTCCTCATGTGCAGTGACCACATTGAACCTCTCCCCTATTGGGCTGTAGTGCTAATTGGTGAAAGGGGGTGGACACAGCACATCTGTCCGGACCTGCTAATGGATTGCCTCGCCATCCTGTTTGATGAAGTCGACAACGACCTCATGTTGGAAATGATAGCCTACAAAGCTGCAATTGCATTCATGGAAGAGTAACTACGTACCTGCAGCCACAACAGATTGGAAACCATTGCACATATCCCAACACCTTGTTGCATCTTGGAGATCTGGTCACATATCCCATGACAACAGTGGACATGGCTGCATTCTCCTGGACTCCGCATACATGAGCGGACAACAACTCGGGTTAACACACACCTGTGGAAGGTGAGGCACCCCCCCGGAGTGGACTGCGGCGCTTGGCAATGTTCCAAAATTCTGACTTACTGCTGCATTGGTCTGCATGTTGTGGCACTTATCTTGCCCGTACTGACACACATATGCTAATAAAGTCTACGCACCTTCACTTGTGTTCAACTGTGATGAGTGTTGATTTGAATGACAATGTGTGTCTCACTGCCGATCTGGGTCACGGCCATACATGCGTATCGATAGCATTACCCAGGGAGTACCTTTTTTGTGGAATCACTGTCCCAACATTCATCCATACTTTCATACTTGATTGATCATAGCCATGACACATCTGTGTGAATGAGAATGTTTTATTCGCATTCAGTGGAGTGTTGAAGTTGGAGCAGTACAGGGCCATGCAAACCCCACTTTACATTGTTGCCCCGTGGAGGGCCAGCCAGAGTCCTTTAGGGATTGACAAGTTTATCAGAAGAGGAAGTCTTCAGTCCGCAGTGTGATTGCTGTGTCATTGGTAACCAAACAATATGTGGCAGTCCATGTCGAGGTCCAAGGTGAGTGTCGCTGGGTGTATCGGGGGACAGTGGAAGGTGTTATTCCAGGGCATGATGCAGAGGGCAGAACCAAGATGAAACAAGCCATATGGCGGAGATGAATGCTACCACTTCATTCTTACCACAAATCCAGATTCATCATCATCTTCGTCCTCTGATGTGTCAGATGCCTCACATGTGGGTGGTGGTGTTTAGTCTGCATCACTGTGTGGCACTGACCCATCAGGGGCCGGAGGTGGAATGTCTGCCGCACTGTGTGGCACTGACACTTCAGGGGGCGGAGATGTGGATGGAGTAGTAGCAGCAGCATTCATCCGCGCCAGGACTTCTGGCGGCAATGCCATGACGAGGATCTGCAGGGCATGGAAGATCACAGCTACACCTCGCTGGTGTGCAGCCATGGTAAACATTCTTTCTGCCTGCATCCGCTCCAAGCTCTCCATCATTCTCCTTATGTGTCCCAACTCCCGGCTGACATCGCTGGAGCCATTCTGACTAGACAGTTGTTCTTGGCTCAGAGTCATGACTCCAGCGATGTCAGCCATGGATTGTTGGAGAGCATGGAGCGGACAGTGGGTGCCCGTTAGGGACTGTAAGTGGTCCCTGATGGGACTTAGACACCCACGTATGGCATCTAGTTTGGCTGCCATGAGGTCGAACCCCACCCGCAGCTGATCGGCCATCTTCTCCAGGCACCCTAACACACGGCGTTGGAATGCCATGTGTTGGTCGTGGGGGTCCTGGGAGACTGTCATGGTGGTGGGTGCTTCCTGATGTGTGGTCTGTGCAGAGGTGGGGTCTCCTGGATGCAGCTGGGCTGCCCTGCTCTTGGAGTTGGGGTGCCGAAGCTGTTCATGAGCTGTTGGAGGACGTCGGTGTCGATGTTGGGGAGGTCCTCTTCATCATCAGTGCTGAGTTGTTGGGTCTGCTCTGCAGGAGGTGTTGATTCTCCCTCTGAAATGTGATGGGGAGATGCAGATTGACATTGTGTTCACATGTATGTTCACGCATTGTACAAGTTTCCTTACAGACTGCATGACAATGTACATTGTGACTGTTTGTGAGGAGATGCCTATTTGATGCAGGACAGTTGACATTTCTACACCATCAGGGATGTGAGGTTGAACTTGTACATTATCATCTCACAGTTTCCTGCTATGCCAAATGCGAATGGCCTTTTTTTACACACAAGCAGCAGCAGTTGTGTCCTCTGTTCTATTGTGAAGGTGTTGCAGTTTGTTCCACATTGTTGTCAATGTTGAGGTGCTCTGATTCTTATGTGTGTGTGCTGCATTGTGGGTGTGTTGCCCCTTCAGCTCTGATTTTGCTGGCCCTTATCCCTTTCAGGGGGTGTGCCTTTCACTTCTGTGCTTATACAGTGCTGAGAAATTGCAGACTTGAGTAAATTGGGCTCTTGGTCGGAGTTGTGACTCTTGGGCATGGTTTGTCCGCAGATGTGCTATACTTAATTGTGCATGTGTGCCATTGTGCCCATCTCCCCCGTCCCCCCAGTCCCTGGTCGTTACTCACCCTGTTGCTGTTGGCTCAGGTCATGTTGTGCAGTGTCCGGTCCCCCAACTCCTGCCACCGTCTCCCCAATGATGACTAGGGTCACCATTTCCTCTATCTCATCCAGCTCCTGGTGTGTCGCTGGACTCCCACCTCCAGTCTGTATTGCTGCTTTCAGGTTGGCTGCGAGTTTCAGCTTGGTTTTGCGCTTCACATCAGTCCAGCGCTTCTTGCAGTCGTCCATTTCCCTTCTCTTCACTCCGACTGCATTCACCTTGGCCAAGATGGACTGCCATATAGTATTTTTAGTTGCCAATGACACAGTGGAGGTGATGAACAGTTGGTGGTGGTGTTCTATCACCTCCGTAATGAGGATCTGGTTTTCCTGCGTACTGAAAGGTGGGTTCCTCTTCTTCTTCTCCTTGCTCCTTCCCTGACCCCGAGGTCCCAGGCTGGTCCTCCGTGGGGCTTGTGGGGTTCTGGTTGTCCTCTGTACTTGCTCCGGCTACCTCCATGGTGCTTCGCAGTTGTTTGTGTTTTGTTTGTGTTTTTTGTTGCCGCTTTTATTGTGGTTTTTCCCGCCTGACTTGTGGGACTTGCAGGCCTGGCGCTGCTTATCGCTGGATTTTTTGTCGCATGTGGGCCCATTGCAAGTTTTTTCACGTTAGGCTTTAGATTTGTATCGCTGTCCCGGTAATTTTATCGCGGACATTGACTCGTTATCTGGAAACTATCGCATGCTACCTCAGTGTTGAGAATGAGACGTTAACACGGAGTTATTTTGCCGCGATAGACGGCGATGTGAAAAATTGTGTTAATCTTTTTTGGCGATGATTATCGCACGTTCTTGAGAATATCCCTATCGTTTCTATCGCTGAACATCTTGTCACCTTGCTCGGCCCTTAATTTGGATACATCAGTAAAACAAAACGTCCGTTTTCTTGTCGCTAAGCAGTCTTGTTTAAATCCTTTTTCATAGTTTCTTCTTTTCATGATCTATTTGCGTAAAAAATATTTGCTAATAGAGACATCATTGAGTTAGTCACACACCTCTGGGGCTATGTGCTTATCTTACAAAATGTTAACAATTTGCTTTTTCACACTCAAGGGTACAGGGATCTATGCAGTTACTTTGACGATCATTGGGGATCAGAAGTTGTTCTCTTAAAGAGTTATTTTTAGAAGCATCACAGTGGTAGCTTGATTTTTGGATTCATTTTAGTATCAAGTGTTGTATGTCATTTTCGATGTGCATGGGGTTTATACGAATTATTCCGGGTCTTGCAAGCCGTTTTATTTGAACACCATTTTCAAAACCAAGACTGTTTTTATTGTATTTTCTGAGGAGGCTCAGGCTGAATACGTTTGTGGTTATTAAATGATGTGCTGCCTGGAGCAGTGGTATTTGCTTCTTTATCTAACACAATGTGTAAAAGACTAGATCACACTTGTTTACTCTTTATCAGGGCAAAGGATGGATTTATTTTAAAGCTAAGGGCTCAATTCACCTGCATAAATCCATGAGGAGAAATTTCCATGCTCATATATTTACCACTAGGCAGGAGTATACATCTCCAACTTAACGCAATTCAGTAACACCTGGTGGAGGTTTATGCCTTCTAAAAACAATTGTATAATGTGATTTGAACAGGTGTCTACAATATCTACTGATCTTCGACTATTTTTTAAATAATTTTTTATTTTATTTTAATTTATTTGCATTTTTATAATGTGATTTAATAGGTGTTTACAAAGTATGCTGTTATATGATCATTTTTCTACATTAATTATTTCATTTAGTTTTTTAACATTTGTACATTGTGATGTACAAGTCTGCAATCAATGTCTCAAGTTATGTGACTTATTTCCGTTTATTAATTTTTATATTTGAGGTATTCAGCTTTGCTCTGGTATTGTTATTCCCTGGCTCAATTGATTTCTACATGGATCCCTGTAGTACCTATGAGTGGCCGTGAGCCATATATGACTCACTCCAAGACTTGATTTAGCAAGTCTGGGTGCAGCAATGCTGGATTAGATGTGGGTTTATCTTTTTACTGAATTGTAACCGAGAATTTGCTGTTGGTGCATGTTTTTATTTGCATGTCACTTCTGATGTCCTTCTTTAATTTTCCCATTCTTCTTCCTAGTGGATATTCACGATATTTGCAGCCATTCCCCATTGCCACTCCCATATTTACACCTGAAACATAGGACTACATGTGAGGAGCCCTATGCCTACCATTAAAGAACTCCACATACAAAAGATAAGACCAGTGTAGGAGTAGCTCTATGCTTGTACCTTTGAGAATTGTATTTAGGAGTATGTGAAGTAATACTTGAGGAATTCCATTGCACATGTTTGCAAATTCATTTGTTTATTGGACGCTAAATGTTAACGGAGGTGTGAGGCTTCACATTACAAGGAGCTGCAAGTAAGGACCACTCACCATGACAACATTAATTCTAGTTGGTAGGGAGGGGTGGCATTAAAAATAATTTCTGTGCTGCAAAACATTGTGAGAAGAGTTGGCTTTTGGCAGAGCGCGGGAGCAAAGCTTATCAGATTTGTATAATGGTCTCTTTATAAATCAGAATTAGTATAGTTTTGTTCTCTTTAGTTAAGACTGCAACACAACTGGCTAGGCTAACATTATTGACGTGCTTCACTCTTTTTCCCCATTAACAAAAATAATACAGGAGTTGCCTTCCACCATTCTGACCGTTCATTTTTCTGTGTCATATTTTATCACTTGTGCTGCAAGTAACAACTCTATTAAACAGATACACAAAAAGATATCTGTTTGCCATACATTGCTTACTGCCACAGACCTTTGTTTCACAGCAGGTAAGTATTAGGTGTTACAATTAGCTAAATCAATCATACTCTTTTTATGAAGCTCAAATAATGAGAGACATCGTGGACCCAACGAGATTATAATTTGATACATTTATCTTATTTACAGGCTCTTGCAATACATCATTATTTTAACTTTTTATTTTTTCAATTATGTATCTGTCAGAACATATGTGTTTATTCATTCTGAGATATCCATTTTTTGCTTTCTTCCCATTGTTTGCTCCTGACGGCTGGCCTTTTGACCATTGTTGTGGCTGCAGCCTGCCGCACTGGCATACCAATAAGTGCTCCCTTTGAAAAGATAAGAACTTTTATTTTCAAATTGCCATGAATGTAAATCTGGTAAGGATCCTTTCACATATGCACATTATGTACAGTGCATAATTTGTAAATGAATAAGTGCCAGGGCCCAAGGTATTTCTCAGGAGCCCATTGCAGCTTCCAACAACTACGGTCCATGCCAGTGCTTCCAAATCCCAGTACCAATGACACCTATTTACCATTACAATCCTACAAATGTGAAAATCTGTACTATACTAGGTGACCCAAAGCTGTAAGACCGGCCTGAGCATCTTGGTATTACTACTTTTGCGATAGCACATTGAATTGTTAAAGACTTTGCCCATGTGCTTTTTTAAAAACAGATTGACAGCACCAGCATATGCTGGAAAGTCATAAATATGTGCCGGTGTTATGAAATAAGTGCTGGTGGTGAGCACCTGCAAAGACTAGCACAAATTAAGCTCTGACTATGTAGATATGGGAAGTAGGGGTGAATTATATATTTGTCCAACCTAGTTCTAAAGTATAACTTGCAATTTAGGATTGCATATTTTCCTACTCATGTCTGCTGTAGGACTTATCTGTTGTTGAATAAAATATACATTAGATAGTTAACTTTGTACAGGAGGGTGCTTTCAAGGCTTTCCCTGTCTATTATCTAATATCTTTATAGAAATTAAGAGGCATAAAATAAATATTCCCAGAACTCAGCTGAAGTGCATCTCAAGAGGCACACATCCATTTGTATTTGGGATTGTACCCATTTACGCCTTTTGCTGGCCCTGTTTCAAACTGCAGTTTGAAGAACTGGTCGCAAAAAACACAAAATGGCAAGTAGGATGCCCATAAGGCCTGGCAAGTGAGGACATCTGCGGTCATAGAGTCTTTAGCATTTATACTTATCTAGAATGTTGAACTAGCAGATACAGTTGAGCTAGGACCTACAAGAGGCCTGACCAAGGGTTGGCTCAGAGGAGAATAGTTTCTTTGAAGCTCACTCAGAATATGGAACCTGGAGGGTCAGAGTGGAGTAAGGAGGCAGAGGGATACCTCGTCTCCTCTCATACAGAGAATCCCAGTTTAGTTTTTTGGTGTTTGAGGCTCTAGGATTGTTTTGATGCCACAAAGCATATACTCAAGATAGAAAGTATCAATTTCCTCTGGAACTGGTGGTGGAAAAGCTGTGAATTGCGAAATAAATAACCTGTTCTCAATATCAATGACTGTCTGTGTTACCTTTTAAAACACCTTGATTCATACACTCCATAGAGAGAACCTACTTGTACACAAAGCTGTGGTGGTCTCTGCTGCAACCAAGAAATACAAACAGAAGATTTCATGTGCCATGAGTTGCAATACTTCATTGTGAAGATTATTACCAATTGTACCATAAACGAATAGCACTTTAAACTGGTGTCAAACATCAACTGATCATGCTTGGTTGCAAATGCAGCTTACGCTGCTGCAATAGATGGAAAGGAATATCAGACTTTACAACTTGAGTCGTTACAATGAGTTGGCCATTACAACACTGTTGAACTTGGCCCTTTCTACAGGGTCATCCCCAAACGTTTTGCCTTCGCCCTTCTGATTTCTGAACCCGTATTGGTTGGCGTTTAGGACTCTGCATACTTTACCATTGATAACCAGTGCTAAAGTGCTTGTGTCCTCTCATTAACACATGGTGTAATTGGCCTATACACAATTTCCATATTTAATCTATTTGTAAGTCCCTAGTAAGGAGGCACTACATGTTCCCAAGGCCTGCAAATTAAATGCTACTAGTGGGCCTACAGCACTGATTGTGCCTCCCACATAACTATCACTTAAAAAATGTTTCAGGTCTGTCAATGCAGCCTGTATGTCCAGTTTTAAACTGCCATTTCGACCTGGCAAAGTACATTTTTTGCCAGGCCTAAACCTTCCTTTTTGATACATATAAGTCCCCCTAGGGTAGGACCTAGACAGCCAGAGTGCAATGCATTTAAAAAGTAAGACATGTACTTTTATGTTTTCCATCTCCTGGTACTGAAAAAGTAGATTTTCACTGCTGCAAGACTGGCATCTTCCATAGGAGAACATTGGAGTTACCTTAATACATTTTATAAGTGTAATTTACAAATGGGAATAGGTGACCAGTTCATGTTTGGTGTCTCTGAAATTGGAATTTAAAATCTTAAATTATGGTGAAGTCGAGTTTTAAATTACAATTTTGAAAATTCCACATTTAGAAAGTTGGCATTTTCTTGCCTTAGCCATTTGGTGCCTGCAGCCTTTCCCTGGGTCACGACTGGGTATAGTTAACAGTTGGGCTTTGTATATTCCTTCTAGACAGCCACACGCAATGGGGAGCTTAGGTATGACTGGCTGTTCCATCACTGGCAGGAAGGGAGTGTGGAGCTGGGTCCAACCCCACTTACACTTGAATAGGATGTGTCCTGCCTCCACACAAAGGGCTGCAATCCCCCTGTAGTTAGCCTGGAGCCAGGAAGGCAGGGCACCTGTGCACTGCAAAGGCATGCCCCTAGAAGCTTCTCCCTACTTCAAAGGCACAACTGGGTATAAATACTGGACCTCATTTTCAGTACACTTCTGGACCTGTGAATACTCTACAAGTAAGAAGAACTGATGTGCTGCTTCAAGGACTGCCACTCTGCCAGACTGCTGCTCTGAAGAGCTGCTGCCCTGCTGTGCTGACCTGCTGCAAGCTTCCCTCTTGCCTGGGTGAGAAGGACTGGACCTGCATCACTTGAACCCAGAGAGACTTCAAGGGCTAGTTTGCTGGCCTCCTGATATGAAGCCTCAGGGACACAACAGGCTTCCAACAACCTTACACCTGGACTCTGCCATCCGTGACTCAACCCTGCCAAGTGGTGCCTCTCCAGTCCTGGAACCTTGGAAGTGGGCTTAAGGTGTTCTGCCAGCCTCTGTGGATCCAGGGGAACTGACGCATCTCTTCTGCTGCGCGGCACAAACCCAGCGGAACTGACACATCTCCTGTGCTGCGCGGCACAAACCCAGCAGAACCAACACATCGCTGCTGATGGTGGATTGGACCAGTCACAAAGACCAGCACTGCATCCCAGCCCAGCAGAACTACATCTGTGCAACACATCCTTGGCACATGCCCTTGCGCCCCTCGTTGATGGCAGCCTCAATGACAACAGACTCCTCATTGCAGCCTTGCAGCTACTTTTAACTTTTGCTTTGACCCAACTGCATACCGCATCCTTGACACCGGACTTCCTATCACAAGCCCCATTGACGGGTTCCTCGACGACGATGCAGCCCCTCACATTGCAGCCTTGCTGCATCTAGGAACTGATGCACTGCTGCGGCTCTGCGATGCATCTTCGACGCGGATCCACACAACGCTCCCCAACGAAGGATTTAAGGCACTTTGTTCAGCAGATCTAAGTGGGTCCCTGTAGCCAACCCACTCTCCATCGCAGGCAGCCTGAACTTTTGACTTTGTCCCGTTCCGGCGTGACCAGATATCCACAGTTGGCACTCTGCACTTTTTGGGCATTATTTTCACAAAAGTCTTCAAAATTGCATATCTCTGGTTTTACTAATTGGATGTTTTTGTTTTGGTCTTGTTTTATTCATTAAAGAGTGTTCCATTTTTCTAACTTGGTGTGGGGGCCCTTTTTGTGTGGTGCTTCCACTTTATTACTTTCTCAAGTGTTTCACAAATGCTTTACACATTGCCTCTAAGTTAAGCCTGGCTGCTCTGTGCCAAGCTACAAGAGGGTTGAGCACAGGTTAATTTAGGTTTGGCTTGTGCCCCACCCGGAGCTCACACCCCAGTCAACCAACAACCCAATTTCTCATAAACATGTTGTGTGCATAGTACGCCATAAGTTTTACTAGCTTTCATTTCTAGGCTGTGCTATTTACAGAAGATGGAAAATCTGATGAGCAGTATTTTCAGGCCTATCTGTCTTTTCAAAATTAATAGGGTGTCATCTGTGAAAAGAAGAGCAGGGGCTTTCTGACCAGCTAAATTGGGGAAGTCATTACTGCACTCATGGTGCATATCAATAACCCTTTCAATAATGAGCATAAATAGGGTAGGGGTGAGCATGTAATTCTGCCGAACCTCTCGCTTGAGGTTAATTTAGTCCATCAGCTCACCTTTCCTGATCCATCTGACTTGAACATTGATGTTACTGCAAAGGTATATTTTTAAATCAAGTATATTTGTTGGCATTTTCAGATTCCTTAACACAGCCCATAGAACATAATACCACATACACATGGTCCTGATTTAAAGTGAATGTTTTCCAGAGAACTAAAATAAACCAGAAAACCTGATCAATGGTGCTTCTGTTTGATCTGAACCCTGCCTGGAGATATGACAAAACTTGTGATTCCTCCATCCAGTCTGAGACTTTGGCCATTACTTGCCTGCTAAATATCTTTTGGACATTATGAATCAGGTTGATTGGCCTATAATTTGCTGGATTATCACTGTTCTCTATTTTATATATAGGGATAATCTCTGCCCATCTCCATGACTCTGGGATCTGGGCACCACCAACAATTGCATTAGATAGAACTTTCACTAATGGACCCCATAGAGCAAACTCTTTTAAAAAAGATCTCCCAGTATCTTGGGGCCTTACCGGCTTTTGAAGTCACAATGACTTTGGACATCTCATCCCATGAGAAATAGACTAGAGGATTAGGTTCACTGCATCCCAAATTATTTATTAAGACTCTGTCCTCAATTTGAATTACTGTGCAGTTTTGGGATGTATGTAGATCTGCAAAGTAGGGAAACCAAATCTGGGGTTGTATACAGAAGTCTGCGGGATAGATTTATCAATATTTCACACATCGCAGCAATCCTCCTTGCTTCGCTGTGCTGCACGAAAGTGAAAGGGCAGAATGTGCTGTATTTATTAGTATATGGCAAATTCCTGTCCTTTCCTTGTGCTAGTGCACAATGTTCTGCCGTGTGCCAAGCATGCACCCTGGCACCATGGTGTAAGGGTGCCTACGTTGCAGACAGGATTTTTTTAATGCAGGAAGGGGCAACTTTCTGCACAAAAACAATCCTCTGAGGCATTTTTCTCTTTCTTCTATATGTGCTGCAGAACACAACACAAATAGAAAGAGGAACAAATGAGGAGAAATAAAGATATTTCTCCTTGATACACCTCACCTGGGGAGGGATTGCATTTTGATGCATTTCTAGGTCTACCATTAATGGTAAATGTGGGAATGTGCCATAATCCATGGCTGGATGCTTGGGAATACCCACGCTTCACCACGCTCCACTCATGGAACGCCTCCCTTGGGCAGAGTAACACAATGCAGTGATTTGCGCTGTGTTGTGCTACTCTAGGTTTATCAAGTCATGCATGGCCATGTAAGGGGGCCTTGCATGGCTTGATAAATCTGGCTTAGTAGTTGTGTCACCCTTGCACCTCCTTGTGTGGTGCACGTGTAATGCAACTTAATGATAAATCTGCCTCTGCATCTCTAGATGTTTTGTGAGTTCTGTGTGCGAAGATATCCACATTGACCTCTTATCCTTGATTTTCCTTGCTTTGACCATACCACTCCAAAGTGCTTCTTCCCAGCTAATTTTTCTTCCATTCTGGACCAACTTATTATCTTTTCTAGCAGTCCCTATCGATTCTTTGATTGCCACTAACAATTTTGATTTGGCCTGCCTGCTGCTGCAATCATACCAGGATTTTTCTTTTGTATTGAACGGCTGGATCTTCATTCTTCTACAGAAGTATTCCCTACGAGATTCAAACTGTATGTCATTGGTATGCATCATTGGAATCACATTCGTGGGGGTATTTAAATGCGGTGTGACGTCATGGGCAAGTGTAAATTAGCTGTTTGCAAGCACATCGGGTCTCACCATTATGAAAGGTCTCTTGACTCTTCTTCTATTTTTAGCATAAAATATTGATACCTCAGATGCAATATCTGATGCAGATAGGTCACAAAGGCTAGTATTCCTCAAAGGGAAGACAAGGGCATTATGGTTGCTTTCACTCTGATCTAATAGCATATATTCTATTTTACGTGCGACATTGGCCTTTTTAAAAGTATTATCAGCTTTCCTGTCTGATACAGAGTGGCCATTACAGGCCCAAAGACCATGGGACAGAGTTTCAAAAGCTTTTCTGAGTGATGCTGTGGGCAACCTTTTTAGGTCGAGCCTAGGCAGTGTGAATGCGCTGTCTGCAAGACCTGCTGTAATCGCTCTATACTGAGTGTAAACCCGCCTTCTGCTTTAATTGGTTCACTCCTGCATCTCTTTTATTTCCTGGCTCCTTATTGGTGGTGCTCCCGATTCTTCACTTCTGTTTTTGTAGTTCAGGAGCACTGGCCAACTACAGTTTCCTTACTCTGTAGTTATTTATATGTTTCTTGAGGGACTACTTGTTTTAAATTTGTGCTAGTATTACTGTGTGAGTGCCTATAACTTGTTTCTATGGGTGCTGGCTCAGTCATTGCTCTCCGCTCTACTCCTGGGCAGCCACCGCTGCCTCAGAGCCACACCAGCACCACAGCTGCTGGGCATGGCGTGCCATGCAGATTCAGCCTGCGGTATGCGCTGCTTCCCACTCTACTCCTGGGCAGCTGCCACTGCCTCAAGCCCCACAAGTGCCACAGCTGCTGGCCATGGCATGCCGTGCAGAATTGCCTCGCCGTTCTTTTTGTGTTTCTTTGCCCCACTCCCCGCTCTGCTCCCAGCAGCTGCCGCTGCCTCACAGCTGTTCGGTGTGCTGTGCAGACTGGGCTCGCTGTACTCCCAGTTCCGGCTCTGGGACGCAAAATTGCACCGGCCCGGTAGGAAAGGATTTATATGTGCATTTGATGATGAGAAATTTTAACATGTAGTACCCCTTTTGGCACATGCTGTCGCAAAGCTGCTTGCCACACACTTTGAATGGTAGATCTTGAAAAAAGACTGAATCTTACGATAACGAATAAAAAAGTCTTCATTTTGTGAGGAGTAAACATCTATTGTTCTAATATCGCTGGTGATAAGCAATTTTGCTTGGTGACTGCATGTGTCTGGTCTTTTTTTATTCCTGCCAGAGTCTCATTAGAAGGTGGTTGAAAACCTGCATGCTCCTCATTCGTTTATGTTTTCACAACTCTGAAATGTCGCTGTTCTGGTCCACCGTAGAGAAGTTGCCTCTTACTAAGAGGGTGTCAGTGGCTGCTATCAGCTTGTCTGGTTGGGAATGCTACCTTCAGCAATGATCTCCCTAATTGCTTCTTCATTGACAGAGCTAAAATGGTGCATTCTGATGAGAGGCGGCCCAGTTTAAACTCTTTATGACTGCTTGTTTGTGCTCTGCCCGGAGGGTTTACGCTTGAATGCCACACACAGAGCACAGGTTCACACGTTAGGTGCTACATGACATAACAGAACACAACATAACACAACATCACACAACACAAGACAGCACAGCTCAGCATAACATAACATAGCATAGCATAACATAGCATAATATAATATAACATTACATTCCGACCCAACACCACCTCCCCAAATGTTCTCTAGAAACATTTCTGTGAGGAGTTGGCCTAGTATATGCTGTCCACTAATTAAAATGGGCACCTTGCACTAGTCCAAACAACCTTTATGGTGATTTAAGAGGTCAAAGATAACCTTAGAAAGCTATCCTAGTGGTAGCTGTGGAGAGCAGCCTTCAGGCTTAGGTCCCGATTCTGATGCGGGTTGGAAAAGCTTCCCGACCGAGGGCCTGATTCTGATGCGGTTAGGAAGGCCTCCTAACGGCATTTGCTCCTTCCAAATCGGATCGGGAACGTGTCTTCCCGACTGAGGGCCCAATTCTGATGCGGTTAGGAACAAATGTTCCCATTGAAGTCAATGGGAGTTCAACCAAATCGTATCTGGAAGCATCCGGATGCATCCTACTCCGCCGGTCGGACTTTCCCGATCCGAGTGGGTCGGACACCATTTCCCAACCGATTCGGTCGGGAAGCATTTCCAACCCGCATCAGAATCGGCCCCTTAGTCTTGAAGGAATGTTAAGCAGCTTGTTTTACCAGAATGCAATCTCATTATATTGGTTAAATGAAAGGAGAACCACACAGTAGTTATAAAAATATGTATTTATTATTATAACACACCTTAAATACCTCACAGTATCTGCTACACGCAGATAAACACAAAGCACACAATACTGTAGCACAGAAACAATCGTAAGCAGCACTAATACACAGTGGGGTCCAGGGGGAGACCAACCCATATACTAAAATAGAGATATAAGAACCACGACTCGAATCAAGACAGTGTCCAGAGGATGTAGAATCGCTGGGACCCCAAGGAACCACCCAAGGTGAGTAAGTAGGGACCCCATGGAGGACAAGTGCAGTGTGAGAACACAACCGCGTGCTACATACAATTCAATGGGAGAGTCGCGGTTGCAGATTTAATGTTTAAGGATCCTTCCCAGTGGATTACGAAGAAACCCTTTGGAACATGGATACCAAAGTACCAGAGTTACCTATTTCAGGGAAGCCAGGTTCATAGGGTCGAAGTGGCGTCGGAAACCGCCATCATTCTCAATGGGAGCCTTCAAAGAAATGCCGCTGCTGGAAAGAAGAAAAGTGTCCGGTGGAACCCACAGGTGTATTCTTGATGGAAGGAACCTGAAAGCAGAGGGGACAGAGTCTGGGTCACTCAGGAGTGACCAGGGGCTCGGTAGACGAATGCCCACCGATGTCAGGTGGTTCAGGTGTGAAGATGGAGACATTGACTCTACAGCTGCAGGGACCAGGAGACGTCGAGGACAACCAGGAGCCGGATACAAGCTGTCCCACAAAGGATGTCGAGTGCTAAGGGGTCAGTGTCCGGCGGGAGCACCAACAAGCCTTGGCAGCGGCAACCCACGAAGAAGGTCAAAGAAGGTTACAGTCTGGCCCAGCAAGGACCAGGGGACTCGCCACAGCAAGGGGAGTCAGGGCAGGCCTGGAGCAACCAGGGGAGTACAAGCAAAGCAATGTTGTCCCTCAAATGGACCCAGAGGCCGAAGGCACAGGAGTCGCAAGGGGACCTCTAGTAGTTTCACAAAGTAACAGCTTGCAGGGCACAGAGTGCAAGGAGGCCAAAGTCCTTTGTACAAAATGTGCACAGAGGTAGGGGCTATCCATAGCCCAATGCACTTAGTTGGGGAATGCCAACAAGCACATGCACTTGCAAAAATACACAGTGCACAGGGGTACAGGTTATGCGGTCCCCACAAGGGATACTGGCCTAAAACTTCGTGAGAGGACAGCTTGATCTCATAGAAAGTAGGAACCCACCTCCTGTGTTGCTGGAGCCTTTGGAGTCTGCAGGAGCTCAGGCTCAGCAGACCAGTCAGTTGCATTATGGTGCCTGCGAATGCAGGGGAGTGACGCCTTCACCCCAAGGGAGATACTTCAGTTGTCCTTGATGCCCCACAGGTCCTGCATGGATCCTGTATGGTGCATGGGCACAGACGATGCTTTGGACGGAGAGGGAAACGAAGTCGGGCCCAGTCGAAGTCCAGAGTGTCCAGACGGTTGAAGGTCAGTTATTTCTGGTTCAGAATCTTGTCCACATCGAATCTAGGGTCCTACAGCCAGGCAAGCCCTTTTGTACCCACGGGAGAGGGTTGGACAGATTCAGGGGACCCTCCCAGGGGAGGGTCAGGACAGTGGGGAGGATACTCTCCTGTCCTTTGTTCAGTTTCACGCCAGAGCAGGAGCCAACGGCTCCCAGGACTGCTTTGAACTGGACTATGCACAGGGACACCAAGTGTGCCGAAGATGCAGACTTTCAGGCACTTTGAAAGTGCACTCACCCAGCCCCAATACACTAAATCCTGTCTGGGAGGTGGTCACACCTCCCTGTAACAGGATGCCTATTGTGCAGCCTTCCTCTGCTCGAGCTTGACTCAGCAGCAGGAGGGCAGAAATATGTCTCTGGTTGGCAGCAACCATTTTGTTCTATCCGGGTCGAGAAGGCTGGTACCGGGAAGACCAGGGACCCCACGAAGCTCGCTTTTGAAGGGTGAAATCATACCTCCCACACGGGTTACCAGTGTGGAGGTATGATTCCAAGGTGTTTGATACCAAACACGACATGGTTTGTTGCAGCCATTTTCGAGATAGCATTTTACGCGAGCATATAATGTACCTCTACCTATATGTCTGACTGCGTCACCGACAACCCGTGAGAATGGTCTCCGAAGGCTGCAGAGGGGCTCTGCTCATGCAGGGGCACCCTCTCACATAAAACCCAGCACCCTGCCTTCAGGATTGTTAAGGTCTGCTAGAGGGGTGACTTATAGGTTTTAAGTGCAGTGACCTATAGATATAGTAAACCTATATCTAAAGTAAGTGGTGCATGCACCATCTTACACAGGCTGCAATGGCAGGCCTGTAGTTCCATTTTGCATGGCCTCTCATGGGTGGCATAATACATGCTTCAGTCCATGGGAGGCCTCTGGGGTACCTATGCCCTGGGTACATGTGTACCATATACTAGGGACTGACAAGGGTACCCCAGTATCCAATCTGGAGTGTACCTAAGTACATGCATAACATTTTAGGGAGAAAGCAGATAGACTGTGGTCCTGATTAGCAGGATCCCAGTCAGACTAGTCAAAAACCAGCAAAACACCAGGCAAAAATTGGGGGTAACTATGCAGTCAGATCCTACCTTCCTACAATTTCCCTTTGTGTGTACTATTTTCTCCTAAGAAAGAGAAATAATTGCGGCTAAATTATATGTTCAAGACATCTACCACACATATTTTACTTTCCAATTTGAACTCGGTGCTTCGATCATGGTATGTCGAGGGTAACATTTTGTGGTCGGTTTCTTCACAACCAGGGAGCAGGAGACATGTGAAACTGCTTCTACCACATAAAAGGTCAAAGAGAGGTGTTTGATCAGATGCCACACACAACATGCACTGCGCAGCTTGGTTCCTCTCAGGGACACCCACCTGCTTAGACTATCACATGCATGCCTTGGTGCTAGGGTGTTTGTGGCATGGAACCGTTATATGTGAAATACGCCAAGTATGGAGATCAACCACAGGTTTATTGTTATTTGGCACTTGTATAGTGTTCCATGATAATTAGTATGGCAATGTGGCGCTGCAGCAGTCATAAAGGCATCAATGAAATTTCCCCACATTGTTTCCACGTTATGTTTGTGGTTTTATCATTTGTGACATTCTGAGATCTTTGGGTTATCCGCCTCTAAGCTTGCCCATCATTTAGTGCCAGGGGTCAACACCACTGTCTTTGAGGAGGAAGAATAGCATCATCTCCACTTCTAGGTGCAAATAGGAGTCAGGCGTTCCTGGCGAACAGCTCTGGAGGGATGCTGAAAATAAAATCCTGACTGCGTCACTGCCAGCAACACAGGACGTACAACTGCATCAGGCATTCCATTACATGATTCAAGCATGACAATGAGACTAGACATTGATCTGAACTAGGGTTTCACAAGAGTCAGCATCTAGATGGTCGTAAATAAAACAAGCATTTGCAATGCAATAGGTCTCGCATTACTGAAAGTTTTAGCTATTGGCGTTGCATTATTTTTTGAACACCAATAGCTCAAACTTTCAGTAATGCGAGACCTATTGCATTGCAAATGCTTGTTTGTAAAGGAGCCTTTAATGCTGAAATGCCCCATTACTCATACTCCTCACTCATAAGTTCATGATTAATGCCCAAGGGTTCAAATGTCTCATTGAAATCACCTGTGAGGAGTAGTGAATAGCTTACATCACTCTGATCCTAGTATTTATCAAAAATGTGTATTGTGGGCAATTCTTTGTTCCATTTAGAGCTACAATTATGCACACTAATTAATTTAATAAAAAGTCCTGTTGGGGAAGAAATAAGTAGACCCAGGATATCAGGAGATGTTATATCTAAATACTGAATTGTGCACCCAAGTGTAATTTTTATCCAGATTGTTACTCCTTCAGATGGGCGGCTAACTACTGAGGGCCTTGCTTCTATTCCATGATTCAGGTTACACAATCTATAATGCGGTAATACTGCTCATGTTTCCTAGAAAGCCTCCCCATTCTGAATCGCTTAACCTGGACTTCAATCCTGCCATGTTCCAGGACAATAGTTAGATTCGAAAAGGACCCATTAAGTTCCGATGTGTGAAACTGGTGTCATTATTGTAACATCCCCATTGGGTGAACAATTAATACGATGGCCTGTATTATTTATGAATCCCCCCCCCCTTATACTAACTGCCAGACACCCATTGTGGACTACATTAACATCTAATCCTACGTTATGCAAACCTGCCTCAGCTAGCAGTGGCCATTATTATATCAGTTTATCTTGTTGGATTCTGAGTTCATAGTTTGAGTCATTGGGATTTGAATTTTTAACCCTACAACACAAATGTGTGCATCTCTCTGATCTGCACCAGGCGGGTTTTGATGAAAACCTTGTAATCAGTGGATTAAGATGAAATCTTGTAATCGGTGGACTAAGATGGTGCATAGGTCAAGGCCAAAGAAGCCTTCTGCTAGTTTGTCTCTGGACAATCTTAAAGCAATCTAATCATATTGCCCATTTGGCAGGAAATAATGCTTTACATAGTGAAGTCTGATCTTATCATGGAATAACAGTGATGTGATCACTTTATTCTTTATTGTTTGCCTACCTTGACTTATGAAGCTGCAGTTATAATTTTAAATTTAGTGTGGAGGTTTGCTGTGGAAACTTGCCTAATCGACCTACTGCCTTGCCACTCTGGGGCAGAGTGCTAATTGACTCTGCAATTGTAAGATGATCAAACCTATTATTGCAGATTATATCTGGATCAATGTAGGTTTTATCTCCTGGTAGTAGCCTTGAGATGGGGCTCACTGTGTTGTCAGAGAGGGGTTGTTTGAGGAGATCGATGCGGCCCTTACTGTCTGATACTGAACAGTAACTGGGCTGCTGGACAGGTAGTGGGTGCTGGGTGCTTTGTCCCACACTGTTCACTCGTACTTATTTCTTGGCTGTTTTCCCCTGTATCTGTATATTAATTCTATTTATATAAACCGCATTTTGGACCCAATTAAGCAATAGCAAAGTTTCCAGTATAGTTCAGCCTGAGCTCAGCTTCTAGCTTTAATTATTAGTCAATACCCAATGGAGTTAAATTAGAATAACTACATAGCATACTTCACTGCAGGCTGAAACAGGGCTCATAGGTGCTACATGCACCATGTTCCCATATTACCTAAAATAACAAACATGTAGGGGATAGCAGGACTGGAGAGCTTAAATGGTACACATAAAAAACAAAAGGGCATATTTACCAATATTTCAGACAGTGCAGACTCTGTCCTCAATTTGAATTACTGTGCCATTTGGGGATTTGTATAGATCCGCAAAGTAGAGGAAAACGAATCTGGGGTTGTATAAAAATTCTGTGGGGCAGAATTATCAATATTTCACACAGCGCAGCACAGCAAGCCACCTTGTTGCCCTCCATGAAAGGGAAAAGGCAGGAATGCACCGTATTTAGCAGTATACAGCACATTCCTGTCCTTTCCTTGTGCTGGTGCACAATCTGTTGTCTTGCGTCAATGCAGGCACTCTTGCACCATGGTGAAAGGGTGCCTGCTTGCAGACAGGATTGTTTTTATGCTGCACAAAAACAATCCTCTAAGGCATATTACTCTTTCAATGTGTGCTGAAGAATGCAGTGCACATAGAAAAAGGAAAAAGCAATGAGAAATAAAGATATTTCTTCCCGTTACACCTCCCCAGGTGAGGTGTAGCATTTTTACCGCATTCCCAGGTCTACCAGTAATGGTAAATCTGGGAATACGTCAAAATTCATGGGTGGATGCGTGGGAACAGCCACGCTCCACCCATGGAATGCCTCCCTGGGGCAGAGTAACGCACAGCAGTGATTTGCGCTGCGTTACTTTAGATTTATCAAGCCACGGAGGGTCAGGCAAGATGGCCTTGTGTGGCTTAATAAATCTAACTTAGCATCAAGAAGGCGCAAGGGCGACACAACTCTTTGATAAATATGCCCCAAAGCACATAAGTCATCACCCGGGATCCCACAAACAGGGCTAAGGTGGGTGTCTGTCCTGCATCTTCCTGTCTCTGAAAGGCACAGACCATCCTGCTCTTGTCCCGGGCTTTACCCAGACATGGCCCCACGGCTGCACAGTGGGAGTTGCAGAAGCACTTTATATCCATATACCCCTTCGTCCTCCACCCTCTACAGCTGTGGATTGTGGGGTTTAGAGTCCCCCAGGCCAAATCCTTATCATCCCATGTAGCGGGAGTTATAGAAGCATGTTATAGCGCTAAAGCAGATGTGGCCCTTCTCCTCTTCTCTCTGCTGCAGTGGATTGTGGGGCTTATAGTCCCCCAGGACAAATCTGTATTATCCAGCGCAGCAGCATTTGAAAAAGTGCTTTATAGTGCTGGAGCAGACATGGCCCTCTTCCTCCATCCTCTGCTGCAGTGGATTGTGGGGCTTAGAGTCCCTCAGGCAAAGTCCTTATTATCCCGATACAGCAATACAGAAAAGCCGCTAAACAGAATTATACCAAATTTAGCATAAAGTTAGACTTTTACTGAGGAAGAATGCTTTATGTGATCTGGTGTAAATCTGTTCAGTCGTTTAAAAAAAAATTACATTTAAAATGTTGCTGGGGTGCTCAGGAAGGGTGTAGAAAAAGGTATACCTCGTCTGTTGGTGTCCAGATATTCTCTGATTGGCCACTTTAAAGGGGACTAGTCGATTCTGATTGGCTGATTACAACCTGAACAATATATTGTGGCAGCCATTACAGGACTATGGGACATGGTCCCTATCGAAATGGATTCTAATGGAAGCCTGTTTTTGGCAGTCACAAAAGGAGCATTTATAAAAAATGATAACAGATTTTCCTCACAATATAAATCATTTGTTGGTGGTACAATACTAATTTTAGGAACTGTGGTGTATTCTAAGGTGATTTTACACCATATAAAATGCGGATCCTCTACTGGGATTTGATGAACCATGTTTGAGAGAAAACTCTTTTCTCTCTTGATTTTCTCATAGAAGCTAAAGAAGTGCTCCAGAACCTAAAATGAGAGCATATTTTCTGTAAGTTCGCACTATCTTCCTCAGCCATGTGAGAATAAAACCTGACAGTCTGACATACTGAGTAAAACATGTACTTCCAATAGCAGCAACAGCAGCCTGTCAGTTAATTCTCCAATGTTCAACTGCAGCCTCCCAAAGAGTTCTAATGAACACCTAGGGGGATATTCTCAAGAACGTGTGGTAAATATCGCAAAAATTAGCTTAACGCAACTTTGCACATCGCAGTCTATCGCGGGAAAATAACGCTGTGTTAACGTTGTATTCTCAACACGGCGGTACCATGTGATAGTCTCACGCTAACGTGTCAAATGACCGCGATAAAATTACCGTGACGGCAAAAAAATGCGAAACACGAACGCGAAAAAAGTTGCGATGTGGCCAACCGCGATAAAAAAATCAGCAATAACCAGCGACAGGCTTGCAATTCCCACGCGTCATGCGGGAAAATGCACTATAAAAGCACTGAAAAACCCAAACAAAATAATTCAAACTGCGTAGCACCATGGAGGAAGCCGGAGCAAGTACAGAGGACGACCAGAACCCCACAAGCCCCCAGGAGGACCAGCCTGGGACCTCGGGGTAACGGAAGGGCAAGGAGAAGAAGACAAGGAAGACGAGGTTCATTCCGAAAACAGGATCATCATCACGGAGGTGATAGAACACCACCAACAACTGTTCGTCACCTCCAACGTGTCATTGGCAAATAAAAATGCAATATGGCAGTCCATCCTGGACAAGGTGAATGCAGTCGGAGTGAGGAGGAGGACAATTGGAGAGGTCAAGAGGCGCTGGAATGATGCGAAGCGCAAAACCAAGAAGAAACTCGCTGACAACCATCAGGCAGCAATGCAGACTGGAGGTGGCAGTCCAGCGGAACACCAGGAGCTGGATGAGATGGAGGAAATGGTGGCCACAGTCATCAGTGGGGAGACAGTGGCAGTAGTTGGGGGTCCGGACACTGCTCGACATGACCTGACACAACAGCACCAGGGTGAGTACCGAACAGGGACTAGGGGGACGGGGGGAGATGGGCAGAATGGCACACAATTAAGTAGAGCACACTGCACACCCACAATGACTCTGGATCATGTCCCTGATCCCCTTGGCACACTGCAGCACACATACAAACAGCAAGTAGGCCCCCGTCCACCATGGGCACAAAGGGGTCCCTCCCCACACTGCACCAATCTCACAACCAACCCATGCACAAGTGTCAAAACCAGCAAAGCTGCGTGTCTGTGAGCCACACTGACAATGCAAGTGACACTGTATGACGAACAGCATGGCTGCAGTCCAATTATCATGACATGGTGCACGCCACGACACTGAGGTGGCTGAGTGTGGAACACATCCGTAAAGGAGCAGGTCACACTCTGACACATCCACGTGCACAGACAACCCCTGACGTCAACAACACATCTGCGGATAAACCATGCCCAAGAGTCCAAAATCCGAACTAGAGCCAAAATTAGCCAAGTCTGCAACATCTCAGCACTGTAGAAGCACAGAAGTCAAAGGAACACCACCTCAAAGGGATAAGGGGCAGCAAAATCACAGCTGCAGGGGTGACTCTCCCACAATGCAGCACACACACATAGCAATAACAGCACATCCTCATTGATGACAATGTGGTACAAAGTGCAACACTCTCACTACAGAACAGAGGACACAACTGCTTCAGCTTGTGCGTAGAAACTGGCCAATCACATCTGGCATAGCAGGAAACTGTGAGATGATAATGTACGTGTACAACCTCACATCTGTGGTGTAGTTCAAATGTCCACTGTCCCGCATCAAATAGTCAGCTCCTCCCAAACAGTCACAATGTACATTGTCATGCAGTCTGTATGTAAACTTGAACAATGTGTCAACATACATGTCAACACAATGTTAAAATGCATCTCCCCTTCACATTGCAGAGGGACAATCAACACCTCCTGCAGAGCAGACCAGACAACTCATCAGTGATGATGAAGAGAACCTCCACACCTTCGACACCGACGCCCTACAACAGGTCATGGACAGCTACGGCAACCCACCTCCAGGAGCAGGGCAGCCCAGCTGCATCGAGGAGACCCCACCCCCTGCACAGACCACACAGCAGGAAGCACCCACCACCACGGCTGACTCCCAGCACCTCATCGAAGAACACATCGCATTCCAAGGCCATGTGTTAGACTGCCAGAAGGAGGTGGCTGAACAGGTGCTGGTGGGGTTCGACCTCATGGCAGCCAAACTAGATGACATACGTGGGTGTCTAAGTCCCATCAGGGACCACTTACACTCCCTAACGGACACCCACAGTTCGCTCCATGATGCCCAACAATCCATGCCCGACATCACTGGAGTCATGACTCTGAGAGGAGAAAAACTGTCTAGTCAGAGTGGCCTCAGCAATGTCAGCCGAGAGTTGGCACAGATGCTGAGGATAATGGAGAACATGGAGCGGATGCATGCGGAAAGAACGGCTGCCACGGATGCACACCAGCGAAAAGTTGTTGGGATCTTCCATGCCCTGCAGATCCTCATCATCACATTGCTGCCACTAAGGCAGTCGCTGATGAATGCTGCTGGTACTTCTACACACACATCTCTGGCCCCTGATGTGTCAGTGGCACACAGTGCTGCAGACCAGACATCAGCACCCACATGTCAGACAGATGACATAGAGGACGAAGATGTGGGTGATTCCACCTTTGTAGTAAGAAGGAGCCAGTAGCATTCTTCTCTGCCATATGCCCTGTTTCAGCTTGGTTCTGCCCTCTGCATCATGCCCTGTAACAACACCTCCCACTGTCCCCCGAAACACTCTGTGACACTCACCTTGGACCTCGACATGGACTGCCATATTTTGTTTGCTTACCAATGACACAGCAATCAGACTGCGGACTGTACTCTTCCTCTTCCGATGTACTTGTCAATCCCTAAATGACTCTGGCTGGCCCTCCACTGAGCTACAATGTAATGTGGGGTTTGCATGGCCATGTACTGCTCCAGCTCCGACACTCCACCGAATGTGAATAAATCATTCAAATTCACACAGATGTGTCATGTCCATAATCGATCAAGTATGAAAGTATGGATGAATGTAAGTACATTGATTGCCCAAAAAGGCACACCCTGGGTAATGAAAGCAATGCACATGTTTGACCGTGACACACATAGGAAGTGAGATGACTGGGAATGTGTGCACTAGCTGTGGCCTCATTGCTCTGAAACAACAATCACGCAATTCCTCAACTTTGCCCCACGCAATGTTAGAAATAGGGCTGGGCAGGAAATGTCAAAGTCGTTGGCCGGCCTAAAGTAGTGTCCCCGATCACATTTGACAACAGAACATCTCTTCGCATACCTACTCACACTCAACTGGGTGGACACAGCCTGTAGTGATGGATCACATTGATCCACATGGCAAGAATATGGACACCATACTCACATTGCTGAAGACACGTAAGAGCACAGGTCTATCAGCAACTATCCCAACCACTATGTCTGGCTCACAGAGGTGGAGCTGGCAATAGGGACTCACCCCTAAGTGTATTGCGTCAGTCAGTCCCTCCCTGTGTACGGACAATGCTCATTGAGGCACACGATTTGTCATTCCAATCAACACTCATCACAGTTAAACACTAGTGAAGTTGCCGTAGACTTTATTGCCATGTGCGTGTCAGTACGGGCAAGACAAGGGCCACAACATGCAGACCAATGCATCAGACACTAACAGGCAGCATTCGGTCACGGTACAGTTCCACGTGACAGGCGTTGTGCATGTGCCCGGGATGTTCTGCCATTGCGTTGGTGGCTCTCGTAGAACCGGCACTCTTCTGACCTGCGGCAGTTATGTGGATGATATGCCACAGCTCGGAGCAATGAGTTGTATGTGTGTGCAATGTTTGGACGTATGTGTTGTTGTGTACGTAAGTGTCAAGGGCATTCCATGCAAGAGTACTTCGAGCAAGGACTTCTGTGTGTGGGGTGTGGATACGTTGGTCTATCATTAGCGCTGTGCGTAGTGTGGGAGTCGTCATCAGCTGCTATGGTATCTCGCTCAGGGGGTGCCTGCCGCATGCAAGACCAAGGTCGGAGGTGCAGATGTCCTTCCGCCTTATGCATTGAGACAAAGGAGCTTTCATCCCTAATGTTAGTCTGACTACAGCTTGCATTCTGGAAATGTGATGTGGCTTTCGCGCTGCAATTGAGGCTAGGCCTTAGGCTTATGGTGCACCAATAGCGATACACACACAACAGTTGGCATGCATGAGCCAAGAGCCCGAGCGGCCTTGCGCTCCTTGTACAATACCTTCGTGAGCGGCCGCCCTCCGGGTGCATGCAACATTGCCGATTGCGGGCCGTGTGGTTCAGACACTGCAACAGAGACACACGCATCAGTTGGTTTCCTGTCCAGCCCAGAAATTAACCTCACCCAGAGCCCAGGGATAATTATTCACACCCCTACGCTGGCCTGGCGTACGCCGACCCAGCCCACTTGGCTTACGTATAAAGGGGGGACGACGACGCTACGTGTCCCAGTTCTTCCCCACTGCCGGAGGTGAGATGGCTGCGTCCGCCTGGCATATCACGAGACTCAATCAGAAAGGGTCCATGACTTGCGTTGCACAGAGTTGGTGGCACCGGAAACACTGCGGCCGGCACAGGCCTACCACCACGGGATGGTGACTTTCGGTGCACTGAGGTAGGGGCACCTTAGGTGCTGAGCAGGTGTGCAGCCTGTGATGATGCACCATCCTGGTGGTCCAGACTGGTAAGGGTTTATGTGAGCCCTGCTGGACCGCAGTGTAGGCCTGAGCCAGCGGGCAGTGCGGGCCTACCGCCACGTGGCGTTGCCTCGCAGTTCACAGAGTTAGTGGCACCTATAGAGATGAGTGGGTGTGCAGCCTGCGATGATGCCGTGTGCACTGATATGATCTCTGCCATTGCGAAATCAAGACCCAGAATCACGTGTGTGACCTGGTGGCCCGCTGGGCGGGGCTGCATGATGTGGAGACTGCCAAGGTTGCGGGCCCCGTGCTTGGAGCTTGCACCAGCACGTGGTGGGCCCTCTTGGAGACATGCTGGTGGCGGAAGGTGAGCAGTGAGGCCTGGGTGAGCAGGGGTGGGCAAACACCACTGGGCGGCGGAAGGGGCTGGGGTGCAGCAGCCTGTGTGCGCATGGGCGGCCAAGTGATGATGGCGTGTGCACTGATATGAACTCTGCCATTCATGAATCTGGACTCTGTTTCAGATAAGGGACCTGGTGGACTGCAGTGTATACCGGCACGTGGTTGGAGACACACCGGTGGCAGCAGGTGAGCAGTGAGGCCTGGGTCAGCAGGGGCGGGCAAACACCGCTGTGCGGTGGGAGGGGCTGGGGTGCAGCAGCCTGTGTGCACAGGGGCGGCCAAGCGATGATGGCGTGTGCACTGATATGAACTCTGCCATTCATGAATCTGGACTCTGTTTCAGATAAGGGACCTGGTGGACTGCAGTGTATACCAGCACATGGTTGGAGACACACCGGTGGCAGCAGGTGAGCAGTGAGGCCTGGGTCCGCAGTGTCAGCACTCTCTCTCCCTCTCTTCCTTTCACTGTCTCTCTCTCTTCCTCTGTTACTCTCTCGTTCTCCCTCTCTTCCTTTCACTGTCTCTCTCTCTCTTCCTCTGTTTCTCTCTCTCTCTCCTTCTCCCTCTCTCCCCCTTTCTCTTTCTCTCTCTCCCTCTCTTTCACTCTCTCTCTCTCTCCCTTTCTTTCTCTCTCTCTCTGTCCTTTGATGAACGCATGACACACCTTCTTATCTTGGATTTTGTCTTGCAGCCTGTGTCTTACAGATTGTCCGGAGAAGACCCGCCATGACTCGTCCAAATAGTTGTTTTGAGTTAAATTTGAATTAAATAATGAATGAATGATGAATGAATGATTCTCCTTTTTCTGACCACACATGAATGTTAATTGTTGTACTTGTGCGACATCAGGCGAATTGTTTTGTTCATGATTTCGTAAAGTTGATGTAAAATATCTTTGTCCGGGGTAGGGTCCGGGGGGGGTCCTGGGGGGGTGGCGGTGGGTGTTGTGGCCCTCTTGGGTATCCGGCTGCATGATCAGTAGCTCCATGGCATCTGTTGTTCTTCTGGTGTGGCTGTGGGCTGGACTCCCATTTCTGGTGCAGGTTATCGTCCGACTTAATACCAGGAAAGAGCAGGTGTTAATTCCCTGCTGCTAACGCGCCTTATCGCATGTTTTGTGATCTTATCGCCGATCTGACTGGTTGTTGAGAATGTTGCGAAGTGGTGTTGTCGCGGGTTTTTGCACGGGAACGCCTACTCTGCATCTCATTAGCGTTAGTTGCCGGTGTCATCCGTGGCAATGTCTTTTGCGGCTGCTATCGCAGGTAAACTGGCGATATCGGCTGTTAGCTCCAGCTTGTGAATAGGGCGATAAATCTATCGCCACTTTGGCTGCGATAAAGAGCCGCTAACTCGGCGATAAGTCCTTGAGAATATGCCCCCTAGAGTGCAAACATTCTGTGCTAATGACAAAAGTGTGGCATTCTTGAAGCCACCTTGATTGAATTAAAGCTGTAAAACTAAAACCATCCCCTTTAGAAATTAACAAAATAATGTGGTTCATTTTGTCATAGACTTTATGGTTATGGCTGTAGAAAGCAAAATTAAGACACATTTTGCACAAACGCTCAAATATCTTCCTCATCCATTTCAGTAAAACATTCCAACAGGCAGACTGAAAAGTACTTTTAACACAAGCAGCAGCCTGCAGATTAACTTGTAGGTGATCAACTGCAGCTAACCACATTGTTTTAATGAACAACTAGAGTACTAACATTTGGTATTTGCGACAAAAGTTTTGCACACCTTAAAGTCATCTTGATGGAATGAAAGGTGTAAAACTGAAAGCATTTCCTACAGAGGATATTTCAGTAAATGAAGAAAGGAGGAAGCTTGATAACAAAAAAGTTTCCCAAGATGGCCGCCGAAGCAAAAAGAGCCCAAATGTATTCCAGATGTCACCCAAATACAGCCCAATGATGGAAGTGTGAAACAATCAACTGGATAATAAAACAAAAAAAATAGCAACTACTTTAAAAGCCGTTTGTTACTATTTTAGACCTCAGAAAACGTGTCCTCATTTTAGCTTCCTAGAGCACTTGCCATCATTTCAGTGAGTAAAGCCCCTCATTTTGTTCATTTCTAAAAGAAATGCTTTAGGTTTTACAGTTTTGATTCCATCAAGGTGGCTTCAGATATGCAACACTTTTGTCATAAATACAGAATGTTAATGATCTAGTCATTTATTAGAATACTGTGAAGAGGGAGGGGGCAGGGGCACAGACTATGAGAACATAAAGCAGTGGGGAGGGAGCAGGAGCAGAGGCAGCAAGCTGACCATGCCAGGCAGGTGGAAGAGACAGTGGTAGCATAACAGGCTACACAGGGCAAGCGGGAGGGACAGTGACAGAACAATGGACCATGGAGGACAGGAGGGATGGGGTGGGGGCACAGACTTGGACATTGGAGGGCAGACGGAGGGGACAGGGGCAGCAAGATAACCATGCAGGGCATCTGGGAGGGGCAGTGGCAGCAAAACAGATCAAGGAGAGCAGAGGGGAAGGGCAGGGGCATGCACATGCACAATGGATGGGAGAGGGGAAGGAGGCAAGGGCAGCAAGCTGATCATGCAAGGAAAGCAGGAGGGTCAGGGGAGGATGAACAGCCAATGGAAACCAAGAGGGAGGTGACAGAGACATGCCAACAGATCATGGAGGGCAGGAGGGAAAGGATAAAAGCACAGACTCGGACAACTGATTGCAGGGGCAACAAGCTGACTATGCAGGGCAGGAGTTAGGGGCAATGGCAGCACAATGGACCATGCTAATCAAGCAGAAGGGGAAATGACAGCACAGTAGGCCTTGAAGGACACAGTAGAAGGGGTAGGGTAACACAACAGACCATGGTGGTCCGTTGGGAGGAGAGTAGGGGCATGGACTCTCAGAACAGAGACCACTGAGAGGGGAAAAGGGCAGGAAGTTGACCATACAGGGCAGGCAGGAGAGGCAGTGGCAGCACAACAGACCATACTGACTAGGCAGGAGATGTGGCAGCTCAATGGATCATGGAGTGCAGGAGGGAGGTGGCAGGGACAGGTATTAGGGCAATGAAGGGCAGGGGAGATGGGGGCAGGAGCAGCAAGTTGATCATGCAGTGCAGGGTCAAAAGACATTGGAAGCACAATGCACCACAGAGTGCAAAAGGGAGGGAATAGAGGTACGCACAGGGCCAACAGACGGAAGGTACATGGTGCAAGTATGCAAGGAAGTTAATTGCATTTTAGTACGCAGTTCATAAACATAATTATGGAGGAAGCATGTAATAAACAAATCCCAGTTGTATTAACACCAGAATAACAACATAATTGATTTTCACAATTTTAGGGTGAAAGAATCATGCCACAGTCTCTTTTTCTGTTGTAGATAAAAACACTTTATTGAAAAAATAATTTGTTAAAATTATTGCAAGCCCAGCCAACACATCTTGTTCCCTTCTTGGAACTGCAACAGGGCTTTCAATTGAAATTGAAATAGGATTTATAAAGCACACCTTATTGCACAAGTCAGCCCTTCAAGGCGCTAAAATCACAAACACATTTTTCATAGAAATAATTTCGTAGGTCTTGTATAATTTATAGCCCAAATTGCACATGTTTATGTGTCAAAGGTGTTAGAGCAGACATATTAATTAAAATAATGTTTCATTGGTTGTTCTAAGTTAACATAACCAAGCTTTGAGTTGGCATAACTGGACCTCAGACTGCTTGTACTGACATTCATATTTTTGTGATTACGAAAGAAATGCTGTTTTATTTTTCACATTTGAAAGGCCTGCTAGAGTTCTTTTCCATTAACTGAAAATAGCAGAAATAGGATCTATTTCTGGTGCTGTGCTAAAAGAAAATATGATTTCTTTTGTAGCTTTGTAGGAAGCTGTGTCCTAACTGTACTCACTCTTGCAACAAATCAAATACTTTTCCTGTTCCTGCTGAGCACTCCGATTGGTCCATTTTATTGAATATGTGCAGAGAAGTAGTGTTACTCTCTTGTTTTTAGGTTAAGGTTTATTATTATTTATGCTTTCTGAAGGTGTCTCTAGAAGTGTTGCAGTTGCTGTATCATATGTTTATGAACATCTATTGGTTGCTGTAATTATTATCTCACTGCACACAATGCCGCAAGTGTGTCTTTTACTGTCTGTAAATCTGTGAAAAGTGTCCTTTTTGAGATATGTGCCAGAGCTTTTTGCCTATTCTCCAGAGGCAGACTTAATATCGATCGTCTTGCTGATTCTGTACCTACATATTTTATATACCTTCCACTTATCATAATGTATTGAATTACCTGATTAACTAGTTTTACCCTTTGTAATGATTCTAAATTTTAACAAAATTTTGTGGTTTGATTTTGAATGTTTTTCTTGTGAAGGTTTAAGTTTATGGTTTGATTTTGAATCTTTGTCTTGTGAAGGTTTGATTTACAATTCAAATTCTTAGGTCGCCCTCTGTGGTTACTCATGTGACCGTGAACACAAGAAGAATATAGCAAGCAAAGGAAGGAATTAGAAAGTCAGTAGGTGGTATCATAAGAAGAAAAGGCAAGGACCCACAGAGAACAAATCAACAAAGATGAGGGTACAGAATGCAGAGTGACGAAGCACACAGCAGCGTAGGAGCTGAAACAACTGGGAGATATTGCCAAGAACTGACCCAGTGCCTGTCCTGAGGTTATATAGTCATTGTCTAACAGAAGCTTAGCCCATAAGCCAGAAATGGCTGCCAAACTCCCATTCTCCATATATGCTATTCCCATTCTCCTCTTTTACACTTGAATGAGGAATGGAAGCCTGCATGACTGACTATCAGCCTTTCATTAGCAAGATGTTTCCCACTAATTCTGACAACACTCCATTTTTTTTAACCCTCTCTCAGTATATCTGCACAAAACTTGCCAAGAACCCCAAAGTAGATCTACTTTATCTTTTTGGAAAGTTTCGTGCAGACTGGTTGAACAACACCAAAATTGTTAGAAAAACAAAAAGGCCTTCTCAATGAAAATTCGGATTCAGCCATACCTACCGCTACCTCTATGATAAATGATGTACCAAGTGCCATTCGCACAGTACAGTGACTTGTGAGCTGCAACACTACCTTAAAGCCTCAAGCAATGTTGCAGAAAAATGTGGGTGAAATAATATGAATTATTTTGTTATAACACAGGTCTAAAGGAAGGAATCCTATCTGTGCTGTAAACTGCATTTATTACTAATCCCAGCAGTACAAATTTCTCCAAAACATCCATTACAGCTGTAATGTTGCGTTGATGCTCACAAGTGACTGGCATGTGCCAAATAATTTTCATCTACCCGCATGCATGACGCATCTTCTCTAGAGACTAACTGACACATTTTCTGAGCTTTCTGCATTTCTGCGTTTATAGCTCAATGTACTTATTGATGCAATTTTTTCTCAGGAGAGGCACTGCAAGTACAGCTTTAAACTAAAATGCAACTGTCGCCGTTAACAAAACTGAAATAAAGCACCCAATTCCATGTTTTCCACAAGTTTAGGTTTAAAACGGAAATTATCATTGCAGCCCTGACTAGGAATTCAGTCGGATGCCTGTGATAAGCCATTCCTCAATGCTTGCCTGTACTGTGTGTTTAATATCTGTAGCACAATGAATTCCTCCTGACTTACACCACAGTCGTTCAGCTGTTCAAATCTATACCACCAAGGAGAGATTATTCACTGAGTTAAGTGGTCAAGGCGATTTGGCAGAGTGCTGATTGGACCACATCAAGAAAATGCGACCTGTCAGGAATAACATTTAAGAACTGTATTGGTGGCCACTCTTATCTGACAGCAGGAGATTAGTTTCTGCTACAGAACAGGGGCTCTCAAGTCAAAGAAAGAAATTAGCATTTGATAATGGCTGCTTCTTCGCCCCAGCTCTAACAATCATAATTTCCTTTTCTTTTTTGTCATGCCGTGCTCTCCCTCGAGTATTCCCTTCTATCAAAAAAGAAGGTGCTCAGGCAGCTTGAAAGGCTTTAGAAATGCCCATGTTTAACTGATACAAAATATAATTCTGTTGCTTGAACATAAAATACCTTGAAAAAACAAGAGACAAGAGGCGTTTGGCAGATTAAGAACAGTTTGTTTAATTAAACAATGTGTCTGGGAGCACAGTCACAGGCATAGGGTCTGAAGACTGTCTCAGTTTACAATTGGTCTCACATAGACTTTTGTATAGTTCATTGAATGTAATAAAATGTTTCCGGCAATGTTTTTTTGGTAAGGAATGTGTATCTCTGTCATTGGAGCCATAAATTAAGGTATTGGATGAGGAATCCAGGTGTGCCTCGACCTTGCATAGACACAATGCGGCCGGTTGTTAGCATGCCCAGATATCCAGCATGGGGAGTGCGTGATCACTGCATGTGCTTAGTTGTGCTGTGTCTTGTTTGGCTGAGTGTTCCTAACTTCATGTGGCATCTGACTTTATTGTGTCTTGAGAATGCACGCACCCCTCTGGTCATGTGTGCTTTATTGGGATCAATCTCCCTGGACCATTGTGCTGTCACTGAGCCTATCGTGGGATCGATCTGGGATTTCCTGTTCGTGCTTTTGTCTGCTGGCTACATGCCACCCCACATGTGATCTGCCAATCAATGACCTCAGGCCTGGGTCTCGGCGCCTGACGAACTACGTATTTCTGAGTCAGGGTTTACATGAAGTTCACAACTAGTGAATTTGTCAATAAAGATGCAATTTTGGTTTTATACATGGATGTATTGTTATTCATATTGACATCAACTTTTTCGGTATTAACATCCCCCCCTCTAGTTGAATTTTCAAATTCACTATCTAGCCCATACTTCATGACAGTTACTTTATTGGTGGACTGTAGGTTTTGGCAATTATTACTTTCATATTTATTTGCATTCTACTCAATTTGAAGCCCGTGTATTTAAAGCAGGAAATCCCCAATTGCATGGAGCCACACACAAACAAGAACACAATGAAACCAGGTAGCAATGACGTGCACAAACTGAAAACCCATAGGGGAGCCAGGAGAAACAATTCGAGAACCACTTCTGCTCAGAGGCACCTCCCTCCTCAAGCATGTTTCTTTGTAAATGGTGCAGTGCTTGGAATGCAAAAGTCAATGTCCCATTATCCAGGTCATTTCCTGGGATAAACATGCAGCAGGATGCACCAATCTTGGCACACACCCCTTCCTGCATCGCAGTTATTAAGCCTAACAAATACCAATGCTGCATCACCATGAGGCGCATTGCTCTCAGTTCTTCCTTGATCGAATTAAGGCTGAGATCAAAGCTGTTGGACATGGACTCTCTTGTTGATACTTGTGAGTCTAAGAACAATCTAAATTCTTCTGGAATGTCCTTGTACTGAGCCCAGCCAAAATAATCTGTAGTTCTTTTTTCACTAGTTTGATGCAGCAATATTGCCTTCTTCTTTGTGGGTGCTGGTACGAGTCCAATAGTTCTTTTCCAGGAATGACAAGGGTAGGGGTGTGTATGGTGACAAAAGATCAAAGTCTGTGTCATCCGGGGGCGAGCTGAGTGTAGGCAAACTCGCTGCACTGCCAGTACACATCCATCAGCGTGGAAGTGCCCCATTGAGTATCTGGAATGTGCAGGACTTTGCCACAGTTTTCATTTGTGCCCATCGGAAGCGTTAATTTACCTCTGAAATATAAGGAATGCAGTGTAAGTTTTCATACAATTAGGGCTTGCCCCTCCTCTTCTAGCCAAGTGTATTCACCCATCTCGTTATCCATGATTTCCTGACATGGGGTGTCTATGTTTTTGTTCAACCCTCCCCTATGAGATCCGTTTCCCTTTGTATCATCGATCTGGATGGCCCTACACAGGAACTCCATGTTGAGGGTTCACTTGTTGTTAGAGAAGACTGCCCTGGATATGCTAACGGCCACCATTGGACCACAAATGGAGGCAGAAGCGGATGTGTTTGTGTATTGAGTTGAGGGTTTTTCTACCTCCGGTGCCAAACAGTATCCTCCCCTAATGTGCCCTTCCTGCACTTCTGTCTCGCTCAGTGTTAATATCGCTAGGCTTGGTGAAAAGGTATAGAGTAGTTGGGTTGGTCTCGTAACAGATCCGATTCACTACTACTCTGGCATTTGGCTTTTTCGGGGGCTACTTCTTGGAACAAGTAAAATCTATCTGCGCCTACTGCATGCTGTATCTGTGAACAAAGGTAACAAGACCTGGCTGATGTCTTAGTTCCCACGGCGGTCATGTGCTGATACCATGTGTTGTGTAAAAGGGCGTTGTGCAGTGCATGTGGAATGCTAGTATTTGGGTTGGTGTAATTATTAGTGACATGGGAGAGATCCCTACACAAGCACTGTGATAGTTTCTGAACAGACTCCATTTGGCCATGCGGCTCTTTAGCAGTGAATGAACTAGACAGAGGGTACATAGCAGTTCAAAAATACATAACCTGTGATTGAACATTGCAGGTCTCTGATATGGATCCGGGGAGATGTCTGTGATCCTCTGGTTATCAGGTCTTTTTGTTCAACAGTTCAATCAAAAAAGTTCACAGTCTAGTTTGTACGTTTGATTTACGCACTTTTGATCTGTGTTAGAGCAATGAATTGACGTGGCAGCTGAAAGGTGGTGCACTTCGTTGTTCGATTACAGACCTGTTGATAAGACCTTGGTTCATATGTTAATTCAAATAAGCATTGCAAGTGCGCTGTTGTGAATGATCATTTCTTCGGGATTCCTGTGGTCCCCTCAGGGATGTGTTCTCCACATTCCATTTACTCCATTTGCTTGTTGTGGGGCACCAGAAGGTGGCCCTGGTCGTGGTATCTTTTTGATGGTTAAAAGCTAAAAGATGGCTTATTGGTAATAAGGCAGATTGATCTATTTTATGAGTCCTTGTACTTAACTGGGTGCTTGGATTAGTGTTTTATGGAGTGTTCTTGTGATTATAGGGATGATCTATCAGTTTTTAGCTAGGGTTTTATGGGCGTCACCAGTTTCCCGAGACCCTGTCTCTCCTAATGTGTGCATGTGGGTGCCTTCGGTGCGGGTAACTTTCAATCTACACGTTTGCTGGCCTGTGTGAGGAGGGGGTGTCAGTGTTAAGTGTTGATGGTGGTTGCAACGTGCCCTGAGATCAAGGGTTTCACAGCATGTGGGTTTTGGACACTTCCCTAGGTCTTGTGTGATCTGCTGTTTCACTTTTCATGAGGTGGAGAGGGTCAGAAAGTCGTTCTGTGGCTCCCATGTACCCCTGATCACCGTCATGTGGTGTCCAAGGTCGAGGCTTATTGCTTTCTTCGGATGGTGTATGTGAGGCCTGGTGCTCTGGTCAATTGCTAGGCCTGACATGGGGGTGAGCTCAGTCTGCGTTCTACTCTCATCTGGAGCTGTGATGGACTTTGCGGCCTCCCCTCTCCCAGACACCCCCCTCTGCCTCGGACCATGTCTTATCAGTTGTGTTTGGATCTGCAGTTCCTGGCTTGTGGCTAGGGACTTCCAACTAGCGGGCATGCTCCTGTTGCTTGTTTTGGAGGGGTATGGCATGGGGACCAGAATTCAGATATTCAAAAAACCCAAAGGAAAGAGCAGAAAACATCGCAGAGATCAGAAGAACTTCGGTAGCCTGGGTCAACGCCAGGAACCCTTGCCGAACTTTGCCTATTGGTGATGACTAGACCGGGACTACCTTGTGACTCCAGAAGGGTATGGCAAACCTGACAAATCTCTCAACTGACTCGGCGCTGTGCGGGTGCCTCGTAACATATTGACTCTTGTGGGTGTGCTGTGGAGGTTGCGGGATCTTCACTATTACAGGTGTACGAGAATCCTGAATCCCGCCACTTGAGGACAGCTTCAATTTAAACCTGAAAGGGGACCTCCATCTGGCCGGAGGCTTTTAGCTTTTGGGGGCACTGTTTAAACTACACACCATATAAGAAACATAGGCCCCGGGCCAAATGCCTGAGAATGGGGACCTTTCGGCTTAGTAATTAGAATATGTCCCATTTGACTTTGGATGCGGGGACCTGGATGCCTGCTTTTTAAGTACTTGGTGTGGGAGGACCCCGCCCCCTCATTAGACTGCCCTCCCCCCAGGGCGAGGCAAGCCAATCCCTCCCTGGGGCATCAGCAGCAGAGTGGGGCCTTGGCTCCTGCAGGCTAGTGTAATGGCTGACTGTTGTAAGGATACTCAATCGGCAGAACACATATAGCAGCCCTGAATCCCAAGATGCAACTAGAAGTTTTTATTCCCATTGTTGTCTCATTGGTCCTTCTTTTGGCTTTGGTACAGTTAACTCTTGGGATGTTGGTGGTATTTTACTCTGTGGTTTTATCTTAAGGCGCATTTGGACGCTGTGTTTGTGTGAAGGCAATACCTCTTCAGATAGTTACCCCTCCCTGCCAGTGCTGTGGCCGCTTTCCCTGTTGGGCTGAATTCCCTGTCTGTTGTTGCTGTTGCCACGTGTTTGTCAACTACCTGATTCCTGCTGCGGGGTGCGGCACCTGACTGGCCTCCCTGCAGCTGAATGTAAGGTGCATTTGGATTTCCCTGGGCTTGGTTTTGTGGATTAGGATTTAGTGGTGGCTGACCCTGGCCCATCGATCTCTGTTCACGGTATGCTTTTAACCAGCGTCGGTCTTCCAGGTGGCCCATGCTGTGGCAATAATAACACTCCCTAAGGTCTGGTTGCTGCCAATCTCCCGGGCCTCTGCAACTATAGCTAAGTTGGAAGCCTCTGGGGTTTTGCGGTGGAGCTTCCTTTCAGACTGGTGTCATTTACACATTAGTGGCCAATGCGAACCCCCCAAGGGCGGTCTTTTTCAATTTGTTTTGGACCAATTTAGCAGTGTCTCTCTAGGCTTACTCCTGTTTTTCTCTATCCTTCTCTTGTGTCTTTTTGGTGGTAATGCAATATATGGGCATGTATTTCCCGCCAGGGCTTGGTGTATATCCCAACCACGCTGTCCAATCCACTTTGTATCTCGGTGAGCAGCACCTTTTTGAGAATATTGTAAAAGAATGCAAATTGTGTGCCCGTGTCAGTCCACCGCTGTCCTGTATCCTGTCCCCATCGTTCCCTTATCCATTCCAGAAAATCAGTTATTGTCTCCCCAGGCTACATAGTCTGCACCATTAACCCTTCTATGTCAGGGCGGTCAGGGAACATCTCCCTCAGGGCCATCCATATTCGATGCCTGTATGAATTGAATTTGGCCCCATTGTGCTCAGTAGTTGTCAGCGTAATTTCTGGGATGCAAACTCGTGCGAAAACCATGTTGGTCTGCTCTCTGATAAGATTATATAGTAGACTTTTGATATCGCCTATCGCTAGGTTTATTCTCGCGCTGTTCTTCCCAAAGCATGAGATCCATTTTCCTGCTCAATCCAGCAATGGCGGTAACTTTGCCCTTAGCCCTTCCTTGTCCATTTAAGCCCACATCACATAGAGAGGTCCCTGATGTGCCCTTCTGTAGCAGAGGGTACATCTTTGCTTTGGGTAGCTCTACTGGTTTTTCCTGAACATGGCATTCTCATCTTTTTAGGCATTCCTGCATGTAGGGGAAGTTCCACTCAGGATCTTTTCCTCCATGCCGGATGCAGTCTTCCGCTATGGCCATACCCTCTGGTTCGAAGGATCCTTCCTAAGGTCTATTGTACTGGTCTTTTCCCCCTGTCCAGTCGGCTAGCAGGTGGAAGAATGGCATTGCAAAGGTCTTGCCTTCCTCTCTCACCACTATCTCCCTTGGGGTCATTCTAACTACATCGTGTGTTCAGGTGGAGCAGCATACGTCTTCCTCGCTGCTCCCCTTGTGTGTGCACAAAGGTGTTATCCTGTTTTTCCTATGTCTTGGTTGACCCACCACCAGGGTACCTTGGTCCCTGATTTCCCGGTCTGCCCCTCTCCTTTGTTGAAATTTTGGTGAGACTCGGATCTCAGTCAAAAGTCTCATCTAACTCTACGTCTGACTCTTCCCCGATCGCTGCCCTGTGCCTACGTTGTGCCTAAGTTGCGATTTTGTTTTTATACATGAATGTATCATTATTCATATTGACATTGACTTTTTCAGTATCAACATTTATAAATGTATTTGTATTTCTTGCACAGCAGATCGGATTGGGACATCTAGCATTTTTCTATTTTAGTTCATGGCATGAATTTAATTCCTATCTGACAGAATGTAATGCGTCTCTGATACAGGCATTAGCTGAGTGCACAATGAACTACACCCCATATGCATATTTAAGCTTCTCAAGCGTTCCCGTATAGATGAGGTTCTTCTTCAAATTAACAACCCAATATTTAGTTTGATGTTGGATTTGGCGGGTCTTGAGCCCATCAGAGCACGTTGTGCCCAATGTAATGCTATACAGTCACACACAGACACAGTTAGGCGAGCTGAGAGATACAAGTGGAAAACAATAAAGTTTCATAGAGGGTATTGTGTGTGCTTGTTTTTTTTCATACTGAAACACATTCTGGCACTGCGTTCTCTATACTTTGTAATATTTGAGTAAGTTGAGTAGTTCACTACGGACTATGCTTCCATAACCCTTCCAGTGATGCTGGAAACATCTTTCAGAGTGAGGGCCTGTAAAGATATTTGTGGGATACGACAGACTTGAGACTGTAGATTTTGAATATCTATGATGTTTATTTATTTATTCATTTGAGTCCAAAAGAAGTAACTGTTGACATCTTCTTCTCGTTCTCTTCTTTCTAGGTTTGGCAGGCCGGGACTACCAGGGAAGTTGCCCCTTGAACAGAGAAGAAAAAGCCACAGTTAAGTGTTCAAGCACTGTGCAATTCATATGTTTAGGGAAAAGGGATGTGAGGGAAAAGCACCCAATGGTCCTGTCATCCTGTGCTAGATTAGTCCCGCAAGAACCATCACTTTTTGGCCCGAGTTTAACAGCACTGCCTTAGGTTTATAGAGGGTCTATATGTATAAGCAATGTAAAATCCTCAAAGAAAAGAAAACCAAAACAAGATACATCAGCTTAAGATTTTTCCTTGTTTCACTATGGCCTCTGCCGTTATACTGGTGAGCCATCTACTCCTATAGCTTTAGGTGTGTTAGTCCCAGCAGCCCCGACTACCCTGCCCAACGAGCACATACCTGAGCCAGCCATGTTCTTTCAAGAACGTGGCCGGGTGGGTCACATGTTTGATGGACCTGGACACACTCTTGGTCTCTTCAGGATGTCCTCGGTCAGCTGGCTCAGCAGGATTCCACTTTGTGGTGGAATTCTCCCCACATTTTGGCATATTGGCACAGGTCTCTCTTCTCACCTTCTTTCCCTCCTAGGTAGCTGGTATTTCCCGCGTACATCAGGCAGGCTTCCTCTTTCATTGGCCCTGGTCGTTGTCACCTGACCCTCTGGCCTGTGAATCTTAAAGTGTTCCTCCATGTAATTTAGAGAATGTTCATCCTTTAGGCTTCCATATTCAGGACACGCCCATAGGCTATCTGTCTGACTTCCTTCTGCCTGTCTTCCGGTGAGGGGCTGAAAAAATAGGATACCTGTTTCAGCATTCTCCACCAGCGGCTACCAAGGAACGTCGAAGGAGTCTTCCTCCCCCCACCTCTTTAGACTCGGAGCTGGACCCGGCTGTCTGACAGGGTTTTACCATCAATGTGACATCACTGAAGTCACAGGGATTGTGTAAAATTCAAGCGTCACACATAGCAAGTGTATCTAATGTTTCACCCCCATTGAGCAGAAGAGTGGTAAGGGAGTGGTACATAGCCGTTGGTACATTTTGGAACAACTATATAGCGCACAAACGATAATGTGTGCAGATCACTTTTCAGCAAATATTTACCACTTGCACATCACTAAGTAAAGTGCTCTGATTTGTTTTGATCCTGTAAAAATCGTTGTCACCATCAGAATTACAAAACAAATGTGCTTCATTTGTTCTTTACTAGCTGTCTAACTGGTCATATATTTTGAAATATTTGTACAGTTATTTTACAGTATTTAAATGTTATGTGTTAGAAAAAATGACACCCTACAGCCTTTCCTTTCACACTTCCTTAGAGTTCACCTTACAAAATCCTTTCACTTTGCAGTCAGAGAAAGAAAAGTAAACACCATTTTCTGTGTTAAAAGAATGAGCAGCAATTCGTCAGAATACCTAGCCTCACATTTAACCTCTGCCTGAACGTACAAGAAAAGTAACAAGATAAAAACACAATGTAAGGTACCTATATTGCTCATTCACCTTTTAACCTCCAGCATAGTTATTTTAGGGGTATTGCAGCACCCTTCGCACCCCACTTCCAGCTCCTATGAAACCTTCTCTGAAGTTAGTTTTCTTTTTGGTTGCTCTGTAAATTCGGAAATTGAGCACTACAAGTTTGATGTTTAAAGTATATTTGTTTCCAAAATGACAATGGGGGGTTTTACACCAAGGGTTTTCACATTAAGGCCTATTCAAAGTGATTGTGATTTTCTCTGCTTCATCTGGTTACTCGCAGCTCAATTTATATTCATTCAAGAAGAGCTGATTTATCTTTATAATTAAGTGGTGTAGTCCACAGCTCTTCGATGTTGCACCACTTTGTTCTGCAACTTCTTGTTAGCATGAAAGCCTATGCATTGTCAAAGAACATTTGACTTGCGCAAAGTGCAAACATTGAAGAACAATACTGAAATAGAAGATTCCAAAGTCAAACAACAGAGATCCTTTCATTTGCAAGTAGGATTTTACCATACATGGGGCCTTGCACACCAACCTAGTACACATTCACACATCTAGTGCAGTTAATGTAAAGTACTAAATCACAATGCACAAATGCTTAATGTACTTTACAATTGCCATTGCAATTTACAATACACACATTGCAAACATTTGCAAGGCACTGGGGCTCAAGGGAACGGTGTCAAGTAAACGTTTCCAAATTCTTGGGATTCACAATAGAATGATCTAGAATGCTAAGTGCTAGTACAGTGTAAACGTTCCTAACTGTACGTTGTTTATTTCTAACAGCCGAGACTCTATATGAAGGTGCTGGCAATGAGTTTAGCAGGCAGAGGATCCAATGCCCAACATACTCTTCTGAATGTCTACACTGTAGAAAAATACCTCTTTTTGAGCTGCCATTCCCATTTTTTGTGGACTGATGCTGCTGTTAATTTGACTCTGTGCACTCAGACTCTGCAAACCAGTCCTCAGTGCAGTGTCCTGACCCTCAAAACATATCAAACTTAGTTATATCCCTAATTGACAAACTTAACTTACCTATACACTGCTAGCATGTGGTACAAAGAGTACCCAGGGCATGTAAGTTAAATGTCACTAGAGGTTACTACTGATCTGAAGCACCTATTGTTCCGTGACTACAGTGTCAGTGTAAACATGGTTTCAGGACTACCATTGTAGCCGGACTGTGTCAGTTGGAAGATTGCAATTTGACCTGTCACAATAGACCGTTTTGCCAGATCAAAACCTTCCTATTACATATTGATACATTTCCCCGAAGTAGGCCTTACTGCCCATAAGGTGGGGTGCATGACATTTAAGCGTAGGACATGTGAGGATTTAATATTACACATGTCCTTACAGTGAAAATGCCTCAAAAGCTATTTTCACTGTAGTAAGCCTGGCTGTTCCATAGGAAAACACTGGGTTGCAATATTACATTTAATAATGCTGTCTCTTGGTAGGAAACACCTAGACAATCCATTCTGAACTCTACAATATTTATTAAAGCCCAATTTCCTGGTGAAGTTGGATTTATATTTAATATTAATGAAAAGATACTTTTAGAAATTTACTTTTTCCCTGCCTGAAGCCTCTGGAGGCTAATTTGCATTGGCCTATAGCTGTTGCCGTCTGAGTGCTTAGCCCTGAATGACGTGTGGAAACTGATCTTAGAGCAGGAGAGAAAAGCTTGGTGTAGAGTTGTTTCTGTTCCACTAGCAGGAAGGCCATTTGGGCAGTGACCAGGAACTTGATTAACTTTAAAGAGGCCTCCCTGTCACAGGAAAATGTTAGCTAATACCGGGCAGGCCCTACCTCTGTTCCCCCAGTCAGGGAGGCTCCAATCACAGTGGGGAGGGAGCTGCCCCCAGAACTGGTTTGACCAGAGAGGAGGGGTTGCTTATTTTCTTGGCCACACATTTGAAGTGGGAACATAAGAGAAGGGTTTCACCATCCTTTGATTTAGGAAGACATGGGCACTGTGGGATTATTTGCAGTAGGGCACTCACGAACTGCTGCAAGTGTGGTTAGGGTTACCCCAGGGAACGTTTTCCCTATTGGTTAGGAAAGGGGCACAACCCACAGGCTAGTGCTAGGCATGAATGTGGCAGAACATTCTGAACCTGTGGAAGAACAGAATGGCTGCATCTGCTGTTTGAGACCTGTGAGGAAGCATGAAGTGGTGGGACTGCTCCCAATTGTTTCTAGGACAAAGAAGTGGGCTGCAAATTGTCAGACCTCCTATTGAGCTACAGGTATACAAGAAGCTGCAAGAGGCCTTTTTTCTTCAGGATCCCAGGAAACCAATTCCAATGAAGCCGCCCCTTGACCATTCTGGTGTTTTTTTGCTGGAGTGAGTCTTGACCCCCCTCAAGTGCTGTCCCTGAACTCCTGGGACCCTTGGCTGTGTCAAAGTGTACTTGTAATATTCTGAAAAACCTGGGACTTAGTAACTTTTTGGCTGCAAAGACCTCCAGAGGACTGGGACAAACCTGGCAAGCCAATCCGACCAAGCTCCGTTGCAAGAACTTCCCTCGGCACAAATTTTGAATTTTCAAACTTAGAGCTTTTCTTCCCACCTAAGCCTATGTTTTTCACAGGAACTTACCCAACTCCCACCCAATGTTGCAGAGCACTTCTCAGATAGAGTCTGCTTCCTTGCCCTGCTGAAGGTCTTTGATGTCCAGAAAAAATATAAGTCCCAAGGTAAAACATCTGACCGGGTCAAACCTGGTTAATGTGTCTGCCCCATACTCCATCTCGGTTGGCCTCACATCGCACCTTAGTTCTGGTGCTATTTTCATTTAAAAAGTTAAAAATTAATGTCTCTGGTTCCCTTAATTAGATTTTTGTTATTTTGCTGTCATTTTCATCATTAAATTAGTCTCTAGTTTGATAAAGTGGAGTGGGATTTTTATTGTTTTTTTTCTCGTTTTTTAAAAACTTTATTTACCATTTTAGCATGTAATTGCAGTACAAACATGAGGGCTCACTGTCATTGATGCATTTAAATGGGTAAAACAAGAAAGTCAACCATATCAGCGCCATAATGTCAGGAAATAAAGGAAAAAAAGAGAAGAATGGAAGGAGAAATCAGTGGTTAATGATTGTAAATATAAGCACAGTGTCCGGATGCGCCCTTTAGAGGTTACCTCCATCAGCCCATCACCCAGTTCTCCCGTCAAGAGAAACAAACCCAGACATATGTACACAGTCAAGTAAACCCACCACGGAAATGAGCATGGATATCATTTTGAACCGGTGATTGTGATTCCCAGGGTAACTATCCTGCTCCAGCCGGGACAATACCCTGCTCCAGTTGGGAAGCGGTGGTTCGGCGGACGGCCTCCGTATAAGCCCTGAATGGCCCCCATATATCTTTGGGACAGGATGAGCGGGGCAGCGTAGAGGAGTATATTTCACTGTTGGTATTGCAGATTGCTAAGCTGTGCAGCCAATCTTGTAATGTGGGCAGTGTTTTCCGGCCCCAGTGTAGTGCGATTTCCCTTTTGGCCAGCTGCAAACTAAGAGCGGCAAATCTCCGAAATTTTTGGGGGAAGTTAACCACGTATCCCAGTAATGCAATCTCTGGAGTGGGAATGAGGGTTAGTTCAGTCATGTCTCCTAATGACTTGTGTATCGACTCCCAGTGTGGCTGTAGTTTGGGACATGTCAATGTGAGATGGGCAAAGTCTGCGTGGGGGGCATGGCATTTACGACAAGTGTGTGGTCTGGAGGGATCAAGCCTGTGGGACCTGGCTGGAGTGATGTATGCCTGACGCAGGAATTTAAAATGGAGCAGTCTATGGCAACTATTTAAGGAGACCTCCTTTGACACTGTACAACATTTGACCCATTGGTCGTCCGTGATGGGGTGCCCCAAGTCGTCCGCCCAGTCCTTGCGAATCTTGTCGTCTTTCACTGGAATTATGTCTGAGCAAGCCTTGTATAGTTTAGATATGAGATGTAGCCCTCCCGGAGAGTCGATGACCAAAGACAACGGGGTGAACGAATCGGTTCAATAGGAAAGCCAGGCAGGGAGGCCCGCAGTGTCGAACGGATTCGCCCTAGGACGAAGCGATCCATAAAGGTGGCATCAGGAAAGCGCTCCTCGTCTGCCATAGAAAAGACGTGTCCACCAGGGAACAGGTCCCCCACTTTATCTATGGCAAATTTGGCTAAAGTACGTTGCACCAGTCTTTCTCCCGTGATTGGTAGCCAGAGAGCATTGGGAAGGGGAAGAGCCGATGCGTAAAGTGTGGACGTGCAGGTTATCCGCTTCAGTTTGTCCCATGCCCAACTGGTGGTGGAGACCGTCTGTATATCATTGGGGTCTCTCGGTATACCCCTGGGCAATACTGCGGATAGCTTCTCAGGCAGTACGAAATCTGCCTCAGGGCGGAGATAAGGGATTCTAGTGTCTGGGTGGTACCAAGCAAAAGCGTAGCTACATTGGGCCACTAAGTAGTACAATTTAATGTCGGACACTCCAAACCCCCCTCTTGCATACGGCAGGGTCAGTATTTGCCAGCGCACCCGGGGTTGTTTGCCTCCCCATACCAATCTGATAAGGGGTGAGCGCAGCGTTAAAAAGAAACTGTTAGGGAGGGGTACGGGAATGTTATTGAAGAGGTATAAAAATTTGGGGAGCACCACCATCTTGATTATCGCTACTCTGCCAGCGATGGACAATGGCAATTGCAGCCAGCGCTCCACCTGCGCCTCCAGGGCGTTGATCGCTTGACCGTAATTTAGACGGATGATGTGGGCTGTGTCCAGGTGTACATGAATGCCCAGATACTTAACGGAGTCAGTGCACCATTCAAGGGGTTAAGGGGAAGATAACTGATTTACGCCAGTTGATGCCTAGGCCAGAATGCTGCCCAAAGAGGATTATTTCCCTTATGAGGGGCTCCAAGTTGGTGCCGGGCTCTCTAACATAAAGGATAGTATCATCCGCGTAAAGTGAGACTAACAGTGGCCCAGTGTTAAATTGGAGGCCCCTCTGTAAGTGTTTCTCCTGGAAATGCCGGATTAAGGGGTCCATTGCCAGAATAAACAATAATGGGGATAGGGGCAGCCCTGCCGGGTACCACGGGATAAAGAGAAGGGCCGGGAGAGCGTGCCATTCAAGTGGAGTCTCGCTGTGGGACGGCTGTACAGCAATTCCGTGGTGGCAATAAATCCCTTTGGCATACCCATGCGGCGCATAATGGAAACAAAGAATGGCCATTCTAGAGAATCGAACGCCTTTTCAGTGTCTAACAAATTAGCGGCCGCTGGAGTCTCCGGATTTATCCTGTGGAGGATCGAGAAGAGCGTCCGGATATTCAAAGAAGTGGAGCGATGGGGAACAAAGCCAGTTTGGTCAGGGGAGATGATGAATTCCATCAGGAGAGACAGGCGCATAGCGAGAATTTTGGCCAGAATTTTATAGTCTAAGTTTAGTAGGGACAGGGGTCGGTATGATCCACACAGGGACGGGTCTCTGCCGGGTTTAGGCAGGAGTATAATGACTGCCTCGCGGAAGGTAGGGGGTAGGATTTGCTTTTCGAGGGCTTCAGCATATACCTCAATGAGCTGGGGTGCCAGGAGGCCCTTGTATGTCTTATAAAAATCCCCGGTGCAACCGTCTAGGCCAGGGGCAGAGGATCCGTGAAGAGCCATGATGGCATTGGTGACATCGTCCTCCGAGATCGGCTCAGCCAAAAAATCCTGCACATTCTTCTCCAAGTATACCAAGGCGATCTCGGACAGGTATGCTTCCTGTGCAATGGGATTGCGCCCTACTTTAGACGTGTATAAGGTGGTGTAATAATCGAGGAGTTCGTCACGTATCTGTGAGGTGGTCGTGAGTGTGAGGCCAGCGGAGGATGTCAACTCAGTGATGTAGGCTTTGCTGAATGGAGGGCGAAGCATCTGCGCCAGCACCTGGCCAGGGCGCTCTCCCTCACCATAACGTTGTGCGAAGTGATATTTACCTAGGAACAGTATCTCACGGTCTGCAGTTTCTCTGTATTCAGTGAGGAGGGAGAGCCTGCGTGTGGCTGCCTCTGGAGTAAGACTATTTATTGTTGAGCTATCGATGTCCCTTAAGTCGCGCTCTAATCGGGATAGTGTGGTTCGCAAAGCTTTTAATACCCCGGCTTGTTTGGCAATGCAGACTCCCCTGATGTATGCCTTATACCCTTCCCATAGGCCAGCCCATGAGTCTACAGAGCCGGTGTTGATGGCAAAGTATTCTTCTATGGCCTCGTGCATCTCTGAATGAAAGAGGTCATCGTCAAGGGCACGGCTAGGAAAGCGCCATTGTCGTTCGTATCCATCGGGTCTGGGCACACTAAGGAGAAGCTTAATTGGGGAGTGGTCTGAATATGTTCTCGGAAGAGTAGTGAGAGAGCGATACCAGCAAGCTACACCAGGGGAAATAAGCCAGTAGTCTATACTAGTCCAGGTGTTGTGATGGCCAGCGTAATGTGTGTATTCAGTAGTGGAGGGATTGCGCTTGTGCCATATGTCGTAAAGTGATAATTGCTTGCAAAGGTCTAGCAAAGCTCTGCGAGCGCGCGGTATGGTGCTAGGAGAGTTAGCAGTACTGTCTAGGGCCGGGTCTAAGAGCAGATTTAGGTCATCCCCCACCAACAGTAATACGGGGTCTAACTTCGCGAGCTGAGAATGTAGGGAATGAAAGAATTCCGGGGCGTCCGTATTTGGGGCATAGATACATATCAGGGCGACGCTGTGACCCATTAATGAGCCTGTGACAATCATGTATCTACCCTCGCTGTCCCCAATGGAGGAGTGAAGACTGAAGGGTACCCTTTTGTGTATCAGAATAGCCCTGCCACGGGTGTAACTGCTGAAGTTAGAGAAATATCTGTGCGCGCCCCAGCTGGAGGCAAACCGTGCGGGGTCAGATTTGGACAGGTGCTTTTCCTGTAAGAAAGCAATGTCGATGTTGTGGCGTATCAAATAGTGAACAACATTCCTTTTCTTGCGATTATCGTTAAGGCCCCTGACATTCCAAGACAACAGGGACAAATCAGAGGGACCACTGATATTACCTAACTGCGCCATCTAATGGTCTTGACATTCACAATCAAGATAAACAATCGTCGAGAAGCATTAAAGTGGACAGTGAGCAAAACAACAGTTAATTCAAAACGCCTGCATAAGAACAATTGTCCCTCCCCCACCCCCACCCAACATCGCCCCAAGAAAAGCAAGGCAAAACCCACATCATACAACAAAAGATGATACACCAGGAGATTATGAACTGGGATGAAAAAACCCTGATTCGGTGCATCAGTATCCCTAGAAACAAACCAAAGGTGTACACCATGAGGGGTGGCAAAGCACTGACAGTCGGCCAGCCCGTTGAAACATTTCGTGGTGATAAGTGTTAATATCCCAATACAGCTATAATAACACAAGGACAATATGTCATAGTGGAAAGTCAGCCAGTGCCGGAACTCGAAAAAAGTTCCATGCTTGCGTTGGAGCTGCTGCCTTGAGGAGAGGATCTGGCCCCGTCTGTGATCGTTTGGTTGTTGTTGTGCTTGTACGAGCGGCAGAATTCCTGCACCTCAGTGGGAGTGTCGAAAACACGGGCCCTACCATCGACGTCAACTCGTAATCTGGCCGGGTAAAGCATGCCATACCTTAGACCCAAGTTCCTGAGGGTGGCCTTCACTCCATTGTATTTCCGGTGGGCTTCTTGCACCATGAGGGTAAAGACCGGATAAAGCGCCAGTTTAGAGCCCTGCCACGTGGTCTCACCGCGCTCCCTGGCGAGGCGTAGAGCGGTGTCACGGTCTCGAAAGTTCAAGATGCGGGCAATGATAGGCCTTGAGGGGCAGCCCGGGTTGGGTCGGGGGCCCAGGGTGAGGTGTGCGCGCTCTACTACGAATCCGGGGGTAAAGGATTCCCTCCCAAACATGTCTGCAAGCAAAGTTTCAACAAAATGATCGAGGCGGCCAGTAGCAGTGGTCTCCGGTACCCCCAAAATGCCGACGTTGTTACGCCTGCTGCGCGCTTCGAGGTCTTTATTTTTGATTGCCACATCTTTGAGGATGCGTTCCACGCGCTCTAATCTTTTGAGGGTCTGTGCAGTGTTGTCCTGAATGTCTGATATGCGTGCCTCAGCCACATCCAGGCGCTTGTCATGTGCTTGAATTGTGGCCCCCATATTTTCAAGACATTTGTCCAGACTGTTGAAGCGCCCATCCAGCGCCCGAAAACCCGCCCTCATCTCCTGGAGCAATGAGGGGGATTGCGTAGCGGGATCATCTACGTGGACCGCGCCCTGGGCATCCTCCACCATATTGGAGCTGTCTTCCTGATCTTTCCCAACAACTTTCTCAAAGGGAAGGGTCCTTTGCTGAGGGTCCTTGCGGCCCATGCCGTATTATGACCACACAAGGGGGCTGCCGGTAGCTCAGGGCCTGAACTGTGTGCGGATAGGAAGCAGGTCAGGAGGATCGATCAGCGGGTGAAGAGGAGGGGCAGAGCCACAGGCACGGACGGAGCCAGGGATCTGGGGCTCAATCAGACTGAAAGAGGGGGGGAGGTAGGGCACCCTGCAGAGCCAGCACGATGTCCAGAGCGCTCAGCGGTGAAAGGATGGCGGAGCCTTCGCTGCTGCGCAAGAGAAGGATGGAGCCGCTTTCCGTAGCGTGCAAATGGCTGGGGCTGGCGAGAGTTGAGGTGCAGGCAGCGGCGAATTGAGCAAGGCCCTTGGTGTATCTGGCCGCAGCGCTGTAATGCGTTATGGGATGGTGGCGGCCGCCGCTAGCCGAGACCGGCAGCCAGTACGTTGGGTCTGATGGACTCGGGCCAGTCAGCAACGAGGCAGTGCAGGGGGGGCAGCCGGGCGCAGGGAGCAATGGAGCTGCCCACGTCCCCCCCAACCACACCCACAGGTGAGCGGGAGGTCGCCGCCCAGGCCCAATCGCGGGCCCTGTCCCCGCGGGGCTTTTGAGGAGGAGCAGGAGCGAGTAGCACAGGCCGGGCGCTGCCAAACGTGGCCGCGCACCAGCAAAGTTGGTGGGTAGGCAGGGGGGAGCCCAGAAGATGACCCGCGCCCGGTGCACTCACCACTGCAACCGACCTCAACTCCAGTCAGGCGGCCGCCGCAGTCCGGGGCTCCGCCTCAGCCATGCCGTGCAGTAAAGGAGATCGGCACAGGCCTGCGCTCGTCACGTCCCAGGATCTTCCGAGAGCCGGGAAGCCCGTCCACCGGAGCTGCAGTCCGTCGGTGTCGTGCTGTGATGAGTTAGCGCCACATATTTGGGGGATATTTCTGCTGGGCTGGGATGGCTGGCGGAGCTTCAATGACGCGCAGCCATCTAGGTCGGTGGCTTGGCCACGCCCCGTTTGTTTTTAGTTTTGAACTGTTTTGGTACTAATCAATAACAACTTCCTTTTAAGTGCATAGCATGTTCCCAGAAAGAAAGATAAGGCTGTCACCAGTGTGTTTGTGTTAACAGGTAATTTTACAAAGTACAATCTATGCTTTTTTTAAATCTTGTTTCTTAACAATTTTTTACACTTATTTCATACTTTTGACACCTTTTTGCCATACCATATTATATGATATAATGTGGATGGGTATTTATTATCTTTATGGTATATTCAAAGGTTTTTGAGCCAAAATGGGCCAATCCCAATACTTTGTCCAAATTACATGAAAACCGAAACATGACATCAAGTGGCATCTTATAATTGTTTTTTTTTCACAGTACATAAAATGTTTCATCAAGAAAAAGAGGAAACAAAAACAAATCAATCCCCACTGACATGTTCCCCTAAGGGCTTCTTGCAAATTACCACTTGACATCCAAAATATATAACTACATAGCGCAATATTCAAGACACAGAAACAAAATGTTAAAATGAAAATATTTATGAAGAGTATCAATCATATCAACCATATAGAAGAAACAGTGAGTTTCATAAACAGACAAATAACTCTTCTACTATGTTTAATACATAGGGTTCTCGTGTGTCTAAAAGATTTGTATATGCAGATTGCCTTCTTCTCAATGTCTTTTCTCTATAATCACTTCTGATCTCTCTAACAATCTGATCAATGCCAGAAAAGAAAATGAGATTTTTCTCTACCATGACATTAGTAAATGAAATGTCTTCCTACTACATAGGATTTTTCATTGTTGAGGATGCCACTCATCTGTTCTAGTATGTGTTTTTTTCCATAAACATTGCTGAACCAATGTCCTTTTTTGGGCAGGGACACTCTAAGATGTAGACTGTGATCTCTGACCTACATGGAATGTTGGTCATGAGGTAACAATATGTAGAATTGTGTGAGACTGTATATTTGATATCTTTGTAACTGTCTTCACAAGCATTTACACTTGCCGCACCTCCAAAATCCTGTGGCTGTGATAACCAAGTAGTATGCATGCACTCAGCATGTAAGTAACTGTGTACTAAACATCACTAAAGGATTGGGATCTGTGGGAATTCACACTGGACTGTGGAGGCAACAAAACACCTATCATCTGTCAGTGTCTATGTAACATACGTCTTAGCGCATGTATTGTTAATTTATGTAGTGATCAGTCTGGTTTCCTCATGTCATGCTTTTTCCTTGCTTCTCGGTATCTCAAACAGAACTTCCTCTCTTTTGATGACATTTACTTTTATCCAGCCATATTGTGCACTTTATTGAGGTAAACTCTCAAGAATTTGTTTCTTTCTCCAAGTTGTAGCTGTTGATGGTGCTGCAGTTTCAGTTGGCTCTAAGGAGCTCACTATACAGGATGCTCCATTTAAGAGGATGCAGGTTATGGTTGACAGCATTTAATACACCATTCCTGCAATCGGCTTCCTGGAAAGTTCTGTTGTTAATTCAAGGCACATTTTTACATTTGGGAAGTGCATAGATACTCTTCTTATAGTTTGTGTAATATTTATATTCCAATTATTATCATTAAGTGTTTCTAAGAATATAATGACTTCCTGCTCATCCCCTATCCAAAGAAAAATGATCTCAATGATATTCCTAAACCAGCAATCAATGTTCCTTGTATTCTGTGTTATGGTTCCTTTGTACCTGCTCCTCTCACCAACCTATGTAGAAATATGCATAGCTGGCAAAGTAGGTCACCATTGCAGTTCCCACCATTTTTGTACAGATGTCAAAATGTATGTTTCAAGCAAAAATCAACCAAAACCAAAAGCAGTACACACTAGTTATCTTTCCCAAATAGAATGCACAAGCTGTTAGTTCCTTTTCGTGTTGGATCCTTGTACACAGACTAGGAATATCTAAAGTCACAATGATATATTGATCTTGCCATTTGAGGTCATAAGTCCTCATTAAAATTATTTTGTTTCCTGTAAATAAAAAGTAAGATTAGAGACAAAAGGTAACCGAATTAGCCCCGGGTGGAGACCTCCGCTCCGCCCGCGGAATGTGTGGAGATTTGCCTCCTCCGCATTCCGCGGAGAAGGCAAATCTCCGCACACTCCGCGATGGAGCGGTGGAGCGGAGTTGGCCAGCCCCCGCCTCCACCCCTCCTATTAACAATTAATTATAAATGACGTAAAAGTAAAGAAAAACCACTTACCTGGACTGCAGCGTCCCCGGGCTGCCCTCCTCCTCTTCCTCGCCGTCTCTGCAAAAACTGCGCATGCGCGTGCGCACACGCATGCGCATCTCTCGCAAGAAATGCTGTTTTTTGTATTTCTGTAGTATTGTTGGTGTGAATGTGTAATATTGTATATTGGATTTATGATGGTATGTGTTTAGGAGTTTTATGGTGTGCATTGGTAGAGGTTGGTGGCTGTGTGGCCATTTGATGTTGGTTATATAGACATATTATGCTAGTGCATTTATCTTGTAGTTGCGTTCTGGAATTTTATACATTTCACAGTGTGGTCATATAATTGTTTTTAGTGCACATATATTGGTGCTTCTGGGGTCATATATACTGTTGAGTTCATGGCTATGTGATTGAGACAGTGTTGTCATACAATGTTGGGTGGATGCAAGTATGAAAAAGGTTGTGTCAATGATCTAGTTCAAGATGTTTTATACTGTGTTGCATATATTTCTTTTTGTTTCAGCAGATTGTTGATGTATTAACTACCGGGTTGCGTGGGGGTGGGAGTAAAGACTAACTTAGTGGGATTTTAACAGGAAGTGAAGGTAGAACCTTGACTTGAGAATTTCTTTAACTTTACAGTTTTTATTTTAAAGTCAATATAAAGCTTATCTCTCTTTCAAATTTTTTTTTTCAGGGAATCTGTATAAATATATAACGCTTAGAAGTGTGTAGTGCAGCACAGCTCCCAAGCCCAAATCGAGCTGGTGTGTACTGCCAAGCAGTAGAAGGCAACCAATTTACCACATCACGAACATCTTCAAAGAATCTGTAGGTACTTAAATGGCATTGTAATGAAACAATATGGCGTCTGCTACTGTCCTGTCATGGTAGTCATGTTTTAGACACACTTTCCATTGAAGTGGCATGCATTGATTTGTCTGTAACTTTTGACCCAGTCGGTTGATTTGCACAGTTTGGCTAATCACTAACATATTCAGCTATGGGCTAGCATGCTGATTGTTATGCAAGTTCGTGAGGTTGAAAACTTTACAAGGGAGGAGGGGGGCAAACATTATTTCACATGTTAGTTAGTTAGGAAATTTTGCTCACTCCTACAGTCCGAACTTGGCATGAAGGGAGAACTTTACTCAGAATTGTGATATCATTGGTTTGGTGTATATCAGTTAAACAGTTTTTGAGATATTAGTGTATAAACAAACTTGCTTAGCAGACTTTCAAAGGTTAGCACATTTTATATCTTTGCCATTTGGGATTCTCAGATTTTTGCGAGTCCGGTAATTAAAAAAACATAGATCTGGTTAGATGAGGGGAACGGTAGGCACACCCTGACCCCAGGCCACAGTGACGGGACCCACTTTTAAAAAGTGCATTACAATGTTGCACTGTGCTACTTATCTCAGTACTATTGTCCACGGCTGCCATTTTACCTCCCGGAGATACATAAGTCAGACTTACAATTCTGAGGAAAGCTTCAGGGTGTGAAGTTGCGTCTGATTAAAATACAATTTAGTATTCGTGAGTCCCAAAAATATAAAGAAGTAAAGAAAGGCCTGGACAGTAGTCTACCACTAACGGCCAAACCTTACACATCGGCCAGGCCTAGAGTCCAACCCTGCAATGTGCACAGCCAACAGCTGTGTGCAGCCAGGGTTTGGCAGCCCATGGTGGGTGGGATGCAGGCCCTGGCTGCATGCCAGGCCCTTGGGCTATCCCTGTTGCATAGTGGCAAAGCTTGCGCATATTGGGGGTTGGCTTCATGCTATATGTTAGGTGCAAGGCCTGACGAAATATCAGGCCCTGCAGCGCCCCCCCCCCCAACCCCCAAACCGCTTCACATAGCCAAAGGCCATTCACAAGAGGGTTTTGAAAAGAAGTACATCATTAAAATAATAAAAACCTATGAAATTGCCTGGAAAAATGCAAAGTTAAAAACTGAGTTATGGTTTTGGTTCAAATGTGTAAACCCACCAAAATGTGTCAGTTTGGGTTTCCAATGGACACAACACATGTCATAACTTGCCCCACTCGTCTTGCTCTAAACTAGGTCTGTGCAAAATTTTAATTATGCAGATGTAATTCGTGTAATTTCAGGAATTTTGCCTGTACACTTGTTACGCGAAATTTGTGAATATGTGACAGTACTTCACTTTGCGTAATTATACACCACACGCTGTAAACATTTACTGCAAGCACACCATTCACTCTAATAATCTTCTGCACATGCACAGGAACGATTGAACACTGTTTGTTCACAGTGTGTTTGATGTTTCCACTTTTTTGGTAGAAGATGTGTCAAAAATGGTTGCCATAAAAAAAGCAACATGGTGGTGGTGTGATTTATGGTGTACGTTGCGTGGGGGATTGTAAAACTGGAGAATATCAGTGATTTTATGCATTTGAGCCACAACGATAACTCTGTGTTTAACTGGTTTGTTTCTTCAGTTTTTTATTGTCACCATTCCGTAAAAGTGTGTGGTTGTTAAGAGTCTAACTGGATGCAAAGTTTGCGCTCCCATGTAGCATACCTGAATCACTGTGGGGATCGAGTTGCATGTCAGGTCAAAGTTTTCAGTTTCCAAGTGTTTTTGAATTTAAGACGTTTAAACTTTGCTATCTGGCTTGGACGAGGTTCATTCCATATCCTGGGGTCCTAGAAAGCCCCGGATCTTCTAATATGCTTCTGTTACATTTAGATCTATGTAAGCGTCAGTTGGGAGTTGACTGAATAGGGATCCTTGGAAGCAGTATGATCAGGTTTCAGGCTTTTCTGACCGCTAGACCTTTGTTTCCATAGGCTTTGTTGTGGTGCAAAGTTCTTTAATGTGCTTCTTTATTTAATTGGGACCAAAATGTAGGCTTTCATTCCAGCATTCCAGTGGCCACTGTTACATATTTTGGCACATTGTAGAAGCTTGGGTTTGTACTGTATGCAGTTTATGAACTTTAGTGGATGCTACTCTGTACATTACATTGCAGTAATCCAGATGTCTCATCATGGACTAGAGGAAGATGACCATTTTCCTAAGCTGGAAAGTTCTAAATTGAAGCCCTTCACCCTGGCTTTAATTTGGGACAAGAATGGCAGATAGCATTAAATATGAGTGCCAAAACTCTGTTTCTCTAAGATGTGGCTGGGATATGCTCGCAACTCGAAAATAAATAAAAGAGAAAGTGGCAGGTGTTTGCCACTCACATTAAATAAATGTCTGTTACCATCTATTCAGATAGAGGAAATTTCCTTTCATCCAATGGATGTGTAATCATGGAGTTTAGTTATGAAGGACTGGCTTCTCTGTTCATTCACTGTGCAGATTTTAAACCGGTTGTCATGGTTCTATATTTTTAAAAAGCACCTTATAAAACATTTCTTAATGAGGCAGTGGGAGTACGAACATTTTTAAAAGTGAATGAGTCGCAGTACCGCTGTGGCACATTGCATTGTACCCTGTGTGTGGCCAATTCCTTTGTAAAAGTTACACAATTGATGGACGCAATGCAGAATAAATCAAAACATTCACCCCCAGTCAAGAGATCTGTGTTAAATCCATCATTCTATTGCTCACCATGCCACCCCAGTTTAGACCTGGCCATATGCAAATCAGTCTTGACCCTGTGCCTCATGGGAACAGTCCAGCCCGAACTGCCAAGCCACGTCCTCCCTGGACCGGAAACAAGCATCCTAGGACCGGTTTCAGGATTTCACCCCTCTTCAGCCAGGATAGCTTGATTCCAGTGGCACAGTGAGCCCAGGACCCACGTCTGGGCATACCTGGCGCACTTAGGGCGAGAAAGCAAAAGTTACACAATTGATGGACGGAATGCAGAATAAATCAAAACATTCACCCCCAGTCAAGAGATCTGGGTTAAATCCATCATTCTTTTGCTCACCATGCCACCCCAGTTTTGACCTGGCCATATGCAAATCAGTCTTGACCCTGTGCCTCATGGGAACAGTCCAGCCCGAACTGCCAAGCCAGGTCCTCCCAGGACCGGAAACAAGCATCCTAGGACCGGTTTCAGGGTTTCACCCTCTTCAGCCAGGATAGCTTGATTCCAGTGGCACAGTGAGCCCAGGACCCACGTCTGGGCATACCTGGCGCACTTAGGGCGAGAAAGCAAAAGTTACACAATTGATGGACGGAATGCAGAATAAATCAAAACATTCACCCCCAGTCAAGAGATCTGGGTTAAATCCATCATTCTTTTGCTCACCATGCCACCCCAGTTTAGACCTGGCCATATGCAAACCACGAAACCGGTCCTAGGATGCTTGTTTCCAGTCCAGGGAGGACCTGGCTTGGCAGTTCAGGCTGGACTGTTCCCATGAGGCACAGGGTCAAGACTGATTTGCATATGGTTGGGTTCAAACTGGAATGGCATGGTGAGCAAAAATACGATGGATTTAGGCCCAGATCTCTGTACTGGGGTGAATGTATGACATTGTTCTGCATTCTGTCCATCAATTGTTGTTTTTGCATTTGTCACCCCGAGTGGGACGGGTTTGCCCAGACGTGGGACCCGTGCTCTCCGTGCCACTGGAATCAAGCTATCCTGGCTGAAGAGGGGTGCAACCCCGAAACCGGTCCTAGGATGCTTGTTTCCAGTTCAGGGAGGACCTGGCTTGGCAGTTCGGGCTGGACTGTTCCCATGAGGCACAGGGTCAAGACTGATTTGCATATGGCTGGGTTCAAACTGGAATGGCATGGTGAGCAAAAATACGATGGATTTAGGCCCAGATCTCTGTACTGGGGTGAATGTATGACATTGTTCTGCATTCTGTCCATCAATTGTTGTTTTGCATTCGTCACCCCGAGTGGGACGGGTTTGCCCAGACGTGGGTCCCGTGCTCTCCATGCCACTGGAATCAAGCTATCCTGGCTGAAGAGGGTGAAACCCCGAAACCGGTCCTAGGATGCTTGTTTCCAGTCCAGGGAGGACCTGGCTTGGCAGGTCGGGCTGGACTGTTCCCATGAGGCACAGGGTCAAGACTGATTTGCATATGGCTGGGTTCAAACTGGAATGGCGAGCAAAAAAACGATGGATTTAGGCCCAGATCTCTGTACTGGGGAGAATGTATGACATTGTTCTGCATTCTGTCCATCAATTGTTTTTGCATTTGTCACCCCGAGTGGGACGGGTTTGCCCAGACGTGGGTCCCGTGCTCTCCATGCCACTGGAATCAAGCTATCCTGGCTGAAGAGGGGTGAAACCCGAAACCGGTCCTAGGATGCTTGTTTCCAGTCCAGGGAGGACCTGGCTTGGCAGTTCGGGCTGGACTGTTCCCATGAGGCACAGGGTCAAGACTGATTTGCATATGGCTGGGTTCAAACTGGAATGGCATGGTGAGCAAAAAACGATGGATTTAGGGCCAGATCTCTGTACTGGGGTGAATGTATGACATTGTTCTGCATTCTGTCCATCAATTGTTGTTTTTGCATTTGTCATCCCGAGTGGGACGGGTATGCCCAGACGTGGGTCCCGTGCTCTCCATGCCACTGGAATCAAGCTATCCTGGCTGAAGAGGGGTGAAACCCCGAAACCGGTCCTAGGATGCTTGTTTCCAGTCCAGGGAGGACCTGGCTTGGCAGTTCGGGCTGGACTGTTCCCATGAGGCACAGGGTCAAGACTGATTTGCATATGGCTGGGTTCAAACTGGAATGGCATGGTGAGCAAAAACAATGGATTTACGCCCAGATCCCTGTACTGGGGTGAATGTATGACATTGTTCTGCATTCTGTCCATCAATTGTTTTTGCATTTGTCACCCCGAGTGGGACGGGTTTGCCCAGACGTGGGTCCTGTGCTCTCCATGCCACTGGAATCAAGCTATCCTGGCTGAAGAGGGGTGAAACCCCGAAACCGGTCCTAGGATGCTTGTTTCCAGTCCAGGGAGAACCTGGCTTGGCAGTTCGGGCTGGACTGTTCCCATGAGGCACAGGGTCAAGACTGATTTGCATTTGGCTGGGTTCAAACTGGAATGGCATGGTGAGCAAAAAAACGATGGATTTAGGCCCAGATCTCTGTACTCGGGTGAATGTATGACATTGTTCTGCATTCTGTCCATCAATTGTTGTTTTTGCATTTGTCACCCCGAGTGGGACGGGAATGCCCAGACGTGGGTCCCGTGCTCTCCATGCCACTGATATCAAGCTATTCTGGCTGAAGAGGGGTGAAACCCCGAAACCGGTCCTAGGATGCTTGTTTCCAGTCCAGCGATGACCTGGCTTGGCAGTTCGGGCTGGACTGTTCCCATGAGACACAGGGTCAAGCTGATTTGCATATGGCTGGGTTCAAACTGGAATGGCATGGTGAGCAAAAAAACGATGGATTTAGGCCCAGATCTCTGTACTCGGGTGAATGTATGACATTGTTCTGCATTCTGTCCATCAATTGTTGTTTTTGCATTTGTCACCCCGAGTGGGACGGGTATGCCCAGACGTGGGTCCTGTGCTCTCCATGCCACTGGAATCAAGCTATCCTGGCTGAAGACGGGTGAAACCCCGAAACCGGTCCTAGGATGCTTGTTTCCAGTCCAGGGAGGACCTGGCTTGGCAGTTTGGGCTGGACTGTTCCCATGAGGCACAGGGTCATGACTGATTTGCATATGGCTGGGTTCAAACTGGAATGGCATGGTGAGCAAAACAACGATGGATTTAGGCCCAGATCTCTGTACTGGGGTGAATGTATGACATTGTTCTGCATTCTGTCCATCAATTGTTGTTTTTGCATTTGTCACCCCGAGTGAGACGGGTATGCCCAGACGTGGGTCCCGTGCTCTCCATGCCACTGGAATTAAGCTATCCTGGCTGAAGAGGGGTGAAACCCCGAAACCGGTCCTAGGATGCTTGTTTCCAGTCCAGGGAGGACCTGGCTTGGCAGTTCGGGCTGGACTGTTCCCATGAGGCACAGGGTCAAGACTGATTTGCATATGGCTGGGTTCAAACTGGAATGGCGAGCAAAAAAACGATGGATTTAGGCCCAGATCTCTGTACTGGGGTGAATGTATGACATTGTTCTGCATTCTGTCCATCAATTGTTGTTTTTGCAATTCCTTTGTACCCATATGAACTGTCTGTCTTTGATGAACGAGGAAGGATGGAATCCACTGTGCGGCTCTTCTAGTCACTCCTGTCCATTCATTGAGCCCTTTCTGTAGAACAGCTTTATCCTTGGTCAGGAAGCTGATAGTTAGATGAGTACTAGGGACATTTACTTTCACCTCACCACCTGGAAAAGGAATATCACGCTCTGCGTTCCGAATCGCGACACAGAGAGCGTTTCACTGGTGAATACTCTAAAGACATGACCTGGGTAAGATGTTAGATTTCATTGATATGGCCTTGGTTCCGCTGACTCGTTGATTAGGCAGGACGCAGTCCTGATTTGGCTTCTCATTTACTTTCAGTAATTGGACTCTTGGATCCATTTGGAATCGCATGTCTATTAAACTCCATTCACCTTGTGGTAAGATGTGTTTGATTTTCCGTTCTCATTGGCAGAATACGTTACTCACCTCACAGTCTAAGTTTTGTCCGTGGTTTAATTATCAGAATCGGGATTAGATTTCCGTATACTGGTTACCGTTGTTTATCACTACAAGTCTTGCAGTGAATACCAATGAGGTAAATTTTTTATATTCATTTTTATTTTGCACTTGTACGTCAGTATTCACGATATTTCAAATCCATACTTCTAAAGGGATCGGTGTCCTTTATTTTTAGTTTTGCGTTAAAGCCGCATGCAACTGGTTTTCACGCTGCGAATATGGTGAAGGTTTCTTTTATAGCTACTAACCCTTATGTATCATTCCACTACTGCAACATGACTTAATAAGCACTAACACTTCCTTCTTTTGGCCCATATGATGGTTGATGGTCATCCTCATGACAGTATGTCCATCACGGAATGAAGCTGTATGTTTCTCAGTTATGATTATTGGTTGATTCTTTTGAACAATTCTTCATGTTTGCCCTTAGATACCCCTGACAAAGGGCTACCATTACAGCCTGAAATTCATTGGGATTGATTTTGAAGCTAGTTCTTTGAAGAATGTCAAGACTAACCGTCTATGGAAATCAATGAAGAATCATGTCCTTGGAATTAAAGGGACTTGATTTAACTAGAACGTCTATGCGCATTATACTGCATGAATTTAAAGCTGTTATATTTTTTATTTAAATACGTTTGGAACATTGTATCTATATTAGAGCACATTGTTGAGGTTTGGGTACCATGTTTATTCCCTGTTTAGGACACCAGTAGTGCATGCTGTGTCTGGAATCCAGTTCTAGATACTTTTTTATGCTATAATAGGGGATGAGGGTGATGTCCTCTCACAGTGTGCACACAAAGCTTACAAGCCAAAGTTATTAGAGTTTACTTTGGAGCATAATGTTTGTTTATTTTTTAGAGTGCAACACCACACTCTTTTGAACTTTCTAAAAGTGGCATTTTCAGAATTGTGACTTAACATCCGACTTTAGAATTACAGAGGATTTTAAATTACAATTTTTTAGACAGCAAACATGATATTTCCACCTGCTCTCAAACAAACGTTATTACTTAAGAAATGTAATAGGATAACCCAATGTTATCCCACCGGAGATGTAGGTCTCACAGTAGTGAAAAGCAAATTTGTGAGTTTTTCACTACCAGGACATGTAAAACTTAAAAGTACATGTCCAACTTTTTTAATACAATACACCCTGCACTATGTGCTGTTTAGGGCCTTCTCTAGGAGTGCCATTTGCATGAAAAAGGGAGTTTTAGGCTTGGCAAAGGGGTTATTTTTCCAATTCGAATTGGAATTTTAAAACTTCACACAGGCTGCAATTGCAGGCCTGAGACATATTTAAAAAGACTACTTAAATGGGTGGCACCTAAGTGGGTGGCACAAAAAGTGCTGCAGGTCTACTAGGCCCATATCTCTGTACTGGGGTGAATGTATGACATTGATCTGCATTCTGTCCATCAATCGTTCTTTTTGCATTTGTCACCCCGAGTGGGACGGGTATGCCCAGATGTGGGTCCCGTGCTCTCCATTCCACTGGAATCAAGCTATCCTGGCTGATGAGGGCTGAAAGCCCAAAACCGGTCCTAGGATGCTTGTTTCCAGTCCAGAGAGCAAAAAAACGATGGATTTAGGCCCAGATCTCTGTACTGGGGTGAATGTATGACATTGTTCTGCATTCTGTCCATCAATTGTTCTTTTTGCATTTGTCACCCCGAGTGGGACGGGTATGCCCAGACGTGGGTCCCGTGCTCTCCATGCCAGTGGAATCAAGCTATCCTGGCTGATGAGGGCTGAAAGCCCGAAACCGGTCCTAGGATGCTTGTTTCCAGTCCAGGGAGGACCTGGCCTGGCAGTTCAGGCTGGACTGTTCCCATTGGGCGCAGGGTCAAGACTGATTTGCATATGGCTGGGTCCAAACTGAAATGGCATGGTGAGCAAAAAAACGATGGATTTAGGCCCAGATCTCTGTACTGGGGTGACTGTATGACATTGTTCTGCATTCTGTCCATCAATTGTTCTTTTTGCATTTGTCACCCCGAGTGGGACGGGTATGCCCAGACGTGGGTCCCGTGCTCTCCATGCCACTGGAATCAAGCTATCCTGGCTGATGAGGGCTGAAAGCCCGAAACCGGTCCTAGGATGCTTGTTTCCAGTCCAGGGAGGACCTGGCCTGGCAGTTCGGGCTGGACTGTTCCCATTGGGCACAGGGTCAAGACTGATTTGCATATAGCTGGGTCCAAACTGAAATGGCATGGTGAGAAAAAAAACGATGGATTGAGGCCCAGATCTCTGTACTGGGGTGAATGTATGACATTGTTCTGCATTCTGTCCATCAATTGTTCTTTTTGCATTTGTCACCCCGAGTGGGACGTGGGTCCCGTGCTCTCCATGCCACTGGAATCAAGCTATCCTGGCTGATGAGGGCTGAAAGCCCGAAACCGGTCCTAGGATGCTTGTTTCCAGTCCAGGGAGGACCTGGCCTGGCAGTTCACGTTGGACTGTTCCCATTGGGCGCAGGGTCAAGACTGATTTGTATATGGCTGGGTCCAAACTGAAATGGCATGGTGAGAAAAAAAACTATGGATTTAGGCCCAGATCTCTGTACTGGGGTGAGTGTATGACATTGTTCTGCATTCTGTCCATCAATTGTTCTTTTTGCATTTGTCACCCCGAGTGGGACGGGTATGCCCAGACGTGGGTCCCGTGCTCTCCATGCCACTGGAATCAAGCTATCCTGGCTGATGAGGGCTGAAAGCCCGAAACCGGTCCTAGGATGCTTGTTTCTTGTCCAGGGAGGAACTGGCCTGGCAGTTCGGGCTGGACTGTTCCCATTGGGCGCAGGGTCAAGACTGATTTGCATATGGCTGGGGCCAAACTGAAATGGCATGGTGAGCAAAAGAACGATGGATTGAGGCCCAGATCTCTGTACTGGGGTGAATGTATGACATTGTTCTGCATTCTGTCCACCAATTGTTCTTTTTGCATTTGTCACCCCAAGTGGGACGGTTATGTCCAGACGTGGGTCCTGTGCTCTCCATGCCACTGGAATCAAGCTATCCTGGCTGATGAGGGCTGAAAGCCCAAAACCGGTCCTAGGATGCTTGTTTCCAGTCCAGGGAGGACCTGGCCTGGCAGTTCAGGCTGGACTGTTCCCATTGGGCGCAGGGTCAAGACTGATTTGCATATGGCTGGGTCCAAACTGAAATGGCATGGTGAGCAAAAAAACGATGGATTTAGGCCCAGATCTCTGTACTGGGGTGAATGTATGACATTGTTCTGCATTCTGTCATCAATTGTTCTTTTTGCGCAGGTCTACTAGTAGCATTTAATTTTCAGGCCCTGGGTACATGTAGCACCATTTTACAAGGGAGGTATAAGTAAATTAAATGTGCCCATTGGGTGTAAGCTAATTTGACCATGTTTGAAGGCGATAGCACAAGCACTTTAGCACTGGCTAGCAGTGGTAAAGTGCACAGAATCCTAAGGCCAACAAAAACCAATTTAGCAAAGCAGAAGGGGTGAAGGGAAACAGTTTGGGGTGACCCTTCAGGGACGGCCAAGTCCAACAGTAATCCTTTGTTTTACTATCTGTTTCGGTACTCACGAAGATGGTTCATCTATGCCAAGCCTTCAATTGTCAGTACAGAAGACTTCCTGCCCCTGTATAGAAGTCTTCCTGCCCTTAGAAATGGCTACATTGTCCTTCAGGAGGATTAAGCTAAAGCCATCAGCCACAATTAATTGCAATTTACTTTCAGTCAACACAAAGTACATTTTGTTTAAAATACGTTTTCACTACACCCAGCAAAAATCTATTTTACTACTAAATAAGAATTTTGACAAAAAGTGAAAAGTTATTTTAAGCAAGTGTCTGCCATTTTGCTAATTTGAGTTATACAAACTGACTTTTATTTACAGTCAAACCTGTTTTAGAAAATGCATCTTGAGCTACACAAAGATACTAGCTCTTGGCAACCTTTCACTGTGAGGACAAACTTTTCTTTAATAATTATTATGTCCCACATTTTTATATATTTGGCATCCAGCCCTCTAGACATCTTGGACACACTTAGGGCTTGATTGTGAGTCAGGTGGAGTGGTCTAAACATGAATGGCCCAATGTTCCCATACCCAAATGTCCAGGACACAGGGATACCAGACCCAATTTTACTGTCTGGAAATTCCAGCTGGTAAAATTGCATGAACATTTGGCTGCAACAGTAATGATTATAAATAACTTTGTCTCGCCTGCAACCATTACCAACACTGCTGTCTCATAGTGTTCTACACTTTTGCCATATTTGGTCAAGATGTATTTTCTTCCACTAACTCTTATAATTGGGAAGTTTGAGTGTTCATTCTACACTTACGCTCACAACACCCAACTCATCTTTAAGTTTAGTGAACCAGGTTCCCAATACATTTTAATAAGCTGTCTTTATAAAGTAAATAAATGGATAGACCAAAACTGGCTTAAGGACAACAAGATGGAGGTGCTGATGGTAGTAGCTAATCCTTCGATGTAGACCCCATCCATGTGGGTTAATCTTCTAGGTGCTCTACCACCAAAGCAGTTGACAAATGTCATGGTTTCAAATTAGTCTCTCGGCTAAAACTAGACACTCAAATTTAAGCTTTTGTTTCCTTCTCTCCTATGCATTTTTATAAGTTGAGGCCAATTTTTCCTTTCCTTTTTGAGGAGGCAGACATAGAACTATATCTGCCATTATCCGCTCAAGATTAGACTACTGCAATTTCCTTTACTCCGGTGTTCAAAATTATTTAGTTCATAAGATTTGTCACTCAAAACCAAGCTGTGAGATTTATTGTACAAACAGATAGGTTTACCTTTGTCAAACCTATTCTCAACAATGTGCACTGGCTAACTATTCATAAAAGAATCCATATTAAGGACCTCTGAATTAAGATTTAATATCTTTATGGACAATCCCCAACTCCCTAGTTCTTGCACCAAGATTTATTACATGAATTTCCAAGAGGGTTCTTAGGTGCTCCAGTGGCAAACTGTTGATGGTCCACCACTTTAAAAAGACTTTTCAATCCATAAATTCTTCACCTTGTTTGCTGCTCTCCTTGGAACAACCTTACTCTTGCATTAAAAAGGTCACTGTAGGAAGGTGGAATCTGACTATATGGTTGCCCCCACTTTTTTCCTGGTGTTTTGCTGGTTTATGACTTAGTTGGACTGGGATCCTGCTATTCAGGGCCCCAGTCTATCTGCTTCCGCTATAAAATGGTTTCCATGTGCCTTAGGCACATCTCTGATTGAAATCTGGAGTGCCCTTATAAGTCCCTAGTATATGGTATACTATGTACCCAGGGCATAGGTACCTCAGAGGCCTACCAGGGGCTGCAGCATGTATTGTGCCACCCCTGGAAGGCCATCCAAACTGACACCACAGGTCTGCTACTGCAGCCTGGGTAAGGTGGTGCATGCACCCCTTACTGTGATATAGGCTACCTATATCACTATATACATACACACATATAAACCTATAAGTCACTCCTATGGCAGGCCTTATCAATCCTGAAGGCAGAGTGCGTGGTTCCTATGTGAGAGGGTGCCCCTGCATGAGCAGGGCCCCTCTGCAGCGTTCGGAGACCCTTCTCTGATGCTGTTTGTAGTGCAGCCTGACCATATACTCTTAAGCGCATTATAACCTCGCGTTAAATGCTAACTTTGGGATGGCTGCACGGAAACATGTCGTGTTTGGTGTCAAACATCTTGGAATACTACCCCCCCGCCAGTTCTGGCGGCGGGGGTAGCATTCCACCCTTCTAGAGGGAAAGACATGTACACACCGGTATGCCCGGTACTGACTTTCCAAGCCCTGGCATCACAAAATGGATGCCGCTGCCACAGACACGAGTCTGGCCTCCTGCTGCTGACCGAAACTCCGGCAGGGGAGGCCTGGACAATAGGTTTCCTGTCCCAGGGAGGTGTGACCACCTCCCCAGACAGGATAGTGTGTATTGGGGCTGGGCGGGAGCACTCTCTGGTGCTTTGAAGTCCTGCACTGGGGGCACACTTGGTGTCCCTGTGCATACCCCAGTTCAAACCGGCTCAGGGGCTTCCAGCCCCTGCTCTGGCGTGAAACTGGACAAAGGGAAAGGGGTGTAACCACCCCTCTGCCCTGACCCTCCCATAGGTGGGGTCACAGAGTATGTCCAACCCCCTACCTTAGTATAAGTAGGGGAACCCAGTCCTTAGGACTTTAGATTTACCTGGACGAAACTCTGATACAGAATCCTGGACCTTCGACGCTCTACTTTAAGATTAGAGGACTGAAGAATCTCCCTTGGGGTCAAGGAGTGACTCCCCTGCTTGGCAGGCACCAAAGAAGCAATTGTCCGGTCTGCATCGCTGAAGCTCCCGTTGGACGCCGAAGTCTTTGCATCACCAGAGGTGGATTTCCAGACTTCCCCGAGGCTGCCCTGAGTCCCCAGCAAAGCTGAGGCCCGTAGCTGTCGTGGGTAACGTGGAACCGTGACCCCTGGACACCAAACGCATTTGCAAGTGCATCCTCTTCTGGGTCTCCCACGAAGTCGTGCTTTGGGCTCCGAGTAGCCCCAGCCTCCAGCACCAACTGCACCGAAGATCACTGGCCTCCACTCCACGAGTGTCCTGTGAGCCAGCTCCACGTGCACCGTCTTGAGGCTCCTTCGCGGTCGCTAGTCCGTTGGCTAGTAGGCCCTCCCGAAGGCCAATCTTTTTCTGCTTGGGCTCTCTGGTTGCTCCAGGTGTGCCCTGACTTATTTTGCTGGGTGAGTCCCCCAGACCTTGCTGGTCTGCAACATCGTCCTTCTTCACTTTCCACGAGACTTGCCGTTGCCAAGGCTTGTTGGGTCCAATCCGGTCGCCGACACCCCTGCAATCGACAGACGTTGTGGCACAGCTCGAATCCAGCTCCTGGTTGTCGTCGACACCTCCTGGACCTCGTGGCTGAAGAGTCAAGACGACCGTCAACCTACCTGAAGCACTCGACATCGGTGGGCATCTGCTCATCGCCTTCCTGGTCACTGGCTAGTGACCCAGACTCTGTCCCCTCTGCTTTCAGGTTCTTCAGATCTTCGATCCACCTTTGGATCCACCCGAACACTTTCGACTTGGTCGCCAGCAGCACTTTGCAGCAGATCGCCATAGAAAGCGACGACGAAACCCGACCCCGAAAGACACCTATGCACCCGGCTTCCCTGGGTGAGGTAACTCGAGTACTCCGGTGCTCCCGTGGGTATAGACACTAGAACAGCCTAGTTCTCAAAGGGTTTGCTCCAAGTCCTCCTCTAAGTGTCCCTTTTCTTTTAAATTCTAATCGCGACTTTCCCCATAGAAGTTAACGGTGGTTCGCGGTTGTGTTCATACACTGCACGCGTCCCCGTGGGTCCCCTGTGTCACTGCCTTGGGTGGTTCCTTGTGGTCCAAGCACTTCTACAGGCTCTAGGCCTTGTGTCTAGCTCAGTCGTGGTTCTTATACCACTTTATTGGTATATGGTTTGGTACGCCCCTGGGGCTCAAACGTGTATTTGTGCTATTACTGTAGATAACTAACTCGTAACGTATGTACTTCGAACTCTAGCCTCATAAAGAGACTAGAGGGGTGTGTTTAGTAATAAATACATATATTTTGAATATATACCTGGTGTGGTCCTCTTTCATTTGGTCACTCAAGAGATTATAGACTGGTAAAACAAGCTGCTTTACATTCCTTCAAGACTTAGCCTGAAGGCTGCTCTCCATAGCTACCACTAGGATAGCTTTCAATAAAGGTTGTCTTTAACCTATCTCCAATAAGGGGTTGTTTGGACTGGTGCAAGGTGCCCACTATAATTAGTGGACAGCATATGCCAGGCCAACTTCTCACATTGGTGTGCAGCGTGTGGGATTCCAGCTTGCTATTGTTTTACCAGATAATCTCAATTGAATTGATCAACTGAAAACCACTAAGGGTACCTAAGGTACATATAATCAAGCTTAGTAATACAGTAAGTTCTACTGAACTTAGAGTTGTGTGTTAAGGGACAGCACACCCTTTCTACAACTCAAGAGAGTTTAGTAGGCCACACTAGAGTAGGTAGTGCATACACCACACCTCACTAGTGATGTCTTCAAAGCCAGGACCCAGTGAGTCCTTGCCAGAAGCCAGTGGGCTTCTTCCCTCCAAGTATGATAAACTCCCATTCTTGGAATTGAGAGCCTTATGCACTACTAGGAAGTTGAAGACAGGCAAAAGTGCCAGCACCCAACACCTCAGGGAGGTGTTACTAGCTGATGATCTCAGCAGGCCCCTAGGGTCTGAAGGGGTAGGCAAGGAGGGTGGGGCAGAAGATGAGGAAGGGGCCAGGGGTGAAGAAACCCAGGCCCCCCTCTGAAACTGGCCAGGAAGGTGAAAATGACCTTGTCCTGGAGAATCCAATTCCTCCTGTGGAGGAGGAGGAGGGAGAGGATCAGACTGACCTCCCCTTTGTCCCCCCAGGAAGAGTTCTGAGTGTGCCCAGAAGGTCTAGGTCTCCTTCTCAGGAGTCTAACCACTCTGACACCTCAATAGGGACCTCTGTCTCCTCTCATAGGAGGGAATCCTCTCATGAGAGGAGAAAGAGACTGATTCAATATGAGCAAGCTCAACTTGAACTCAGGAAACAGCAATTGGCTATAGACAGGGAGTCCCTAGATCTCTATAGAGAGAGACAAAAGTTGGGACTAGAGTCCCATGGTGGCAACAGTTTCCCCAAAGATAGGGAAAGGTCTTATGACCATAGAAACCTGAGCAAGATTGTCCCTCCCTACCAGAGTGGGGATGACATCCACAAATGGATAACTGCTCTAGAGAGGGCCTGTAAAGTACAGAGGGTCCCTCAGGAGCAGTGGGCAGCAATCTTGTGGCTCTCCTTTGCAGACAAAGGTAGAGATAAGCTCCTCACTGTTAGAGAGGAGGATGCTGACAATTACAAAGTCTTGAAGAGTGCTCTGATAGATGGGTTTGGCCTAACCACTGAACAGTATAGGTTGAAGTTCAGAGACACCCAAAAGGCTCAGACTCAAGACTGGGTTGATTTTGTAGATTGTGCTACTAAGGCTCTGGAAGGTTGGATACATGGCAACAAGGTGCATGACTTTTTAGGATTGTACAATTTGATTATGAGGGAGCAGATCCTTAATAATTGTCAAAACCAGCTTTTACACCAGTACCTGGTGGACTCTGATCTGACCTCTCCCCAAGAATTGGGAAAGAAGGCAGACAAATGGGTCAGAACCAGAGTAAAGACTAAGAATCAGGGTGGTGACCAGAAGAAAGATTCTACCAAGTCCCAAGAGAAAGGTGGGGATAAATCTAAGGATAAATCCACTACAGGGCCCCAAAAGTCCTCTTCTGGGGGTGGGTCCCAAACTCCTTCCTCTCCTGAAAAGAAACCCTATTGCCATGTCTGTAAAAAGCCTGGACACTGGAAAACTGATCCCAGTTGCCCCAGGATTGGCAATAAAGAAAATGTTCCTCCAACAACTACTACCACCCCTCCTGGTACTACCAGTAGTAATCCTCCAGTTGGGAGTAGTGTACCCAAAAAGTTAGGTGCTTTTGCAAGAGGAACAGAGGTGGGCCCTAGTTTAGACAGGACCCCCTCAACAGACTCCTCTGACTCTGATGGTGGTGTAGGATTTGCCACCTTTACCATGGGTCCCAATGCATTGGGCAGGTACAGACTGGAGCCAATAATTAATGGTCAGAAAGCTGTGGCATTTAGGGACACAGGGGCTAGTGTCACCATGGTGGCAGGGAACCTAGTCCCCCCTCACCAGCTTTTACCTGAGTTTAAATACCAGGTGACCAACATTGATGGTGTCAGAACAGATCACCCCATGGCCATAGTCAATCTCAGCTGGGAAGGGGTCACAGGCCCAAAAAGAGTGGCAGTGTCCCCAACCTTGCCTGTAGATTGCCTGATGGGCAATGATCTGGAAATTTCAGCCTGGGCTGAAGTTGAACACCAAACCCATCTGAGAATGCTGGGCGTCCCTGTAAAAGTTAGTGGGGCTGTGATGGCCACAGCCCCAGCCCAGGGAAATTTTGGAGATGTGGAGCCTGGAAGAATGGCCCACTCTCCCCCAAAAGAGAGCACAAGGGTTGAAGAAAAGTCTTCTTCCCTCCAGACAGTAGGTAAGGGTCAGCCTCCTCAGGGAACTGACCCTACCCCTAGTGAAGGAACTGCCCCAGAGGTAGTCAGGCCTGGCCTGGCCACACCCCTGATGGCAGAGGACCCTTCCAAGGTGGTACCCAGTCTGGAGCAGGTAACCTGCCCCTCTCTACCCTGCCTCAGTCAGCCCAGGGCTGCAGAGGTCAGGGAGGTCAGTGGACCCCCCAGGGCCCCCTGTCCAGAGGAACCCCCCATCAGCAGATTAGGGGCACCCAGTCTAGTAGCCCTAGCCAGGTGAAAATTCCTCAACACACTGAGGGATCCCCCATACCTTTGTGTAGGGACCTCCCCCAGAAGGACTCTGTTAGGCAAGGGCAAACCTGGGACCAAAAGGTTCCAAACCTGCCATGTCCCTCCAGTGGTCCATCCAAAGGGACCCAACCCCCAGCTGTAGGCAGCCAAAGGTTGACCCTTAGAGCACAGTGCAACTCAGTCATGGAAAGACAGGCATACATGGTGACCAGTGATCTGAGGAAGCTGAGACCAACCTTCCTAGGGCCTCACTTCCCTTCTCAGACACCTCACCAGCCTTGTACTTTACCAAAGCACACCACAGGTAGTAATTCCCCATGGTGGAGACCCTCTCATACCCTTAGGGTGAGGGATTGCTTAGTGGACCATAAGATAGGGGGCAACCATGCTAGTGCAGGTGCTTCCTTATATGGCCACTTAGTCAATAAAGGCTCAACTGGCCAAGGTTAGCCTTATCTCCTTTCGTTTGGGGGGGGTTATGTAGGAAGGTGGAATCTGACTATATGGTTGCCCCCACTTTTTTCCTGGTGTTTTGCTGGTTTATGACTTAGTTGGACTGGGATCCTGCTATTCAGGGCCCCAGTCTATCTGCTTCCTCTATAAAATGGTTTCCATGTGCCTTAGGCACATCTCTGATTGGAATCTGGAGTGCCCTTATAAGTCCCTAGTATATGGTATACTATGTACCCAGGGCATAGGTACCTCAGAGGCCTACCAGGGGCTGCAGCATGTATTGTGCCACCCCTGGAAGGCCATCCAAACTGACACCACAGGTCTGCTACTGCAGCCTGGGTAAGGTGGTGCATGCACCCCTTACTGTGATATAGGCTACCTATATCACTATATACATACACACATATAAACCTATAAGTCACTCCTATGGCAGGCCTTATCAATCCTGAAGGCAGAGTGCGTGGTTCCTATGTGAGAGGGTGCCCCTGCATGAGCAGGGCCCCTCTGCAGCGTTCGGAGACCCTTCTCTGATGCTGTTTGTAGTGCAGCCTGACCATATACTCTTAAGCGCATTATAACCTCGCGTTAAATGCTAACTTTGGGATGGCTGCACGGAAACATGTCGTGTTTGGTGTCAAACATCTTGGAATACTACCCCCCGCCAGTTCTGGCGGCGGGGGTAGCATTCCACCCTTCTAGAGGGAAAGACATGTACACACCGGTATGCCCGGTACTGACTTTCCAAGCCCTGGCATCACAAAATGGATGCCGCTGCCACAGACACGAGTCTGGCCTCCTGCTGCTGACCGAAACTCCGGCAGGGGAGGCCTGGACAATAGGTTTCCTGTCCCAGGGAGGTGTGACCACCTCCCCAGACAGGATAGTGTGTATTGGGGCTGGGCGGGAGCACTCTCTGGTGCTTTGAAGTCCTGCACTGGGGGCACACTTGGTGTCCCTGTGCATACCCCAGTTCAAACCGGCTCAGGGGCTTCCAGCCCCTGCTCTGGCGCAAAACTGGACAAAGGGAAAGGGGTGTAACCACCCCTCTGCCCTGACCCTCCCATAGGTGGGGTCACAGAGTATGTCCAACCCCCTACCTTAGTATAAGTAAGGGAACCCAGTCCTTAGGACTTTAGATTTACCTGGACGAAACTCTGATACAGAATCCTGGACCTTCGACGCTCTACTTTAAGATTAGAGGACTGAAGAATCTCCCTTGGGGTCAAGGAGTGACTCCCCTGCTTGGCAGGCACCAAAGAAGCAATTGTCCGGTCTGCATCGCTGAAGCTCCCGTCGGACGCCGAAGTCTTTGCATCACCAGAGGTGGATTTCCAGACTTCCCCGAGGCTGCCCTGAGTCCCCAGCAAAGCTGAGGCCCGTAGCTGTCGTGGGTAACGTGGAACCGTGACCCCTGGACACCAAACGCATTTGCAAGTGCATCCTCTTCTGGGTCTCCCACGAAGTCGTGCTTTGGGCTCCGAGTAGCCCCAGCCTCCAGCACCAACTGCACCGAAGATCACTGGCCTCCACTCCACGAGTGTCCTGTGAGCCAGCTCCACGTGCACCGTCTTGAGGCTCCTTCGCGGTCGCTAGTCCGTTGGCTAGTAGGCCCTCCCGAAGGCCAATCTTTTTCTGCTTGGGCTCCCTGGTTGCTCCAGGTGTGCCCTGACTTATCCTCGCTGGGTGAGTCCCCCAGACCTTGCTGGTCTGCAACATCGTCCTTCTTCGCTTTCCACGAGACTTGCCGTTGCCAAGGCTTGTTGGGTCCAATCCGGTCGCCGACACCCCTGCAATCGACAGACGTCGTGGGACAGCTCGAATCCAGCTCCTGGTTGTCGTCGACGCCTCCTGGACCTCGTGGCTGAAGAGTCAAGACGACCGTCAACCTACCTGAAGCACTCGACATCGGTGGGCATCTGCTCATCGCCTTCCTGGTCACTGGCTAGTGACCCAGACTCTGTCCCCTCTGCTTTCAGGTTCTTCAGATCTTCGATCCACCTTTGGATCCACCCGAACACTTTCGACTTGGTCGCCAGCAGCACTTTGCAGCAGATCGCCATAGAAAGCGACGACGAAACCCGACCCCGAAAGACACCTATGCACCCGGCTTCCCTGGGTGAGGTAACTCGAGTACTCCGGTGCTCCCGTGGGTATAGACACTAGAACAGCCTAGTTCTCAAAGGGTTTGCTCCAAGTCCTCCTCTAAGTGTCCCTTTTCTTTTAAATTCTAATCGCGACTTTCCCCATAGAAGTTAACGGTGGTTCGCGGTTGTGTTCATACACTGCACGCGTCCCCCGTGGGTCCCCTGTGTCACTGCCTTGGGTGGTTCCTTGTGGTCCAAGCACTTCTACAGGCTCTAGGCCTTGTGTCTAGCTCAGTCGTGGTTCTTATACCACTTTATTGGTATATGGTTTGGTACGCCCCTGGGGCTCAAACGTGTATTTGTGCTATTACTGTAGATAACTAACTCGTAACGTATGTACTTCGAACTCTAGCCTCATAAAGAGACTAGAGGGGTGTGTTTAGTAATAAATACATATATTTTGAATATATACCTGGTGTGGTCCTCTTTCATTTGGTCACTCAAGAGATTATAGACTGGTAAAACAAGCTGCTTTACATTCCTTCAAGACTTAGCCTGAAGGCTGCTCTCCATAGCTACCACTAGGATAGCTTTCAATAAAGGTTGTCTTTAACCTATCTCCAATAAGGGGTTGTTTGGACTGGTGCAAGGTGCCCACTATAATTAGTGGACAGCATATGCCAGGCCAACTTCTCACATTGGTGTGCAGCGTGTGGGATTCCAGCTTGCTATTGTTTTACCAGATAATCTCAATTGAATTGATCAACTGAAAACCACTAAGGGTACCTAAGGTACATATAATCAAGCTTAGTAATACAGTAAGTTCTACTGAACTTAGAGTTGTGTGTTAAGGGACAGCACACCCTTTCTACAACTCAAGAGAGTTTAGTAGGCCACACTAGAGTAGGTAGTGCATACACCACACCTCACTAGTGATGTCTTCAAAGCCAGGACCCAGTGAGTCCTTGCCAGAAGCCAGTGGGCTTCTTCCCTCCAAGTATGATAAACTCCCATTCTTGGAATTGAGAGCCTTATGCACTACTAGGAAGTTGAAGACAGGCAAAAGTGCCAGCACCCAACACCTCAGGGAGGTGTTACTAGCTGATGATCTCAGCAGGCCCCTAGGGTCTGAAGGGGTAGGCAAGGAGGGTGGGGCAGAAGATGAGGAAGGGGCCAGGGGTGAAGAAACCCAGGCCCCCCCTCTGAAACTGGCCAGGAAGGTGAAAATGACCTTGTCCTGGAGAATCCAATTCCTCCTGTGGAGGAGGAGGAGGGAGAGGATCAGACTGACCTCCCCTTTGTCCCCCCAGGAAGAGTTCTGAGTGTGCCCAGAAGGTCTAGGTCTCCTTCTCAGGAGTCTAACCACTCTGACACCTCAATAGGGACCTCTGTCTCCTCTCATAGGAGGGAATCCTCTCATGAGAGGAGAAAGAGACTGATTCAATATGAGCAAGCTCAACTTGAACTCAGGAAACAGCAATTGGCTATAGACAGGGAGTCCCTAGATCTCTATAGAGAGAGACAAAAGTTGGGACTAGAGTCCCATGGTGGCAGCAGTTTCCCCAAAGATAGGGAAAGGTCTTATGACCATAGAAACCTGAGCAAGATTGTCCCTCCCTACCAGAGTGGGGATGACATCCACAAATGGATAACTGCTCTAGAGAGGGCCTGTAAAGTACAGAGGGTCCCTCAGGAGCAGTGGGCAGCAATCTTGTGGCTCTCCTTTGCAGACAAAGGTAGAGATAAGCTCCTCACTGTTAGAGAGGAGGATGCTGACAATTACAAAGTCTTGAAGAGTGCTCTGATAGATGGGTTTGGCCTAACCACTGAACAGTATAGGTTGAAGTTCAGAGACACCCAAAAGGCTCAGACTCAAGACTGGGTTGATTTTGTAGATTGTGCTACTAAGGCTCTGGAAGGTTGGATACATGGCAACAAGGTGCATGACTTTTTAGGATTGTACAATTTGATTATGAGGGAGCAGATCCTTAATAATTGTCAAAACCAGCTTTTACACCAGTACCTGGTGGACTCTGATCTGACCTCTCCCCAAGAATTGGGAAAGAAGGCAGACAAATGGGTCAGAACCAGAGTAAAGACTAAGAATCAGGGTGGTGACCAGAAGAAAGATTCTACCAAGTCCCAAGAGAAAGGTGGGGATAAATCTAAGGATAAATCCACTACAGGGCCCCAAAAGTCCTCTTCTGGGGGTGGGTCCCAAACTCCTTCCTCTCCTGAAAAGAAACCCTATTGCCATGTCTGTAAAAAGCCTGGACACTGGAAAACTGATCCCAGTTGCCCCAGGATTGGCAATAAAGAAAATGTTCCTCCAACAACTACTACCACCCCTCCTGGTACTACCAGTAGTAATCCTCCAGTTGGGAGTAGTGTACCCAAAAGTTAGGTGCTTTTGCAAGAGGAACAGAGGTGGGCCCTAGTTTAGACAGGACCCCCTCAACAGACTCCTCTGACTCTGATGGTGGTGTAGGATTTGCCACCTTTACCATGGGTCCCAATGCATTGGGCAGGTACAGACTGGAGCCAATAATTAATGGTCACGAAAGCTGTGGCATTTAGGGACACAGGGGCTAGTGTCACCATGGTGGCAGGGAACCTAGTCCCCCCTCACCAGCTTTTACCTGAGTTTAAATACCAGGTGACCAACATTGATGGTGTCAGAACAGATCACCCCATGGCCATAGTCAATCTCAGCTGGGAAGGGGTCACAGGCCCAAAAGAGTGGCAGTGTCCCCAACCTTGCCTGTAGATTGCCTGATGGGCAATGATCTGGAAATTTCAGCCTGGGCTGAAGTTGAACACCAAACCCATCTGAGAATGCTGGGCGTCCCTGTAAAAGTTAGTGGGGCTGTGATGGCCACAGCCCCAGCCCAGGGAAATTTTGGAGATGTGGAGCCTGGAAGAATGGCCCACTCTCCCCCAAAAGAGAGCACAAGGGTTGAAGAAAAGTCTTCTTCCCTCCAGACAGTAGGTAAGGGTCAGCCTCCTCAGGGAACTGACCCTACCCCTAGTGAAGGAACTGCCCCAGAGGTAGTCAGGCCTGGCCTGGCCACACCCCTGATGGCAGAGGACCCTTCCAAGGTGGTACCCAGTCTGGAGCAGGTAACCTGCCCCTCTCTACCCTGCCTCAGTCAGCCCAGGGCTGCAGAGGTCAGGGAGGTCAGTGGACCCCCCAGGGCCCCCTGTCCAGAGGAACCCCCCATCAGCAGATTAGGGGCACCCAGTCTAGTAGCCCTAGCCAGGTGAAAATTCCTCAACACACTGAGGGATCCCCCATACCTTTGTGTAGGGACCTCCCCCAGAAGGACTCTGTTAGGCAAGGGCAAACCTGGGACCAAAAGGTTCCAAACCTGCCATGTCCCTCCAGTGGTCCATCCAAAGGGACCCAACCCCCAGCTGTAGGCAGCCAAAGGTTGACCCTTAGAGCACAGTGCAACTCAGTCATGGAAAGACAGGCATACATGGTGACCAGTGATCTGAGGAAGCTGAGACCAACCTTCCTAGGGCCTCACTTCCCTTCTCAGACACCTCACCAGCCTTGTACTTTACCAAAGCACACCACAGGTAGTAATTCCCCATGGTGGAGACCCTCTCATACCCTTAGGGTGAGGGATTGCTTAGTGGACCATAAGATAGGGGGCAACCATGCTAGTGCAGGTGCTTCCTTATATGGCCACTTAGTCAATAAAGGCTCAACTGGCCAAGGTTAGCCTTATCTCCTTTCGTTTGGGGGGGGGTTATGTAGGAAGGTGGAATCTGACTATATGGTTGCCCCCACTTTTTTCCTGGTGTTTTGCTTGTTTATGACTTAGTTGGACTGGGATCCTGCTATTCAGGGCCCCAGTCTATCTGCTTCCTCTATAAAATGGTTTCCATGTGCCTTAGGCACATCTCTGATTGGAATCTGGAGTGCCCTTATAAGTCCCTAGTATATGGTATACTATGTACCCAGGGCATAGGTACCTCAGAGGCCTACCAGGGGCTGCAGCATGTATTGTGCCACCCCTGGAAGGCCATCCAAACTGACACCACAGGTCTGCTACTGCAGCCTGGGTAAGGTGGTGCATGCACCCCTTACTGTGATATAGGCTACCTATATCACTATATACATACACACATATAAACCTATAAGTCACTCCTATGGCAGGCCTTATCAATCCTGAAGGCAGAGTGCGTGGTTCCTATGTGAGAGGGTGCCCCTGCATGAGCAGGGCCCCTCTGCAGCGTTCGGAGACCCTTCTCTGATGCTGTTTGTAGTGCAGCCTGACCATATACTCTTAAGCGCATTATAACCTCGCGTTAAATGCTAACTTTGGGATGGCTGCACGGAAACATGTCGTGTTTGGTGTCAAACATCTTGGAATACTACCCCCCGCCAGTTCTGGTGGCGGGGGTAGCATTCCACCCTTCTAGAGGGAAAGACATGTACACACCGGTATGCCCGGTACTGACTTTCCAAGCCCTGGCATCACAAAATGGATGCCGCTGCCACAGACACGAGTCTGGCCTCCTGCTGCTGACCGAAACTCCAGCAGGGGAGGCCTGGACAATAGGTTTCCTGTCCCAGGGAGGTGTGACCACCTCCCCAGACAGGATAGTGTGTATTGGGGCTGGGCGGGAGCACTCTCTGGTGCTTTGAAGTCCTGCACTGGGGGCACACTTGGTGTCCCTGTGCATACCCCAGTTCAAACCGGCTCAGGGGCTTCCAGCTCCTGCTCTGGCGCAAAACTGGACAAAGGGAAAGGGGTGTAACCACCCCTCTGCCCTGACCCTCCCATAGGTGGGGTCACAGAGTATGTCCAACCCCCTACCTTAGTATAAGTAGGGGAACCCAGTCCTTAGGACTTTAGATTTACCTGGACAAAACTCTGATACAGAATCCTGGACCTTCGACGCTCTACTTTAAGATTAGAGGACTGAAGAATCTCCCTTGGGGTCAAGGAGTGACTCCCCTGCTTGGCAGGCACCAAAGAAGCAATTGTCCGGTCTGCATCGCTGAAGCTCCCGTCGGACGCCGAAGTCTTTGCATCACCAGAGGTAGATTTCCAAACTTCCCCGAAGCTGCCCTGAGTCCCCAGCAAAGCTGAGGCCCGTAGCTGTCGTGGGTAACGTGGAACCGTGACCCCTGGACACCAAACGCATTTGCAAGTGCATCCTCTTCTGGGTCTCCCACGAAGTCGTGCTTTCGGCTCCGAGTAGCCCCAGCCTCCAGCACCAACTGCACTGAAGATCACTGGCCTCCACTCCACGAGTGTCCTGTGAGCCAGCTCCACGTGCACCGTCTTGAGGATCCTTTGCGGTCGCTAGTCCGTTGGCTAGTAGGCCCTCCCGAAGGCCAATCTTTTTCTGCTTGGGCTCGCTGGGTGCTCCAGGTGTGCCCTGACTTATCCTCACTGGGTGAGTCCCCCAGACCTTGCTGGTCTGCAACATCGTCCTTCTTCGCTTTCCACGAGACTTGCCGTTGCCAAGGCTTGTTGGGTCTAATCCGGTCGCGGACACCCCTGCAATCGACAGACGTCGTGGGACAGCTCGAATCCAGCTCCTGGTTGTCGTCGACACCTCCTGGACCTCGTGGCTGAAGAGTCAAGACGACCGTCAACCTACCTGAAGCACTCGACATCGGTGGGCATCTGCTCATCGCCTTCCTGGTCACTGGCTAGTGACCCAGACTCTGTCCCCTCTGCTTTCAGGTTCTTCAGATCTTCGATCCACCTTTGGATCCACCCGAACACTTTCGACTTGGTCGCCAGCAGCACTTTGCAGCAGATCGCCATTGAAAGCGACGACGAAACCCGACCCCGAAAGACACCTATGCACCCGGCTTCCCTGGGTGAGGTAACTCGAGTACTCCGGTGCTCCCGTGGGTATTGACACTAGAACAGCCTAGTTCTCAAAGGGTTTGCTCCAAGTCCTCCTCTAAGTGTCCCTTTTCTTTTAAATTCTAATCGCGACTTTCCCCATAGAAGTTAACGGTGGTTCGCGGTTGTGTTCATACACTGCACGCGTCCCCCGTGGGTCCCCTGTGTCACTGCCTTGGGTGGTTCCTTGTGGTCCAAGCACTTCTACAGGCTCTAGGCCTTGTGTCTAGCTCAGTCGTGGTTCTTATACCACTTTATTGGTATATGGTTTGGTACGCCCCTGGGGCTCAAACGTGTATTTGTGCTATTACTGTAGATAACTAACTCGTAACGTATGTACTTCGAACTCTAGCCTCATAAAGAGACTAGAGGGGTGTGTTTAGTAATAAATACATATATTTTGAATATATACCTGGTGTGGTCCTCTTTCATTTGGTCACTCAAGAGATTATAGACTGGTAAAACAAGCTGCTTTACATTCCTTCAAGACTTAGCCTGAAGGCTGCTCTCCATAGCTACCACTAGGATAGCTTTCAATAAAGGTTGTCTTTAACCTATCTCCAATAAGGGGTTGTTTGGACTGGTGCAAGGTGCCCACTATAATTAGTGGACAGCATATGCCAGGCCAACTTCTCACAGTCACCTTCCTATTTAATTTTCAGGGAAAGACTAAAGACCTCCCTCTGCACTCAGTAATGGCTTGCTTTTACTCTTCAGTCTGTAACAGGGCTATGAAACCTGTGGGTTAAGCATGTGCTTAACAAATATCAGTTAAGATTTCATAAAATAAAATATGCAAATTTGTAATGCCTCACTTGCCCAAGCTCATTCCTGAATTGACCTATCCTTGTCACCTGTTCACATTGGTAGGATTTCCCATCCTATTTACTCGATTATTTCAATGAGTAAAAAGCTTTATTTTAGGAAAACATCAGAAATATGAAACAAGGTGAGTTTCCTCACACTCTCCCTCCACATGGAAATGCATGCCAAGCCTTAAATGCCATGAACTTGCTAACAAATTATTTGTCATGTACCGTAAAGGCTTGCCCAAAACAAATGCCGGCACCCAGCAAGATTAGAGGTGCTCTGTATTGAAATCAGCTGCGGCCGCTGCAGGTAAGAGTGGTGTGTCGGTGAGGCCGGCTGGGGGGATTTAGACAGACGACCACAAGGGAAAATTAGAATAAATAATTAATTTTACCTCATAGTCGTCTCTCGAAATATCCCCCAGCCGGCCCCACTGCCCCACCGCTCTTACCAGCAGCTTCCGCGGCTGATTGAAATATAAACCGGTTCTGCACTACCAACGATGACGTCCTGCTCCTGTTTGCCAAGGCATGCTCAGCAATCTTAATAACGAAGTTTGTCACACAAAGAGACCATTATATGATCCCCACTGAATGCCTTTTGCTTAGTGATTCCATGGGCATTGCTTCATTAAAATGCCAGTGGTAGTGAAAGTGACATCACCCACACTTTGCCCCAATGGCATCACAGGGTTCACCTTTCTCCCTCCCAAAGCCATGTCATGTTATGTTATGTTAAGTGTATTTGTAGAGCCCACTATTTGCTGCAAGGGTATCCTGGTGCTGAGCAGGTGTGTTTGCCTAGCCCTGCATATGGTAGGGTTGTTAATTGAAAAGCCAGTTCTTCAGCTCCTTTCAGAATTCAAGTAGAGAGGATGATGCTCTAATGTATAGTGTGAGGTTGTTCCACGCTTTAGCAGCGATGTAAGAGAACATCCGTCCACTGATATGGTTCTTTGTATGCGTGGGATGTGTGCAAGTAGGAGCCCTGTGGAATAGAGTTGCAGTGGAGGCTCCTCCGCTAAGGCGGAGGAGCATCAGCCCACTGCTTAAAATAAAAAATAAAATGATAATAGCATATTGTTATTATCATTTATTTTTCCTATTGGGGTCAGTGGCAGGGCGGGGCTGGCAAGAGCAGGGGGAGGAGTGGTTTTCACTCCTTAAGTTCACATGACTGTTAGGCCGGCCCTCTTCGGCCGGCCAAACAGTCATGTACACTTTGCATCTTACCACCAGGCTGCATTACACAGCCTGATGAGGAACATGCAAAGCCTGCCAGTCCCTGTCTGAGCACCAATCAACGGTGCTCAGACCAATCACAACGCTGCATTGCAGCATTGTGATTGGCTCAGGGAAGCCTGGGAGCCGGGGTGCTTCCTGCTAGCAGTGGGAGTGGACAATGGCAGAAGTAAGAGGACGGAGGAGAGGCGGCGGCCGCCCGGCCCCACAGGTAAGTCTTTTTTTTCTCTCGACCCCCTCACCACCAACCCGTAGCAGCCGCTACTACAGAGGTGGCTGGGTGGTAGGTGCAATGAGATGCCATTGTTCAGGTATTTGGGGCCTGAGTTGTGTAGTGCTTTAATTGTGTTTGTGAGGAGTTTGAATTGAGCACATTTGTGCATTAGGAGCCATGTAGTTCCCTGAAATGTGGTGTGATGAGTTGTCTGTTTGGGAGATTGAGGATGTGTCTGGCTGCCAAGTTCTGGATGGTTGGTAGTCTTCTAGTAACTCGCTTGATATTCCCGGCACAGAGGGTGTAGATTTTTATAGCTTTGTGTTTTCTGTAGAGGGGCTAATTTAGAATCATAAAAGGCAATTATGGCTGTAAGGCTTCGATATAGTATCCGTTTTTGTCACTACCTTCATCCCACCTGGTAAAACGTTTGCAAGAGCAATTCAGGGGCACTAAAGGGCAGGTCAGGGGTAGCAACTGCTTGCCCTGGTGAATCCTAATTAATACCTTAATGAACTGACTCTCCATATTAAAATTTTACAGAAAAAAATTAAATATCAAATTGGGCAACAGGAAAAAATACTTCAGTAAGGGTAACTGTGGTCTGAATAATCCACAGTGTGACATTTTCTTGGGAAGAACTGCTGTCTTGTAAGAGTTTCCGAGGAGGCAACAAGTTTTTTTTTTTTAGTTTTTTTTACAGATTGCTTGACTTGCTTTCGTATCCAAGGATGGTAGGAAATAGACATGCCATTGAAAGAGACATTTCAAAAGATTGTTGCTTTTTAATATCTCCTGGTTAATGATTTAGATTGTTCTCATTTTTGTGTTCTTTTATGTACAATAAAAAGGCAAGCACGTCAACCATGAAATGAGAAAATGGGAGCTCGAGAAGGACTTCTACGCATGCCTGCACACGGAAGCATTACAGAAAACAATGATTGTATCCTCGCGAGCTTTGCTTTCAGTTCTTCAATTGCAGCGCGTTCCATGTGGTCACCACATTTTCATCTCAATTAAAAAATATTCTTTTTAGGCATGCGATGTATTATTCCTAATAAACTTTACTTGTGCTGCTGGAAAGTTTTATTCAACCAATAGATGCTGCTATAACGTGTGAAATTCCAGAATTCTTTCAATACGGAAAGACGTGTGATTACATGTAGATTATTTATTTCCCCAAATAGTAGCTGGCAGGAATGCTGATTCAACCTTTAAACTAAATGAGCTCGTGCAAATTGGGTCCGTCAGTGGGAAAGGAGCATTATGACCCAGGCCCTGCAGTTTTCAGGGTTGTGCACCACTACATCGTAATTTATTATTATTTTGTTTTTTAATGTAAGCAGGCCTGTCAACTTTATAAATAATGAGCAAGCTTACAAGACGATACAACTAGAAGTGCCAGATGCTATAGCTACCGTGCTTTCTTTTTCCCTTGATGACATTTTTTTAATTTAGACGCTTATCTCACCTGGCCAAAATGGAAGAAACATCCAAAAAGCTCTACATAAAATTCTTGACCCAGGCACTGCAAAATATTCTGATAAGCCTGGTACATAAGTATTTGCTGTTATTGCAAAGTGGTTTTCACTCACGTATTCCCCCTGGATTTTTCGCTTTTGACTACTCGTTTTTCTGCCTTTTACTGTGAGTGAGCCTGACTACCTGAGTCTGCCTTTTAACATAAAGCCACTGCTGCGCAGGTAGAGTAAGAGCGTTTAGGAAGGTTACACATGAACACATGGGCACACCCATGTCCGCGCATCTGCAGGCTGCATGGGTAAGACTGCCAGCTTGCACAGCCCGGTATCTGTGTGCAGCTAGCTTGTCGCAGAGGGGACTTTTTCAAGGATTGGTACTGATCGGGGAAGCCACAAAACACAAGACCTGGTTACTAGAGAACACTATTCTTCTTTAAGATAACCGGGGCAGTCTGAAACTAACTCTGCCCAGAAATGCTGGCTTCGCCAGAATGCCAGTCAAATCTCATTCACAGTGCTCAAATTTTTAAATTGTTTGTCAAAACACCAAAGGAAACTGGAGACAGGTAAAAAAGGTGTGAAAGGTCAGAAAGTACCTCACGTAAGCATCACCAAGGGAGCTGCTGGTTGGAACTCACCAGTTTGCTCACGCTATCATCATTGGTAACATTCAAGACCGTGAAAAAGAACAAAAGGTAGTGTCCTAATTTTGAAGTGAAGAAAAAGAAAGAGAAAAGAGGTGAAGGGTGAAAGAGAATGCAGTATTATCATTACTGTTCATTCTTAATCAATCGGACCTCATGGTGAAAAAAAGAGTTGCTTCTCCAAGCTGAAATGAGTTGTGACTCACTTGCAGGTACACCTACTTTATTGATCGCAGTGATCACACTCAAATTAAAAGAACGGCATGTGTTAGACCATTTTACTTAGAAAGGCCAACATGTTTCATTGCCACTTATTTCCGGCAATTTCATCAGGGCTAGGGGACCAGTCTCCACCTCACTGATACTTCACACACCTGTGGTGAAAGACAAACATTAAAAGAAAGATGGTGCCAATCACTTAGACACAAATTCGAATTGTGGTCTGCTAGCAATATACATATAGAGCCATATTTACCTGGTGGTTGCTACCCAGGTTCGTAACAGAAACCCACCAATAGGCGAATACGTCCAACTGTTAGCCATGCATCCCTTGTAAAATGAAGCAGTCGCCGCTTGTCAACCTGTGGGGACACGTGCACACACTTTACTTAACAAGTCTCATTGATACAACGTTAGTGCCCACCTCACATTCACCAGCCTGCCGGCTAGGAAATATTCCAACTTTCACAACCTCGCGGTACACCGCGTTCAACATTGAAAATTACAAGTTACTGCCTGTGTATTTCACTGATCCAATCTCTATAATGAGTGAGAGCCCACCTCACATTCATAACCCATCCTGCTGTGAAAGATTCCCATCCTACATGACCACGCGGTGCATCGCTTTTAGCATAAAAAACTGACTGCGTGTTCCAATCTCTCAATTTCTGGAGCATTTGCAGTCAAGGTCTCCAAGCACTCTACCATACTGTGCCATGCCCGGTAGCCTCTGTTAGTTAACCGGACCGGTCAACGCACTCACCGCAGTCACGCAACCATACCCTTACCACACTACAGGTCGTCTCTGTCGGCAGCTCGTCCAGGACGCCGGAATCCCGTGCGCTCCCTAATGAGCATGCCACTGGCAATGAAGACCCCGCCTCCTGACCTTGCAAAGCACCTCTATCCCGTGATGGGAGACAGGACGCTGATACAGGTCCTGCTCACACACAGTTGCCATCTTAGAATGGTCATACTTGGAGGCCCTAGTTCCTAAAGTGTAGTGTTTTTAAATCCTCCTCATGGTTTAAGGATATTTGTAATTGTTCTTTACTTCTCTATTCTTATTCTAATATACGGTGCTGCTGTTTAATGTAAAAATGGGCGCTTTTGTCACACCGGCCCATCAATGTCAGGCAGATGCATACATACTTGACAGACTACCATGCCATAGGAGCACCTACTCTATTGTAAGAGGGAGCATTGTTGATAATGTGCCAACCTTTACCAGGTCAACTACCATGCCATAGGGACACCTACTCTATTGTAAAAGGGCGAGGGGTGGGTCCTACTCACATATGGGCGCCATCTTAGAATGGTAATATTTAAACGCCCTAGTGCCTAAAGTGTAGCGTTTTTAAATCCTTCTCAATGTTTGAGGATAGTTATAATTTTTCTTTATTTCTCTAAATTTTTTCTAATATACGGTGCTGCTGTTTAATGTAAAAATGGGCACTTTTGCACAACGGTCCATCAACTCAGGCAGATGCATACATACTTGGCTGACTACCATGCCATGGGAACACCTACTCTATTGTAAAAGGGAGAGGTGTTGTTAATGTGCCATCCTTAACCAGGTTGCCTCTCAACCACCCTCTGATGCCTGTATGAATCCCTGGGTGTCCTGTATGCTGAGTCTAAAAACAATTGATTCTAAAAGAGATGTTGCCTTTCCCAATTGTCCCTATGAAGCAGACCATCAGGTGTACAACTGCTACGTGTTTCATCAATGAGACAGTGCATACCAATGCGTAATGTGAATACTAATCTTCGTTTTATAAACTGACATAGGCATAGGTGTTCGTAAAATGACATACACTGCTCCTGCCCTCTCACCATAGGCCGTCACCTATAGAGAGCCCCTAGCGTGTATCAAAAAAGGGGGGACGGGTTCCTATCTGCCTACCTTATTCCACTCTATACAATCATTCAGACCTATTTGACCTAGCTTCTCAGAGAAAATCCAACGGGCCTCCTTTCTGGCCAGTATGTCCTCAGCACTGTGCATATCTCCCACTATCCTCTCCAGCACCACCCATTTCAGATCCCTGAAATTGTGTTTCTGCTCCTGGTAGTGCCGGACCAATCGTGTAGTCAGTTTCCCTGCCTTAAGGGTGCTGATGTGTTCTTGTATTCGCACCTTCACTTTGCGAGACGTGAGGCCAATGTAGTGCAGTCTGCATGCACAAGTGAGTCTATAGATCACATTGGTTGTGTTGCAATTGCTAAACTTATTTAGATGCCAAATTCTGCCATCCACCAACTGGACACTTTTGGACACCTGCGTAAGATCACACACCGTGCAACTCCCACATGGGAAGTGCCCTGATGGTACACCTGATTCTCTCTTATGTTGGATGGGACGGGTGTGGACCGGCCGGTCTCTTAAATTCGGCGCTCTACGAAATGCAAACCTCGGTGGGGGCATCTTGATCTGACTTGTGTTCAGCAATGTCCAGTGCTTTCTGATAATCTGTCTAATTTTAGTAGACAGTGGGTCAAAATTAGTGACCAACGGTAAACAGGCCTCATTACGTCGCTCATTTCTTTCTAGTAAGGCTTCATGGGGGGTGTTAAGGGCTCTTTTACGTGCCTGTTTGACTACCTTGGTTGGAAAGGCTCTTCTTTAATCTCTTTTATCAGGTCCTCCGATTGTTCCATATACACATTGGTAGATGTACAGTTCCTTCGATACCTAAAAAAAACTGCCCTACGGGGAGATTATCCCACAAGTCCCTTGGGTGGAAGGAACGATAGTGTAACAATGAGTTCCTGTCTGTGGGTTTTTTATGAACAGTAGTGTGGAGTTTGTTGTCAATTGCAGCAATGTCCAGATCGAAATAGACAGACGAGTGCCTACTAATGGTCCATGTAAAATGGAGGCAGCTGTCTGCCTCATTAAGCCATTTCAGAAAGTCATGCAGATTTTCCTCTGGCCCAGTCCAAATGCATAACATGTCGTCAATAAACCTCTTCCAAAGAGAAATGTTCTGTTGGAAGGGGTTGGAGACATGATGGATAAAGTTCTCCTCAAACTGACCGACGTAAATGCATGCTAGACTGGGCACAAAGGTGGCCCCCATAGAGGTCCCAGATACCTGAAGATATAGCTGGTTCTTATAGCCAAAGAAATTGCGTGTGAGTGCCAACTCAGCACACTGTAGCACAAAGGATGGTGGTGTATCGTAAAACCACTCCCGCGCAACAAGTGCCCACGCCGCTGCCACCAGCGTGGCATCCTGGGGAATGCTGGTATACAGGGATTCGATATCGATTGTCACCAAAAATTGGTGTTCAGGATCATAGACCACAGGACCCAGAATATTAAGGATGTCAGTCATGTCCTGGATGAAAGAGGGCTGCGTGACGACAGATTCCCTCAAGAAAAAGTCCGCAAATTGTGAAAGCGGCTCCAGTAGCGACTGGATACCCGACACAATTGGGCGACCCGGAGGTGGACGTTGTGCCTTGTGAATCTTCAGCAAGATATAGAATGCTGGGGTCCTGGGCTTAGGATTCATCAGGAAATCAGCTTCCTTGGGAGTGATCCACTTTTTTTCTTTGGCGTCAGCCACCATGGCCCTAATCGTGTCCTGGAGCTCACCCTTGGGGTCTTTCGCCAAGGGTTTATAATTGGCGCATGCCCCAAGCAATCTGAGAACCTCAGCTTCGTAGTCACTGGTGTTCATAGCCACGACCGGTCCGCCTTTATCGGCGGTTTTTATGGTTATCATCTCATTATCCTGTAATGTTTAATCGCTAGCCAATCAGTTTTGCTCATGTTTGAGCATCTATGTTGACTACACGACTGTTCCAATGTGGCAATGTCTTGCAGTACACATTGTTCGAAAACTGCCACCTCTGGGCCCACAGAGGAAGTTGGAGGGCAAAACACAGAAGGGAGATATAGATTGGTCGAGAACAAGGAGGGTGTATCTGGTCCCTTGTCTGCAAAGAATTTGTGTAATTTGATTTTCCTCATTAACTCAAAAAACTCTGCCCTAAATTTAAAGGTGTCTTGTTTAGGGGTCGATACATATCCCAGCCCTTAAGACTTGCACCTCTCCTGGAGTCAGTTGATGGTCAGATAAATTAACCACTATATTATTCACAGGAGCATCCTGCCCCTGCTGCGAGTTATCTGTGGGGAGTACACCTGCCATGTTTGTTCTTGGTTTTGGTTTTGGCTTTGGCGACCCCTACCTCTCTCCCTCTGACCTCCCCCTCTGTTGCCTCTTAGGTTCTGGGCTAAAAAAGACCTCAATAATACCCCAAGGTCCTCGTTGGTTATATTCTGAGGGGTGAATCTAACCCTAGTCTGGTTGGACTTAGATGGTTGTTCACCCACTTCCTCCTCCTCACTACTGGTGTTATCAAAGGTCCAGTTATATGGTGTTCTCCTCCCTTGGCAACGACCGCCCCGCTGAGAAGTTTGTTGGTGGAACTGGTCTGTGCTTGGCTGATAGTATTTATCCTCCACATAAGGGAAGGGCCACTCATGCGAGAATCGTTTAAGGTTACGTTTTAAACCCTTGATCTTCTGATTCACCATATCATTTTTATAGTCAGCGAGGTCACCCTGAATGCGGGCCAGTTGTTCCTTGGTGTCATTAATTGTGGTGTCCCTCTTAATTGATTCCTCTAATTCCAAGATCTCCTTAAGTAACTCTTCACTGAGTCTCTTGGCCGTATTATTATAAGGATTAACCAGTCGTGGGTGCATTTATTAGCTATAAAGCTCCAATCCACCCAGAACTGCTTGTCCTCTAAGAATATTTTTGGTTCAATCCTTACTATCAGGCTAGCTGGAGCGGCACCGGCACGGAGATACTCGGTCATAAGCGCCCCATGAAGGGGAACCCGAATCTGGCATTTTTTAATGTTAGTCAATTTGTCCCACTCCTCTCTAGCTGTAGTGGTGTTAGTCAGTAATGCATCAGGTAGTAATGAGGGGTCGGTGTTCTTAGCTGTCTAAAGAGGATTTTCCTCTTGTTGTTACAACCTGTGGATATACACGTGTTGATACACACTGCCCTGATAGTGATATGGATAAGAATTGCCTGGCATTTTCAGACGAGCAGATTGCACTAATTCTGACTGACATCGATGGGCCGGTATGACAAAAGAGCCCATTTTAACATTAAACAGCAGCACCGTATATTAGAATAAGAATAGAGAAGTAAAGAACAATTACAAATATCCTTAAACCATGAGAAGGATTTAAAAACGCTATACTTTAGGAACTAGGGCGTCCAAGTATGACCATTCTAAGGTGGCGACCATGTGTGAGCAGGACCTGTATCAGCGTCCTATCTCACATTACGGGATAGAGGTGCTTTGCGAGGTCAGGAGGCGGGGTCTTCATTGCCAGCGGCATGCTCATTATGGAGCGCACGAGGATTCCTGCATCCTGGACGAGCTGCCGACAGAGACGACCTGTAGTGTGGTAAGGGTATGGTGGCGTGACTGCGGTGAGTGCGTTGACCGGTCCGGTTAACTAACAGAGGCTACCGGGCATGGCACAGTATGGTAGAGTGCTTGCAGACCATGACTGCGAATGCTCCAGAAATTGAGAGATTGGAACACGCAGTCAGTTTTTTATGCTAAACGATATGCACCACGTAGCCATGTAAGATGGGAATATTTCACAACAGGATGGGTTATGAATGTGAGGTGGGCTCTCACTCATTATAGAGATTGGATCAGTGAAATACACAGGCAGTAACTTGTAATTTTCATTGTTGAACGAGGTGTACCACGAGGTTATGAAAGTTGGAACATTTCCTAGCCAGCAGGCTGGTGAATGTGAGGTGGGCACTCACGTAGTATAAATGAGAATTGCTAAGTAAAGTGTGTGCACGTGTCCCCACAGGTTGACAAGCGGCGACTGCTTCATTTTACAAGCGATGCGTGGCTAACAGTTGGACGTATTCCCCCATTGGTGGGTTGCTGGTACGAACCTGGATAGCAACCACCGGGTAAATATGGCTCTATATGTGCATTTCTAGCAGACCACAATTCGAATTTGTGTCTAAGTGGTTGGCACCATCTTTCTTTTAATGTTTGTCATTCACCACAGGTGTGTGAAGTATCGGTGAGGTGGAGACTGGTCCCCTAGCCCTGATGAAATTGCCGAAAATAAGTGGCAATGAAACATGTTGGACTTTCTAAGTGAGATTGTCTAACACATGCCGTTCTTTTAATCTGAGTGTGATCACTGCGATCAATAAAGTAGGTATACCTGCAAGTGAGTCACAACTCATTTTAGCTTGGAGAAGCAACTCTTTCTTTTTCACCATGGGGTCCAATTGATTAAGAATGACAGTAATGATAATACTGCAATCTCTTTCACCCTTCACCTCTTTTCTCTTTCTTTTTCTTCACCTTCAAAATGTGGACACTACCTTTTTGTTCTTTTTCTGGTCATGAAAGTTACCAGTGATGATAGCATGAGCAAACTGGTGAGTACCAACCAGCAGCTCCCTTGGTTATGTTATGTTAGGTGAATTTATAAAGTGCATGGCTGCCCCAACATTGGGGCGTCCCAGCGCTAGCGGACCAGGGAAAAGAGAACATGAAGAGCTAAATGGAGGAGAAAAGCCAAGTTTTAGTTAATTTCCTGAAGGCCCAATGATCTTGTGCGCTCTGCACGGCAAGAGGGGCGGCTTACGTGAGGTACTTTCTGACCTTTCACACCTTTTTTACCTGTCTCCGGTTTCTTTTGGTGTTTTGACAAACAATTTAAAAATTTGAGCACTGTGAATGAGATATGACTGGCATTCTGGCGAAGCCAGCATTTCTGGGCAGAGTTAGTTTCAGACTGCCCCGGTTATCTTAAAGAAGAATAGTGTTCTCTAGTAACCAGGTCTTGTGTTTTGTGGTTTCATGAGTGGAGGCCGACCTGGCTACTTTCCTTCTTTTGCTCCTTTTTGTTTGATGAACTGATCTGGGGAAGGCCTTATAATGTGAGTGGGCCTTTATAGTTTAGGTCTGCAGTGCTTACTGAAGGCCTATGCTGCTTACACTCTATTACACATTATAAGGGAAATCTGTTCTAAAGTATAGTTTTGCACTGCTTAGGCCTACAGGGTCCAGCAAGGTACCAATTTCGGGTTAACCCTGCACTCAGAGTATAGATTTACATTTCCCTGGCTCAGCACATCATCAGATTCGAGGACTTTGGTCCTTCTAATGGGCCAAGTTAATTACTCTCTTCTCCTGCAGGAGGATCAAAGGCCTTCCCACACAATAGATCCATTAACAGTGCTTGACCCGATTCCATGGAAAGGAAGGGGCGGGGAAGAATTCTACATGAGTTAATTAGCTTGTCATACTGCACCTGGACTGGGACAGCTCAGAAACAAAGGAGAACCAGACCTCTGGAGTCAACACAGGAGGAGCTCACCTTTGACCTCTTGGTGGGAAGGGGTCAGGCAGCAGTGTCAGCTATGGGTGGAACTGAAGCTCTCAGGGGAGCTCTTTCCATAGACCACTCAAAGTCACCATATTGGATTGTCACAGAATGCTGTGCAAAAGTGATGGGACAGGGATGGAATGATAATGTGGCACTGTAGGATTTGCCACAGGTGCCTGGCTTGTAGAACTTTCTATCCCTGCTTAAAAACCCCTGCACAAGGGATAGACCAATGAGAAGACAATGGACCTGAGAAGTGACAAGAGAGAACAAAGGCCTAGCTGGAAGTTGAAGCCACCCGATGCCCTTTAAGGGTGGGCTTTGGGACTTTGAATGTAGCTGACCCCCTAGGAGTAGGATGGGTCTCTCTATAGCCAGTGGCACTGGAGCTCTCAGTACCCATGAGGAACAGTTGGGAAAATGGACCTCCTTTGAAACTATGGATGATTTCTCTGGGACTTCTGTGGATTAGCCCTTGACTCAACTGAGACACAGATGACCAACAAAATGTTCTGAGACCTAGGGAATGAGGCAGGGAGACTCTTCTGCTGGCCGTGGAGGGGCTGTGAAAGATGCCCCAAACAGGAGAAATCACCAGGCACCCAGTTAGAGGGCAAGTCTTGCACCGGGAGCAGTATCAATCCAGCTTCAAACCAAAAGCGCCCTTGGGAGGCCAGGAGGCTCCTGTGGCTAAGGTTGGCCACTAGGAGCAAACTGAGTTAAATTAATTAAAACTGTCCCTATGGGGCGTGAGATATCACCTTTTAAATCTCAGTCCTCATGGGGGACCAAGCATGAATGGAGCATCCAGCGCTATGCTACTAACTCCAAGGATTCTGGGGGGGCACAACATAATGCTTTGTTTTTCTTCCATTTCCCTTGGGGAGGACAAGGGTGTGGGGCAACCTCCTCAAATTTAGTACACCCCTGGGGGCATCCAACCATGCGGGTTGGTCCATGCATTGAAGGCCTCGGGGATACCATTCCCAGGGATAGAGGAAGCCATCACAAGGCCTGGTGCATTTCCCATCCCCGTGCCCATGTCTGAGGGGGTAGAGCATGGTAGCCTCTCCTCTCTCTGCTAGGGAAGTGCACTGGAACTACTCCTGCCAGGTACCAACCAGGGAGTGTGCACACATGTGGGGAGCCAACTAAGGCCAGAGGGGCTTGGGGCTCCATCTGTGACTTCTCAACAACAAAAAAGAGTCTGTGTGTGCCCTGGGTGGGCCCAGAGCACCCAAGAAAAAGTTAAAATTATATGTGGCACAAGGACAGAGGAAAAAAAGAGAGGCTCATCAATTATTCCACCTGCCAGGCATGGAACGACCCATAATCCTCTGCAGTGGGTTATCATTTGCATATTTAGATTGTGGTGGCCTCAGGAAGGGCAGTGGCACCACCACTGGATCCTAAAGTGTATTTGTGGGGCTGCATCAAGTGCATCCCCCAGAATGTTTTTAAAGGAAGTCACCTAGAGTCTCCTGGGGCCACACAGCAAGGTGAACTCGGGAAATGCTCTACATTTATTCCAAAGCACTCCTAGAGTTGGAGCTTTTGTTCTCAAGCTTTGTAGTGAAACACTCCTACTGGCTGGTCCTATGATCACAAAACCGCTCAAATTAAATTATACGAAAAACTCTTGTGCATGTCTATGGATATCATTCTTTCTTGGAAATGGAAGATTTAATGGAATAATAAATATCATTAAGTGTTGCGACCACCCCATTGACTTTAATGGTAGCTTTAAACTTCTGTTGTGAGTTGGTACTGTTCACATTGATTTCAATTGTGCTGCAATGCTGAATTATTACATGTTCCTGCTTCTACTAATGTGGTGAAAATCTGGCAAAGTCTGCCTTATGGACAATGAGAACCCCTTATATTCTGATGTTGCATCTAGGATAGGTGGGTGGTATAATGGTTAGAGGGTTCAGTACCCACTAAGGGTGTAATATGATTAAAGGGTACCACCAATGGTATTTCCATCTTCCCAATTGTACAAATTTGTATTTTAAAGCGCAGTATTTATTAGGCCTGGGCGGTGAACTCCGCTCCGCTCGCGGAGTTTGCGAAGTTTCCTGCACTCCGCGTTACGCGGAGATCGCGGAATTCCGAAAAACTCTGCTTCGCGGTGTGTAGCGGAGTTTTTTTCCTCGCTCGCGTTCGTCAACGTCTAGTTGGCGACCGCGAGCGAGGAAAATCAACCTCCCGGCGAGATTTTTCCTCGTTCGCGATCGTCAACATCAAGTTGGCGAGCACAAGCATGGAAAATCAACATCCCGGCGAGATTTCTCAACGCGGGGGGGTCAGGTTTCTCATTGCGAGTGGTCGCGTATGCTCGCGACCGCTCGCGTTGAGAAACTGCCCGTTCGCGTTGAGAAAGCTGCCACTCGAGTAAAAATCTACTCGAGCGGCAGAAAAGGAAAGCTTGCGCTGTGCATGGTGCCGTTCGCAATGATTGCACAGTGCGGATAAGCATCCGGCACTGTGCAATCACCACGAACTGCATTTTTCTATCATACTCCCCCACTCGCGGAGCTCTGCGTAGTGCGACAGAGTTTTTTATGCACTTCGCGGTGTTCCGCGTAGTGCAACTCTGCGAACTCCGCCCAGGGTTAGTATTTATTAGTGTGTGTTTAATGCAAAGATTCTTTTTTTTTTTTAAAAAGAAAAAGCACTGACAATTTATTGAGTGTTGTTGCATATCAGTGAGCTTGGGTTTCTAGCGCACACCACCTCCCCTTAGTAGACCTTAGATATCTCAGTCTCACTACCCTGAGAGAGTCAAGTTCTACAATGTGGTACTTGGTTCAAAGTACAAGGCAATTACTGATTCATCACTTTGTGAAGGATTCACATCCTTCACAACTAATTACAAGTTCTTACAGCTGTAATTGAGCTCAGTGTTTGCTTCACCAATAGATACACACTTTTTGCCACATGGTAAGTGCTTAGAATTATCATGTATAGAAATCGTAATGATAGAGGGTAATTTGTCGTGTTTCTTTTATATTAACATTCTTTTCAAAATATGGCTCACCGCCGTTGATAATAATATGAATTGTTTCCCCAAAACATCAGCAAGATGAAAAATTCTATTATAGTGTAGCTTCTAGAGAAAAAAAATCTCAAATATATTTACCGACAGCCAGCCAATAAGCACCCTCACACATACTATAACACAGAGGGGCATATTTACAATAGAAGTGGCAGAGCGCAGCGTTAGCCTCATTGGTTTAACGCTGCGCTCCACCACTTCTGAAACGCAGGGCTGCACCATATTTACAACAATATGGTGCAGCCCTGTGCTTCCCCCTGAGCTGGCGCTAAATTTCGTTGCCTAACGTCAATACAGGCACCCTACCAGCATAGTGCAAGGGTGTCTGCGATGCAGGGGAAGAGTGTTTATGTGCAGGAAAGTGTCCCTTCCTACACATAAACAATCTGAAATGGCGTTTTGAAACTTCTCTGTGTGCTGCTTAATGCAGCACACAGAAGTTGCAAAACGTCATTTTTTTAAAATGATTGTTCATGTGCAGGAAGGGACACCTTCCTGCACATAAACAATCAATGGCGTTTTGCTGTTTCTATGTGTGCTGCACAACACAGCACACATGGTAAAGCAAAAACGAGGAGAAATTAAACATTTCTCCTCATTATGCCAGGGTAAGACCAGGTTTTGCCTGGTCTTAATTTTGCCACTGCCCCATATTTACGCCACAATTGTAAATATGGGGCAGCGTCAAAATCAATGGGTTTTACGGTGGAACGCCCACCGCAACACCCATTGCCCGCCCCTTTCACGCTAAGGGGTCGATTCCGATTCGGGCCGGAAAAAGCACCGACCGACTCGGATCCGGAAAAAATACCGACCGACACGTACCCGTGGCGCACGACACGCCAAGTACGATGCAAGGCGCGAAAAATCCGACCGACACGTACCGAAACAAAGTCGACCGACCGAGCCGCACGGAAAGCAGCAATCCGGCCGTAAAAACCCGCGAATCCAACCGACCGACACGCACCCGGAACAAATCCGACCGAAACGTACACGCGAACTCCAAACCGCAAAGTACGATGCAAGGCGCGAAAACCACGACCGAGTCGGACGGAGGACAAGCCGTACGACCGACACGCATACAAAACCGAGCCGAAGCAACACAATACACCGCGACCGACGCGTACGCAGCATAGAAAACTGCACAAACACAGCGTGAACGAAACGGAGAACACCGTACGAGACCAATGCAGGGTCCGACTCGGTCACAAGAACGTTTCCAACATACACAAACAGCACAAAGGAAAAATCACCCAAAAAAAGGCCAAACAAGCAATTACCAAGCCAATAAATACTGGGGGGTGGGGACAGAGAACAAAGACACACCCACAACTCCACCTATATAAAGGACACAAATCACTACCATGAGCCTTTGCAAATGCCATTCCACTGCCAGCACCCAAGAGAAAGCAACCACACACCCACAGCTCATCCCTCACACAAGCCACACACCATCAGCACACCAACAAATACCTACCTCACATACACCCAGCAAAACACACACTCACACACCCTCACCTGCACACCAACACACACATCACCCACCATCACCACCCATCACCATGCCCCCCAAGAAGAATCCCAAGTTCCTAGATAGTGAATTGGAAGTCATGGTAGACGAGATCCTCAGGGTGGAGCCACAGCTGTTTGGCACACTGGTCCAACAGACCCCCATGTCGCAGAAAACCAAGATGTGGGAGAGGATCATCAACAGGGTGAACGCCCAATCACCATGTCGGCGCACAAAGACGGACATCCAGAACAGGTGGTATGACGTGCGCAGGAGGGTACGGGACATGCTGAAGAAAGACTACATCAACAGCCAACACACCGGCAGTGGCCCTCCTGCCAAGCCAATATACCTCAGGCCCTGGGAGGAGAAGGTGCGGGCCATCCTTCCGCCAGTGAGCGTATATGGACTAGGAGGACATCCCAGAGCCTGGTGAGTACACAACAAATTTACACAATATACTGCCACAAAACACACACATCACTGTCAAGGGGAGAGTCAAACCATGCACTCATAGCAATTACACAGCAACCAGAACAGAATCATCCCAAAATGTGTATGTCAGTCAGATAAACACAATACATGCCATCAAAAAAGTCACATCCAACTGTGCCAACACATGTACAAACACAACTACAACTACAGCTAGGCAGTGGCACAAATAGAACTAACAAACACATCCACACATGTAGCCACCACAACAACACCAACACACAGTGAAGAACACTCAAAGGAAGGAATTCTGTGTATGCTGGCCAAGTCAGTGTAGCCAATAGCATCATGGGAGTCGCAGTCACACATATTGCCCCCCCCACAACTGTCCCATCAACACCACCATGAACCATGCGCACATCACAGGGAGTGGAGAAGGACTCACAAGATGGCTGACACTGGCTACTGCTGTGGGGAGCACAAGGCCCTGCTGGCAACTGTGCACCAACAAACAGCAGGACACCACTGACTGACATCCTGAGAGACAACTTACACTCCCTGCAATGCAAGCACGTTCCATGGTGGGATAACTGGCTGGCTGGCTGGGTGGGAAGGAGGACTTGCAGCACTAACCATAGTCACAAGCACCTCCCCTCACACACACCCCAACACAAACTCCACAGTACCCACCTGGTAGAATGCAATGCCCCCCATCCTAACACAAGATCCCACAAAGAACCACCACCTTGGGTTATGTTGTGTGAAGCACAGGGCCACTCTTGGGACTCTTAGCCAAACAACTGCCAGGACAACACTCCCAGCCATCCTATCAGCACAGCCACCCCACCCCACAGGGAAGCAGAATCAAAAGGAAGGAAGCATGGGCATGCTGGGAAGGGGGGTGGAGGCAATAGCATGATGGGAGTCGTAGTCACTGATATTGGTCACCCCCACAACTGGCCATCAACACCACCCTGAACCATGCTCACATCACAGGAAGTGGAGAAGGACTCACAAGATGGCTGACACTGGCTACTGCTGTGGGGAGCACAAGGCACTGCTGGCAACTGTGCACCAACAAACAGCAGGACACCACTGACTGACATCCTGAGAGACAACTTACACTCCCTGCAATGCAAGCACGTTCCATGGTGGGATATCTGGCTGGCTGGGTGGGAAGGGGGACTTGCAGCACTGACTATAGTCACAAGCACCTCCCCTCACACCCCCCAACACAAACTCCACAGTACCCACCTGGTAGAATGCAATGCCCTCCATCCTAACACAAGATCCCACAAAGAACCACCACCCTGGGTTATGTTGTGTGAAGCACAGGGACACTCTTGGGACTCTTAGCCAAACAACTGCCAGGACAACACTCCCAGCCATCCTGTCAGCACAGCCAGCCCACCCCACAGGGAAGCAGAGTCAAAAGGAAGGAAGCATGGGCATGCTGGGAAGGGGGAGGAGGCAATGGCATGATGGGAGTCGTAGTCACAGACATAGCTCACCCCCACAACTGTCCCATCAACACCACCCTGAACCATGCTCACATCACAGGGAGTGGAGAAGGACTCACAAGATGGCTGACACTGGCTACTGCTGTGGGGAGCACAAGGCCCTGCTGGCAACTGTGCACCAACAAACAGCAGGACACCACTGACTGACATCCTGAGAGACAACTTACACTCCCTGCAATGCAAGCACGTTCCATGGTGGGATATCTGGCTGGCTGGGTGGGAAGGGGGACTTGCAGCACTGACTATAGTCACAAGCACCTCCCCTCACACCCCCCCAACACAAACTCCACAGTACCCACCTGGTAGAATGCAATGCCCTCCATCCTAACACAAGATCCCACAAAGAACCACCACCCTGGGTTATGTTGTGTGAAGCACAGGGACACTCTTGGGACTCTTAGCCAAACAACTGCCAGGACAACACTCCCAGCCATCCTGTCAGCACAGCCAGCCCACCCCACAGGGAAGCAGAGTCAAAAGGAAGGAAGCATGGGCATGCTGGGAAGGGGGAGGAGGCAATGGCATGATGGGAGTCGTAGTCACAGACATAGCTCACCCCCACAACTGGCCCATCAACACCACCCTGAACCATGCTCACATCACAGGGAGTGGAGAAGGACTCACAAGATGGCTGACACTGGCTACTGCTGTGGGGAGCACAAGGCCCTGCTGGCAACTGTGCACCAACAAACAGCAGGACACCACTGACTGACATCCTGAGAGACAACTTACACTCCCTGCAACGCAAGCACGTTCCATGGTGGGATAACTGACTGGCTGGGTGGGTGGGAAGGAGGTCCGGCTGTCAACCAAACACAACCAATGCAGACCATGTTCACACCCCAGAAAATACATAGAAATGCCCAAATAATGCAGGACAATGTGCCACACCAATATCAACCCCTGACTGTGACGACTCAGGACAATGCAATGTACAGGCCCGCACCCAGAGGCACAGTCACAACTGTCATGTGTGTCAACCATTGATGCCTGCAGAAACATGACATACATTGTTTGTGTCTCCCAAAAACAGGTGATGATGGGGACACAGCAGCAGACGCTGAGGAGTCCCAATCCCAGGCTCAAGAGGATGCCGAGCTCACTGGCGTCGTACAGCCTCTGTCCTCCTCGGACGATGAAGAACAACCTGGCACATCCGGTGCAAGTCAACATGCAGCACCAGCAGGACCACCAGCTGCAGCACCAGCAGGACCACCAGCTGCACCCCCTGCACCCACCCCTACAACGACTGTCACCACGAATACCATCCCTGCCGACATGGACAGAATAAGGAGCAACACCAGCACAGTGACCCTGGACCAACCTGGGGCCATGGACACCACCACCACCACCAACCCCAAGGTGGACCAGGGTTATCTGTGCGTGCCACTGCACACACTGCACATGTCAGCAGGGGTGGTGGGAGGGTGGGAGACAGAGGTCGCTGCTTGCAGACGTTGCTGGTGTGCATGATGACCCACAACTGGTACGCATAGCTGATGCGTACCAGTCCAGCACCGGAGAGCTCAGCCAGGTAGTGGGGCTCCTCAGAGACATTAAACAGCAGCAGGCTGCCCATCATGCCCGCTTGGACTCCCACATGTCCCACGTGGAGTCACACATGTCCCGTGTGGACTCACACATGTCCCGCGTGGAGTCCAAGTGGGATGCACTGCATGAGATGACGGCGGTGCACAGGGACATTTTACAATGCCTCCGCCAGATGAACAGCAACCAGTCCACACCTCCCTGTGTGCCAACAACATCTGGTGCCGAACAAACTGCAACTGCCACAGGGAGGGAGGAGGACTCTGGCGGAGAGTCCCCTGCACCGCAGCAGCCTGCACTTGAGGGCCCCCCAAGAAGAGGGATCGTCCGAGGAGGGAAAAGTGAGAGGCCGATGGCCAAGCGCAACTCCCAGGAAGCCTGAACCTGTTCTGGATGTTCGCCTTTGTGCACAGACTGTTCACCCTGTTGACGGCAACACTACTCCCACACATTGCATGGGGAGTACAAGTTGGACCAATGTGTCAGACAACTGTGGCCCCGATACTGGGGATCCTGTCTACCCGGACTTTCAATTCACCTAGGAACTTGGGATTGCAAGATTTATGTACAGCACAACCCATCCTATGCACTATTAACACAAATGTATCACAATAAACACACTAATACACCATACTTGCCTCTGTCGTGATTCCAACGTGGGTGCTGTTATGGGGATGATGAACTGCAAAATTACACTGTGTATGCGAACTGCAACAGCAAGGACAACACAGGCATGTGAGTACAGGCAACGTGACACACATGAGGGAGACACACCACCAGGGCTACACGACACATACACACCTAGGCCATCTGACTCATTGCCTACACTGATGTTGCCAGGGAAGACGGTGCAATGCACAGACACCACACCCATTCCCAGTTGTAGTCAAGTAGCCCACAGGTGCAGTAAGCAAATGGCAGTCAAATGTGTGACCACAGACAACGCACATCACAAAGTGAAGCACAGGTTTATTACACAGTTGCAACATGCCGTAACCACTACAGATGCAAGGTAACCCCACCTGGCAGCGGGCACACAGTCAACAACTGTAGACGGAAGGAAGTCCATGGGTGTGGCGCACATCACCTGTAGGGACACAACAGCTACCAGCCTGGATGTGCAATCACGTCGTCGGTGGACACAGTTGACCAAACGAATCTGAAAGTACCCTGTGAAGGACAGCAATGACACACAGTCAAAAGCAATGGAGTACAGGACAGAACAGCAAAACACATGCACAATACATGTTACAAGATACCCACCCAGAACCAAGTTAGCATGTCAACACTGTTGGGGAGTACAGCCCACCTGTCACCACACATCGCAACACACATCCAGTCAAGTGGCCCATGGACACACTCCAACAGCACCAGAGCACCACCCACACATCATGCCAACTCACATCATTGACATGACACCTCAGGATACTCACATTCAGCTAAAGAAGTTGGTGATGAGCTGTGTGCGGACATCACCATCACCATCACCATCATCATCATCGTCATCGTCACTGGCATCGTGGTCCAGGCCAGGATCCTCCACAGGTGGCGGATGTTGGTCATTGTCATCCTGGATGAGAGGCAACTCCTTCCGCACTGCCAGGTTGTTGAGCATGCAGCAGACGATGATAATCTTGCACACTTTCGCAGGGGCATATGGGAGGGACCCTCCGGTCTTGTCCAGGCAGCGGAAGCGGCTCTTCAGGAGACCAAAGGTCCGCTCAATCACTCTCCTGGTCCGACCATGTGCCTCATTGTAGCGCATCTGGGCAGGTGTCACAGGGTTCCTGAGGGGTGTCAGCAACCACGGCATGTTGGGGTATCCCGAGTCACCTACGGACAGACAAGTGCACATTAGCTGACTTGGAAAAGTGGGCGGAATACTACAGATCAGATCACACACAATGGCACAAAGTCAGTACACACCGACAAGCCAGGCACGCTGGTTCTGCATCTGTGCCATCATCCTGGGGATGCGACTACTCCTCATCACTGTTCCCAATAAGCCGCGCGCCCGCGTGCGCGCGCACTTCTCTACCCCCGAGCGCGCAGTGCCATGTGTGGAGCGCGCACAGACGGCACATCCCGCAAGAGTATTCGCGCTCTGCCGCCGCTTTTAAAAGGTGCGGTGCGCAAAAAACGGGCATTTCCATATTGCGGAGGATGGCGGCGGAAGTGACCACTTTGCAGTGAACACTCGGGAGCGGAGGTAAGTGTTGGCCACTTGCTGTACTTTTGTTTCTTGCGCGTGTGCTTTTGTATTGCCCTGAACTGTTTGTTTGCTGTATTCTTTTATTAGTAAAGCGAGGCTGCGGGGGAGATTGTGTGCTTTTATTTAAGTATTCATGTTAATTGCAGCCCCTTCACGAGCTGCGATTAACATGAATACTTAAATAAAAGCACTCAACCTGCGCGCAGCCTCGCTTTACTAACAAAACAATACAGCAAGTCTGCAAACAAGGCAGATTACCCTAAAATGCACACGCCGTTTTTTAAACTTGCTGTATTGTTTTGTTAGTAAAGCGAGGCTGCGCGCAGGTTGAGTGCTTTTGTTTAAGTATCTATGTTAATCGCAGCTCGTGGAGGGGCTGCAATTAACATGAGATCTACAGATAAGCCTGCGTGATCAAGCTGGAATCTTGACGCATGACTAGCCTTTCGTTGTTTTCCAGCGGGAAGAATAGGGGAATTTGCATTGTATTTTTGTAGTACTGCAGAAGGTGCATTTGGATGTACTCTTCTATGAGCCACCATTTCTGCCAGTCTTATGATTGTATCATCCTCAGTGGGGGCATTTTGATTAACCAGTCATTTTGGGTTTGCAAAGTTTGTTGCAAGGTAGAACTTTCTTGCTGTGAGGCATGTGCAATCTATTCCAAAGCTAATTGCAGTGTCTCTGCTGTTGTTGAAGTAGCACTTCCATTCAGAAGTCAATTACGTCCCACTTCTCACAGCACTTTGCAATAAGTCACAAAGAAAATACATCCCTAAATAGGTCAGGTTTCTGCTACTTTTTAAACACATTTATTTACACAATTTTACATATTTATTTTGGTTCTTGGTAAATGTGCTATAAGATACAATCTTATGTTTGGTCCTTCATATTTCTGGTGTTGGTCATGCACCCTGTGGTTCCGGGTCTCTTATCTCTCCCAGAAAGATTGCCCCAAAAATAGGCATGTAGAATTGAGAAAAAGAAATGTGTGTATATAATGGACAAAATTCTGACTCCTTCTTTTACTCATCTTTTCTTTACTGTCTTTCTTCTCCGCTCTTTGCTTTTACTGTCAAAATCCCTTCAGTCTTTTCCTTTCTGTCTGCTTCTAACTTTCTTTAACTTCCTTTTCTATCTTTCTTTCACTTCTTTTGTCTTTAATATTCAAGTCTTGGGCACTCCATTAGCCTCTCTTCCATGGTTAATGATGATATATTTATATAACGGGCTCCACTCTTACCACACTATGATGAAAAGGTTCAATGGGGCAATGGGGGTCACGCTCCCACTGTAATGTGGCTAAATTCTTAAGCCCTAAACTGAGGACACTTGTGCCCCATAGGAGAGTGAGTGCAAGAGACCCCTTAGGTCAGAACACGTGTGACTGGACGTGATCTCCGCCTCTGTGCCTAGATGTATGCACCTCCGCTCCTCGTTGTACCCATTGAACCTTTTCATCATAGTGTGGTAAGAGTGGAGCCCGTTATATAAAAAATTTCTTTGCAATATGGTCCTGATGAATGCCGCGGACCCAACTGGGCCTTAGGCAGAAACATGTCGACCCCATTGATAGCGGTGGGGGGACAATAATATCCCCATCACACCGTTCACTTTGTTTTTAACTACCATATAGATGCCAGCACTATTAAATTTAAGCTGACATTCTTAAATGGCTTTTTAACTCACTTTTTTTCTTTGGGCCCCCACTTAGTTTAGAAGTGCATCCCTGTCGTCAGGTGTATGCCCGCCCTCTATCAAACCAAGGTTTTAGAGGGCGAGGACTGGTCAATGATGAAGCATGACACCAGGTGGTGTGTGAGACCAGTCCTTCATTTTATGTGAGATGTCTTCACTCACAAATTAAACTGCACTAGCATTTGAGACATCCCACTGGGAGCGGCTTCTTTGTGGTACATAGTTTATTTTGGAGGCTGCCAGCTCCCAGTACCCCGTGCCTCTGGTTCCCTTACCCTAGATTAAGTCTGGGTGTTGTGGTTATATAATGATGATATATGCCTGAAATAAAGTCAGTTCTTCCCACTCTCCGTCCTTTATTCCTTAGATACTTGCCTGGGTACAAGAATTATCCTTAGGTCGTAAGTGAGGGAAAGTCATGTCTCCTAGTGTAGCTGTGTGTGCACTAGTCTTTCTCTTCACACCCTCTCTGGCATCTCTTTGGAGTTTGCCCTTCCTCAACATCTTACTGGCTCACACATTTCCCCAACTCCGTTCTCGCTCCTCTGCCCTGCGGCATCTCTGTTTTCACTCCTTAGTGGGAAGTTGGCATTTGGTGTCTTTGTGCCTCACGCTGTCTTCAGCATAGAGGTCGACTCCCTCAAGTCTGTGTAAATTTGAGCAACTGGCCCCTTTTCCCACAGCGACCTCCGTGTGCTACTGTTCTCCCCCTCCCCCAAGTCTTCCCCTTCCTATCTAGAGGATAGTCTTTTTTACTTTCTCTGGTCTCGCTCTTTATTTTGTCTTCCTCCCAGTTCTGGAACTGTCTCCTTCTCATCTTTCTATCCTGTCTAATGCTCTTCAGTCGAATCCTTTTCTTTTCTAATTTCTTTGCAGGTTGCACCCCTCCTGGAAGACAAGAGGTCTGTCTTTACGACCCTACCCATCCTCAAGCTAAGTCTGCTCCATCATGATAGATACAGATACTGGAGAACTGTAGTTACAGATAAAGTAACCTGCTTCTTTTTCAGCATTGGATCTTTCATAAATTCACATGCATGAACGAGGCAAGCAATCAGTACTAATACCAACAATTACCTAAATAGGAGACCATTGTCTGCCCCATCCCTGAATCTCTCACAGCTTCTGTGTCCAAGCAGTAGTGCCTTGTGAATGTGTAGCAGCTTTTCCTTGTAACCACCCTGAAAATAACTGTCAATGGAACTACTGGCCTACAGCCCTGCCACTGCTTCTCTCGTCGAATGTTCAATGACTTTTACCAGCAGGGTGCTGTTTGCTTAACCTGACAGTAGCTGATGGCTGCCACTATCCGCCTGGTCCCTCCTTGCTTGGACCGTGGGTCACCTTTGTTCCTTCCAAAGGAGAGAAAAACTGATCTGTCCACTTAAAACGTTCTATTCTAACAATATAATACATCAAACATCTGCTAATATCCAGGAAGTAGCGTCCTCTCCACTGCATTGATGGATCTGTAGAGAAATACACAGATGAAAGTCTGTGGGAACTTAGCACAAACATCTGGTTGGTATGAAGAATACACGTATGCTTATAGAAACTAAGGAAGGGTTATTTGATAGTGCTCGAATTTCACTGTCCATTGTGGCTGACATCCTCACCAGCAGCAAAGCCACACTCCAAGACGTACTTAACATCTGCTTTATGAATAGGCTCAAATGGACGTATCAGCTGCAACAAGACCATATCAAGTTCTTATTTGACCAATGGTTGAGTGAATCAGGAGACTCAATCACCGGAATTGCGAAATCTCAAATTCGGTTCTATGTGCATCCCGATGGACCTATGCTTATGCCCTTTTTGTGCAAGCAGGAGCTTGGAGGTAACTGGAGATCCATGTGCAAATGCTGGCTCGGTCATCTCTGGGGCTATGAGTATGATGCAGGATGTCTCTAACTTGATTTGAAAACCGGCCTTAAGACCCTTAACGTGGTGCTGTATGTGTGAAAATGCACCATCTTTTCACTTTTTTAAGTAAACGTTTGGAGTGACATTTGGCGCTGCACACGCGCGCGGTCTGATTCCTGGCGCACATAGCCATGGTTGCAGCGCACAGAGACCCTCCACTGCCGCACACAGAGGAAAAAAATTAGAGGGAACATTGCTCCTCATCACAAAGGCATTGTGTGCTGAACCAGGGAAACGGGCACACACGTGTGTGATGGTCAGGTCTGCAAGACACACCACCAGTGCATTGACCGAGTGGTAGTGCTTGCGGTTCCTGTAGGCCTGCTCCTGGGCCTGTGGTGGTACCAAAGCCACATGTGTACCATCAATGGAGCCAATTACATGCGGCATCCTCCCCAGGGCATAAAAGTCACTCTTCACGTCAGTGAGTCGTCGCAGTCTAGGGAAATAGATGTACTGGTTCAGGAAGAGCAACATTGCCACCAAAACATCGCGGAGCACACGGCTGAACATGGTCTGTGACATCCCACCAGCAGTCACCACAGTATGTTGGAAGGTACCAGTGGCAAAGAAGTGTAGGGCTGCCATCACCTTCACCTTGGGGGTCAGCGCTGTAGGATACGGCCGGCCAGGCTGCAAATGTGGGGACAACTGCACTGCCAAATCCTCAATCAGCTGCCTGGTGAAGCGGTACCGTCGGATGCTGTCCCGTTCCACCATCGTTGCCAGGTCTAGGAATGGCCGATGGACTGCAGGAGCCCTGCAGTGCAGAGGAGAAGTAAGCAAGATTGTCAGTCACCCCACATATGCGGCATTGAACAAACTCAAGATCCCAACATACATCATTATGAGGCACAACTACATGAAGTGTGCAGTACCGGAAGGACATGTATAGTACATACATGGCCAACATCTGTCAACACGGTCCAACAGGTGGCATCAATTTGTCCCAGGTTGGCCCATTGGATATCATGAGGCCGTGTCACAGTTCCCATCTCCTGCTGCCATGTCACAATAACCCCCCACAGTCACATGTGAGGACAGATGTGCCCCAGGCACCACAGCTCAACGACAGGTACATTCCCAGGGACCCTGTAATGCCACATGGACACTGGCATTACATGGAGTATCATGTATACACCACAGCAAAACAACCATGACCCCCACAGGTAGTGGCCCCACTTGCCACGGCAGTACAGACATGGACGTCTGAGACACACACGCACAACATCAGAGTCCATGCACACACAACGTGGATGTGGAGACTGTCTCCCATTGTGCACATGAAATCAGAGACATTGTAAACACTACATGCACAAAGACTGTGGAGGACCATCACTATTGTGCCACTGGGACACCCTGGCTCAAACATACCGTCCCACATGGGACTCACGGGGTATGTGACATGACATACACATACACCACTGTGAAATGTGACCATGGCACATGCACAGATATGAACAGTTGCACATCACAGTGGTCACGTACACGTAACACCCAGGATCCTGTCCCCATGAACACGTGCACAGCCTGGGGGTGGCTGCCCACAGGTGACACCCACAGGACAACATGTACACCAACATACACACAATAGTAAATGCATCCTTACATGCCTTATGATAAGGTTTGGACAGGCTGTCGTGATGTAGGTGTGCCCCTCACTCCCTGGGAGCTATCTGTGGCTGGCATATGTCCATCTGAGACAGGCATGCTGACATATGCCAGTCACATGTACAGTGATGCGTTGTACCGCAATGGACCGATCGGTGCCTCCGGCCGGCCCATTGCTTTCAATGTGTGCGGGTACGCGTTGTACCCCTGTGCGCGTTGAACTGCAATGGACCGATCGGTGCCTCCGGCCAGCCCATTGCATTCAATGTGTGCGGGTACGCGTTGTACCCCTGTGCGCGTTGTACCGCAATGGACCGATCGGTGCCTCCGGCCGGCCCATTGCTTTCAATGTGTGCGGGTACGCGTTGTACCCCTGTGCGCGTTGTACCGCAATGGACCGATCGGTGCCTCCGGCCGGCCCATTGCTTTCAATGTGTGCGGGTACGCGTTGTACCCCTGTGCGCGTTAGTACCGCAATGGACCGATCGGTGCCTCCGGCCGGCCCATTGCTTTCAATGTGTGCGGGTACGCGTTGTACCCCTGTGCGCGTTGTGACCGCAATGGACCGATCGGTGCCTCCGGCCGGCCCATTGCTTTCAATGTGTGCGGGTACGCGTTGTACCCCTGTGCGCGTTGATACCGCAATGGACCGATCGGTGCCTCCGGCTGGCCCATTGCTTTCAATGTGTGCGGGTACGCGTTGTACCCCTGTGCGCGTTGTACCGCAATGGACCGATCGGTGCCTCCGGCCGGCCCATTGCTTTCAATGTGTCGGGTACGCGTTGTACCCCTGTGCGCGTTGTACCGCAATGGACCGATCGGTGCCTCCGGCCGGCCCATTGCTTTCAATGTGTGCGGGTACGCGTTGTACCCCTGTGCGCATTGAACCGCAATGGACCGATCGGTGCCTCCGGCCGGCCCATTGCTTTCAATGTGTGCGGGTACGCGTTGTACCCCTGTGCGCGTTGAACTGCAATGGACCGATCGGTGCCTCCGGCCGGCCCATTGCATTCAATGTGTGCGGTGCACGCGTTGTACCCCTGTGCGCGTTGTACCGCAATGGACCAATCGGTGCCTCCGGCCGGCCCATTGCTTTCAATGTGTGCGGGTACGCGTTGTACCCCTGTGCGCGTTGTACCGCAATGGACCGATCGGTGCCTCCGGCCGGCCCATTGCTTTCAATGTGTGCGGGTACGCGTTGTACCCCTGTGCGCGTTGTACCGCAATGGACCGATCGGTGCCTCCGGCCGGCCCATTGCTTTCAATGTGTGCGGGTACGCGTTGTACCCCTGTGCGCGTTGAACTGCAATGGACCGATCGGTGCCTCCGGCCGGCCCATTGCATTCAATGTGTGCGGGTACGCGTTGTACCCCTGTGCGCGTTGTACCGCAATGGACCGATCGGTGCGCACCCATTGACAATGGGCTTGCCTGGCAACGGACTCGTTTTCGAATTTCGAACGAATCGGTTGCTGGAAAATCAGTTGGTCACCCACAACAATGTTGCAAAATCATGTATGTCATGAAGTTGAAGATTTGAAGGATGCTGTGGGCGTGTTTTGGTGCTGCTATTCCATGGATTGGCCAGATTCAGAAGATGCAAACGACTTGGACCTATCACTTTGGACACAAGGGACAGTATCTGTCTCTCCAGCACATATATATTGCTGGCTGTTCCCCTGAGAGCCCACTTGCCTGCACTACATGCTCCAAGACGACATCTGCCACTGCACTGCTGCTGTCTCTGCCCCTCTGGACCCTGCAATGGCACGTACTGTGGAGAGAGCCCCAGCCTTCAGCCTTGAAGAGAACCAGGCCCTGCTGGACAGCCTACTTCCACAGTACAGCAAGCTGTATGGGACACCAGGGGAGCAGGTGAGTGTTCTGTGCACTGCCTTTCTGAATGTGCATTTTGTCTGACTAGCAAGGCTGAAAGTCTGCACGCCACTGGCTAGCAGGCTCACTGAGTAGTTGTCACCCCCATAGTGTGTAGTGACTTGCACTGGACAGGTATGGTGCAGTGACAGTGCATTTGAACATGGTTTTACTTCCCATGCAATGATACCATGTAGTGACGTCTGGCAAACTGTCCATGGGCAGCTTTGCACTGCCTGTGTACATCATGTGCCCCTGTGATTGAGACATGTATATACAACTGTGTCATGCACGGATATGTTGCATGTGTGGTAATGGCCTTTTCACTTTGTCATCCTCACAGGTTAATGCCCATCGGAAGCAGGAAATCTGGAAGGACATCGTCCGGGCTGTCCGGTCCGTGGGGGTCTACAAGCGCCGGATCCGCAACTGCCAGAAGAGGTGGCAGGACCTTCGGGGCTGGACCCGGAGGATTGCACGGGTCCAGCTGAAGCTGTCGCCTCCTCGCAGGAGGGGCGGAACATGGACCCTGACCCCCCACATGCTCCAGATCCTGGCGGTGGTCTTTCCAGACCTGGATGGGCAGCTGAAGGCCAGACAGCAGCAAGGAGGGGGTGAGTCAAAGACTGCACTGTGAACTCTGTATTACATGCTTTGTGCCCTCCTCTGGCCTGGTTCAACTGCCACAGTGCAGCAGTCATGTTGTCCAGGAGCCATGTCCCTCTATTGTGCACTGCCCACTGCTCATCTGATACCCAGGTGTGGCCCTTACAGTCAGGGAATTGTGTCACTTGGGACTGTGTCCTTGCAGTTTGCTTCACTAAAGGTGGGGGACAGCATCTGTTTCCCTAACTCTGTTGTGGGCATCATGGGTGGGTCCATTGTTCACACAACGCCTGGGTTTGGACATGTGATCTGCGTGTTGCTTTGATATGCGGTCCACTTGCTGAGCTGAGCCACCACATGTGCCTGGGGTATGTGGCACACGCCCATGCAGCGGGTGGGAACAATGTTTGTGCCCCAGGAGTGTGCAGATTACGTGTGTCACACATACATAGCCAGCTATCCACTGTCCAGGGCACATCCCTCATTCATGTGGAGCAGGACAGTCATGCCTACTCCAGGCCATGCAATGCACTCTGTACTCCCACTCCCGTGTATCAGCTGACACATTGTGCACAGTGATTTGACCCCTCCGGTGTCTGCCTCTGTGTCAGTGTGCTGTGGATTAGTTGCCAGGACTGCTGGGGTGTTTCTTGGTAGGGGCTCAGCATGCCCCTGGAGATGTGACCATAGGAGACGATACTTGTGTGTCACATAGGTGTTTGATCAGCTGCCCGTGCAGACTGGGGTATGCGAATGTGATGTTCAGGCAGCTGTTCCCCATTCACAGCAAATTGTGAGGGGCTCAGGTTCAGACGGTAGTGTCACAGGTCTCCCATATGTCCAATAGGTGTGACCTGGACAGATGAGGGTTGAGATGATGTGTTGTGTGGGGGATGTACATGTGCACTTGTGCAGCTCCAGGACTTGCATTCCCCATGACCTACTATTGTGACACAGTGCATAGTGTTGTTGTCTGGCTGCCAAGTCATACATCACTGAGACAGTGATGTATGACTTAACAGTCATGCCTCTGCCATGGCATGTGTCAACTTATTTGTGGTCCTGCAGGGGAGTGACATGTGCTACATGCACACCATAGTGGCGCTGGCTATCAGGACATGGGTGCATCATGGTGTCTGTCGCTGGTATGCATCACATGCATTTCCTATTTGACTCTGGGCATCCCTTTCATCCGGAAACCTGTACTCACTCAGTGGCAAGAGCTGTGATGTGTCCACACCGTGTCCTCTGCACTGTCCAACTACTGTGTACTTGGTGCATGTGTCCACACTGGGGTGTTGCAATCCAACAGACACCAGACAGATGGGTGCAAGGCCATGTGGGATGTGAGTGCCATGCTTGGCATCAGACTGACAATTGGCTTCTCCTGTTCAGTTAGGGCACTTTTAGCAATGTACAACTAATGATGCCAGGGCTGGCTCTGTGATGTGCTGTGCTCACAGTGGTGTGTGCGTTTGGTGCAGGTGACTGATGTCTGTCTGTTTCCCCATTGTTTGCAGATACATCCACGGCCACGGAAGGGGACAGCTCCACGGACCAGGAGGAGCCAGAGAGCCAGACTGGGTCAGCAGCCGAGGAGTGGTCGGAGGGACCCAGTGGCACGGAGGGCGAGGGGAGCCACACCGAGGAATCCTCAGCACCATCCACCTCAGCTGAGGACCAGAGCAACTCGGAGGATGACTCCCTTGTGGAGGCGGGTGTCAGCAGCCACCAAACCCCAGCTAGTGTTGCTGTCCCCGCCACCACCAGCACCACCACCGCCCTCCCATCGGCTCCCATTCCCAAGGTCCGTGGAGGCTCCCATGTTCGGGAGCGTGTCTCCTTTGGCCCAGGCACCGCACCCCCTGCCCCTGTGTCCCCTGCTGCCCTGAGTGAGGAGTCTGTGTACCTCCTTCGCCAGCTCCATGTAGGGCAGACAGCCATGCTGAGTGTCCTCCATGCGCACACCACACTGTTGACTCAGCTGGTGTCGTTCATGGAGGGCATCTCATCGGGCATGTCTGACCTACAGAGGGGCAACAGGTCCATGGACTCCTCCCTGACGGCAGCAGTGTCCCTCCTCAGACAGTCCCTCACCCCTCCTGCCTCTGCTCCATCCACACTCCCCAGCACCTTGCCCGTCCCAAGCACACACACACCGGCACAGGCACACACCAGCACACACACATCCAGCACACAGACACACACGCCACAAACTAAACGCACACGCACGCACAGTCAGGGGACTGAAACCAGACTCACAGGGGATGGGGCCCTGGTACACACACACGCATCCACGGGCACTGCACAGTCCTCAGTTGCCTCTCCCTCCAAAGCACCCTCCCTTGCCCCACCTGGAACCCCAAAGACCCAGCGCCTCTTCCTCAGTGACCTCGGCCTCTTCCCCTCCGATCCAGCTGCCCCAGCATCCAGGGGGAAGAGGAAGCCCCCCACATGGAGCAGAGTGCCCCTCGCCCCCGGACACCCTCCCCCAGGCGCAGACAGACTGAGGCCCCCACCCGCAAGTCCCCCGGAGTGTTAAGAGCAAGACCCAGCCGCCGCCCTGCAGCTCAAGCACCAGGTCACCTTCCTCCATCCCTCAGGCCCCCACTCCACAGGTGCCCCCGTCACACCCTGCCCCAGGTTTCCCCACCCACAGATATACCATCCCCAAGAGGCTCCGGCCTTCTCCCCCTGCCACTTGCTCTCCCGGCACCACACCCCCCACTGCGCTTGTCTGTGCCACTGATGTGGTGAGGGTGTCCTCCCCTCTGTCCAGCCCACCTTGCCTGTTCCCCATTCTCCTCCCCTGGTGCTAGGCACTGCAGTGGAGTCCACTACCACCCTGTCTGACTTGGGCACTGCAGTGGCGGACCTGTCCACTCCATCTGCAGGGTCCACTGCAGTCGTGCCGGCACCCACAACATCTGAGCCATGCCCCCCAGTTGTGCCGGCACACACCATGTCAGACACCTCCACTGCAGTTGTCAGTGGCTCTCCAGCACCCACCACCCCTTCCCTGCTTCCTCCTGGTGAGCCCTGATCCTGTCCCTGCGGTGCCTGGCCTACCCCCCGGTTGCCCCTCCTAGTGGATTGTCCCTGGTTTTGTGCAGGCATGTGTAGGGTGGCATCTGCCACTGTCACCCACTTGTGACTTTGTTGATGGACTGGCCATTGGCCTTTGTTTATGTTCTACCGGACTTCTACTTTTAATGCCACATATGCTGAATAAAGCAACTTTCTGTTCTCTAGTGCTTTTGCTTCTGATGTACATGATGTTGATGATGCTAACAATGCCCTTGCTGCAGTGATGGTGATATTTGGTCTCATGATAATGAAGTGTTACTGTGCAGGAACCCATGTGGTCCAGGGGTTATGTGTCCTATCCTGTGGTGTATCCATGTCATCCATAGCAGCATCTGAGGGTGTCATGTGTTCAGCATTTGGCAATGAGATTTCCTACTTAGATTGGCAACTTCACATCTGTGGCTTCCACCCCTGCACATCTGTTGTGCCTGCCATTGTTCTATTCGTCTACTTCCCTGACCGTGTGGCCATCTCCAGTGAACATGCAGGTTTGGGCATCAATGGGGAAGGACTCATCTGTGTTGTCAGTGCAACATTGCTATACAAGTGTGTTGGATCTGTGCTGATGATTCCGTTGGCACTTCCATGACCAGGCTGATGGGACGGGAGCCCTCATTTGTTGCTAATTGTTGATTGTGTGTCCCATTGCTGCCATGGTATGGTATCTGTTCGCCTCACATCTGCAGTCTCCACAGGGTATCTGCATGTGTGTGCCCATTGGTGCAAATATGTGGGTCTGCATTCGGATGGTCACTTCTGTCATTGTGTCATTGATGATTGTTGACGGTGTCAGCCCCCATGGGTGTTGTTTGTCTGCACATGGCCAAAGTTATGTCTTATTTGCACTGCAGGATTTGGCTCCCCCAATTTATGTTGCAATGGGACACATACACTACTTTGCCACTGATGTGTTTGTTGTTCTGTGACCAGGAATCATCCATGCAGTTTGGCAGTTGCACCTCTTACTTTGTCAACACTTGCCTTTTGGTCACTGTGATGATGGGGGTTTGGACCCCATTGCCACAATGTTCAAAATGTGCTGCAGCTATGGACCCCACACTTGCCTTTTGGTCACTGTGATGATGGGGGTTTGGACCCCATTGCCACAATGTTCAAGTTGTGCTGCAGCTATGGACCACACACTTGCCTTTTGGTCACTGTGATGATGGGGGTTTGGACCCCATTGCCACAATGTTCAAAATGTGCTGCAGCTATGGACCCCACACTTGCCTTTTGGTCACTGTGATGATGGGGGTTTGGACCCCATTGCCACAATGGTCATGGCCTGCTTGCGTTGTGTGTGCCACACACATATTTGTGTGGCACATGTGCTAGGGGGTCACATTGTATGTTAGAAGTCATGTTCGGTGTTGTAGGCATTTGACACAGTCTACACACGCTTGTCATGGTGTTGGGGGGATGTCTTCTTCTTGCATTCCCTAGGTTGTGGTGTGCTGGTTGTGTCATGCATTGTCCATCCTATGGGTGGGGGTGGTAGTGGTGGTAGGCATCCAGCCCCCTGGGTGAGGGTGGTAGTAGTGGTAGGCATCCTGCCCCCCTGGGTGAGGGTGGTAGTAGTGGTGGGCATCCTGCCCCCTGGCTAAGGGTGGTAGTAGTGGTAAGCATCCTGCCCCCCTGGCTAAGGGTGGTAGTAGTGGTAGGCATCCTGCCCCCTGGGTGAGGGTGGTAGTAGTGGTGGGCATCCTGCCCCCTGGGTGAGGATGGTAGTAGTGGTAGGCATCCTGCCCCCGTGGCTAAGGGTGGTAGTAGTGGTAGGCATCCAGCCCCCCTGGGTGAGGGTGGTAGTAGTGGTGGGCATCCTGCCCCCCTGGCTAAGGGTGGTAGTAGTGGTAGGCATCCAGCCCCCCTGGGTGATGGTGGTAGTAGTGGTGGGCATCCTGCCCCCTGGCTAAGGGTGGTAGTAGTGGTAGGCATCCAGCCCCCCTGGGTGAGGGTGGTAGTAGTGGTGGGCATCCTGCCCCCTGGCTAAGGGTGGTAGTAGTGGTAGGCATCCTGCCCCCCTGGGTGAGGGTGGTAGTAGTGGTGGGCATCCTGCCCCCCTGGGTGAGGGTGGTAGTAGTGGTAGGCATCCAGCCCCCCTGGGTGAGGGTGGTAGTAGTGGTGGGCATCCTGCCCCCTGGCTAAGGTTGGTAGTAGTGGTAGGCATCCTGCCCCCCCTGGGTGAGGGTGGTAGTAGTGGTGGGCATCCTGCCCCCCTGGGTGAGGGTGGTAGTAGTGGTAGGCATCCAGCCCCCCTGGGTGAGGGTGGTAGTAGTGGTGGGCATCCTGCCCCCTGGCTAAGGGTGGTAGTAGTGGTAGGCATCCTGCCCCCCTGGGTGAGGGTGGTAGTAGTGGTGGGCATCCTGCCCCCCTGGGTGAGGGTGGTAGTAGTGGTAGGCATCCAGCCCCCCTGGGTGAGGGTGGTAGTAGTGGTAGGCATCCAGCCCCCCTGGGTGAGGGTGGTAGTAGTGGTGGGCATCCTGCCCCCTGGCTAAGGGTGGTAGTAGTGGTAGGCATCCTGCCCCCCTGGGTGAGGGTGGTAGTAGTGGTGGGCATCCTGCCCCCTGGGTGAGGGTGGTAGTAGTGGTAGGCATCCTGCCCCCTGGGTGAGGGTGGTAGTAGTGGTAGGCATCCAGCCCCCCTGGGTGAGGGTGGTAGTAGTGGTGGGCATCCTGCCCCCCTGGCTAAGGGTGGTAGTAGTGGTAGGCATCCTGCCCCCCTGGTTGAGGGTGGTAGTAGTGGTGGGCATCCTGCCCCCTGGGTGAGGGTGGTAGTAGTGGTAGGCATCCAGCCCCCCTGGGTGAGGGTGGTAGTAGTGGTGGGCATCCTGCCCCCTGGCTAAGGGTGGTAGTAGTGGTAGGCATCCAGCCCCCCTGGGTGAGGGTGGTAGTAGTGGTGGGCATCCTGCCCCCTGGCTAAGGGTGGTAGTAGTGGTAGGCATCCTGCCCCCTGGGTGAGGGTGGTAGTAGTGGTGGGCATCCTGCCCCCTGGGGGAGGGTGGTACTAGTGGTAGGCATCCTGCCCCCTGGCTGAGGGTGGTAGTAGTGGTAAGCATCCTGCCCCCTGGCTAAGGGTGGTAGTAGTGGTAGGCATCCTGCCCCCCTGGGTGAGGGTGGTAGTAGTGGTGGGCATCCTGCCCCCCTGGGTGAGGGTGGTACTAGTGGTAAGCATCCTGCCCCCTGGGTAAGGGTGGTAGTAGTGGTAGGCATCCAGCCCCCCTGGGTGAGGGTGGTAGTAGTGGTGGGCATCCTGCCCCCCTGGCTAAGGGTGGTAGTAGTGGTAGGCATCCTGCCCCCCTGGGTGAGGGTGGTAGTAGTGGTGGGCATCCTGCCCCCTGGGTGAGGGTGGTAGTAGTGGTAGGCATCCAGCCCCCCTGGGTGAGGGTGGTAGTAGTGGTGGGCATCCTGCCCCCCTGGCTAAGGGTGGTAGTAGTGGTAGGCATCCAGCCCCCCTGGGTGAGGGTGGTAGTAGTGGTGGGCATCCTGCCCCCTGGCTAAGGGTGGTAGTAGTGGTAGGCATCCTGCCCCCTGGGTGAGGGTGGTAATAGTGGTGGGCATCCTGCCCCCTGGGTGAGGGTGGTAGTAGTGGTAGGCATCCAGCCCCCCTGGGTGAGGGTGGTAGTAGTGGTGGGCATCCTGCCCCCTGGCTAAGGGTGGTAGTAGTGGTAGGCATCCTGCCCCCCTGGCTGAGGGTGGTAGTAGTGGTGGGCATCCTGCCCCCCTGGGTGAGGGTGGTAGTAGTGGTAGGCATCCTGCCCCCCCTGGCTGAGGGTGGTAGTAGTGGTAAGCATCCTGTCCCCCTGGCTAAGGGTGGTAGTAGTGGTAGGCATCCTGCCCCCCCTGGGTGAGGGTGGTACTAGTGGTAGGCATCCTGCCCCCCCTGGGTGAGGGTGGTAGTAGTGGTGGGCATCCTGCCCCCCCTGGCTGAGGGTGGTAGTAGTGGTAGGCATCCTGCCCCCCTGGCTAAGGGTGGTAGTAGTGGTAGGCATCCTGCCCCCCCTGGGTGAGGGTTGTACTAGTGGTAAGCATCCTGCCCCCCCTGGGTAAGGGTGGTAGTGGTGGTAGGCATCATGCCACCCCTGGGTAGGGGTGGTGGTGCGCATTTAGGCCCCTGTGTGCATATGTGGCATTGGTGATGGGCATCCCGCCCCTATGGTGCTGCTGTTGCTGGTGTAAGTATTTTCTGCATCCCTGTGTGTGTGTGTGATGTGTCGTGTACGTGTTGTATGTGTTTTGTGGTTGGTGTCTGGCTTACCTTCTGCGCCGTACGCGTCCGTGCCTGTTCCGGTAGTAGATGTAGAATATTGGTATGATCGGGACGAAGGGATTCATGGTTGGTTCGTGTCGTTCGTCCTTCTCGTTGCTTCGCGTCGTCCTCGTCGCTTCGCCTCGTCCTCGTCGCTTCGCGTCGTCCTCGTCGCTGCCGTGTTCGTCTCGGAGCCGTGGATCGTGTTGTGGCGCGAATCGGAGCTTATGTGCGCCTCTCCCGGATGCTTTGACGTGCCGTGCGTAGCGACGGGTTCGGCGCGTACGGAAAGCGCATCGTACTTGTCCGGCCGGACGGGGCTGCATTTTTCCTTCTGTGCGACTCGATTCGGCGTTTCCGGATTCGCCTCGGTCGGAGAACAGGACCTGGTTTGGGTGAGTACGGCTCGGCCGGATTCTGTGCTGTTGTGCGCATCGTACTTACTCGTTCGGTGTGCTGTACGGATCGGTCGGGAAACAGGCTTTCGCATGGCTTTTTTCCCGACCGAATGGTATTGGGTGCACCTCCGACCGAGATCGGAATCGGCCCCTAAGTGTAGCATGAAAGGGGGCCTTATTTACAAGGTGGCATTAAGCCATGTTAAGTGGCTTACAGCTGCCTTGTAAATAAGGCGAACCCCTATCGCCACCACCACGTAGTGAAAAGTACGTGGCGATAGGGGCTTGTAAATATGCCCCATAGTTCTTCTGACAGCTTTAAACCAGTGTTTATTAAAAACACTAAGGCTTTTTGTGCAGCAACCTTATACATACACAAAATAAGCATGGCAGATGATTAAAGGTTGCTTGAACTTCAAAGTGTTTATAAACAAGACCACACACTAAAAATCTAGATTTATTTTGCTCTTAAGGCATATGAACAGTCAGGGGAAGTTGCTTTGGAGTCCCTGGGTAGGTCAGCAGCATCACACTGATCGATTCTCATGGCAGTGTTTTTTTTTTTAAGGGACAGGTAAAGTTTGGTATGGAGCGCACCTGGCCCACATCACTTCGGGGCAAATCTTGCGGAGTTAGCAGTTCCGGAGAGGCCCCACCTCGCACACCAGGCTCCTAGCTCACCTGTCATCTTTGGGCTCGGCCACGCTCAGTTCGGCGTCACCCTACTCCTCGGTCGCTGGAGAGTTCTTGCCAAGTTGCAGGCCTCACTCGGGGCTGGATGACGTGGTGAGCCCCATTTCGTCCCTCCGCAGGCACCAACTTCGTGGAAATCAACAGCGGACCCTCCTGCCAAACTTCGATGGTCCTTGGTAAGGTTTTTAGGGGAATACTAGGTGCTGAGAAGCAGGATTATTAAGGATAAGCTGCCGGACAAGGGGAGCTACGCTAATGAGCAGACGCTGCTTTCTGCTGGGGCACCAGGTGGGTGCTTTTTGGGAGCAATTACCACCGTGCTGTTTCACCCTGGTGGGACCTCAGTCCCAGGGTGCACCTTCTCCTTGCTGCCTGCACTACCACAAGCCCGCTGCTCACCCTGGTGGGTCTACAAGTCCCAGGGTGCAACAGGACTCCTTCCCGCTGCCATTGACGAGGGGGAGGTGCCAACACCACGCTTAAAGCGCTGCCTCATCCCCCGCGGCGCGGGACGCTGTTTTCTGCTGGGGCACCAGTCGGACCGTTTTTGGGGGCAATTACCACTGTGCTGATTCACCCTGGTGGGACCTCATTCCCAGGGTGCACCCTCTCCTTGCTGCCTGCACTACCACAATCCCGCTGCTCACCCTGGTGGGACTATAAGTCCCAGGGTGCAACAGGACTCCTTCCTGCTGCCGCTGACGAGGGGGAGGCGCCAACACTGCGCTTACAGTGCTGCCTCATCCCCCGCAGTGCGGGACGCGCCCGGGTGCAGCCCGGGCCGAGGGCGGGCCCGTCCTTGCCAGGAAGAGGCAGGGCAGGGCCACCCCCCTTTGGCTCCATCTTTTCTATGCTGGCCTGCGGGTAAGACTGTTGTTTAAATACTTCATTTTTTGGGAGATACCCCCTGCTATCATCCCTGGAACCGCATTTACAAAAAGTACTTAGCAGAACTGTATGCAGCCACTGGATGTTAACTATTCCAATTGCAGCGGGGCCAAAGTGGATTATTGGTAGGAGCTTCTGCTGTGAACCAGAAGAGTGTTCCTTACAAAACCTTATGGAACACTTTTTGACTATTACTCTCCATTGCTAGGAGACTGGGGAGTATCTGAGACATTCTTCATAAAGTTTTTTGATTGTTGGCCAACTAGTTTGTAATCCACCTACCTCCATTAAGAGTAGTATTAAGGTCTGAGAAGGGTGGTGATCGTAGTAGAGACCCCTGATTACCGGCCAGTAACACGAGCCCAGAGGCCGAAAACCCTTTCTCTCTCCACTCGCTATTTGTGCTTCCTGTTTGTATTGGGGCATCTTGCTTGTAGAGCTTACATTTCATCCCAATTAACCTCAGGTGCTAGTAGGCTGATCCTAGTGGGGTGGTTGCACTGCAGTACTGTCAAGGGTTAATAATGGGAAAGCGCACCTGCCCTGCTAAACAACAATCCCGACCCCAAGTAACCCCATCTTCCTCATTGACACCAACCTCAATTGTAGGTGTGGTAACTACAGAAATAGAGCTCACTGAGAGGCGTTTGTCATTAACCTCAGATCTTTGTCGCCCGGTGTCCGATTTATCTACTTCTCAAGTTGCCACCCCAGTCTCCACAGCTAGGGTAACTGAGCCTCTGCCATCCCCACATCAAGAAGTTGCACTTGAAACAGTAACTCGGAAGGGGGGAACCGTCACTAGTATACCAAAGAATGGGAAGCGCAAGCAAGTAAATGGGGTGGGAGCCAAAAGAAAGAAAACTAACGTAGGGCCAATAGCTAGCGTGGAGGATTTGGATAACCCTGACGAAACTGTAGGATGAATCGCTAACACTCAACCAGATACGGACTATCCATCTTGGGTATTGAATTTGTTAACAGACTTATAGAGTCAATTTAGAGCTATTGTGAGGGAAGAACTTGCCCCCCTAGTTGATCGCATAGATAAATTGGTAATAATGGAGGATAATAGGCAAGCAAACACTAGTGCAAGCAACACACAAGCCTTAGCGAGGGGGAATGGTTTTAGTTTCCAGGTAGATAGCCCAAGTCTGTCACCCCTAGATAGGCCTGGTGTGTTGAGGAACCAAGATCCCACCATCTTCCTGGGCCCCAGGCGGGCGAATGACCATAGTCACCAGACAGGTAAATCTACTCTGACTCTTACAGAAAGGCCAGGTGCATGGCAGGCTCTAGACCACATCACCTCCACTGGTCCCAGGAGTTCCAATTATGAGGTTCGGAATGACAATCCAGTGCATCCCAAACGGGGTACAAATAAAAACAGCCCCATTCCAATAGGGTCTATGGAGAGCAGAGAAGGGTTGGGGGGTGAGGAGGGTATAGCAGGTAGGCCGGAAGTAGCGAACCTGTCCACTATAAATTTACCCCCAGCTTCATCCCCGTATGTAATTATACTGACAGGAGTACCAAAATTTAAAAATAGCCAGAGGGAAACACAACTGGACCTCAGGAACAAATGTTTGTTTTGGTTGGCGAGGTACAGACAACTCCCTTATGATAGGGCAGGGGACATCCTAATGGTCCGTAGAGTTGTTTGGGTGGGAAACAGACAAAAAACAATACAAGGGGATTGTGTAGTTAGCAATTTTAAAAATCCCCAGACCGACTGTACCCTACTAACCCTAGAAACCTTGTCCCCAGGAGCCACCTACAGGGGTCAGGGCCTTTGCACTGGACTATTTTTATACTCACTGCCATATGCCATCTAGGGCCCATATCACCACAGAATTCGGCAGGTGGCCATTGGAACAACAAATTGTGGGCTACTGGCATCCACCCCCCAGACCCTTGCTATTTAATATACCAGTAGCAAATAGATTTGGGGTTCTAGAAGAGATAGATTGACAAGCAATGACACTGGGACCAGCCCAGGGATTTAGAAGCTCGAGGTCTGTGAGAGAAGTAGAGTAGTATAGTAGCCGCCAGCCGACCTACACCACTTGCCTTGGGGAAAGGGCAAAATCAAATGAGCAGCAAGCAGTAATACAACAGATGACCAATGGTGTAGTAGAGATAGGGGAAGAGTCGCCTGTAACACCAGCTGCCCCAATCCCCGTTCCCCTAAGTAATAGCACACTGAGGGAAGGTGTATCCATGAGAGTAGTAGATAATCATCAATATGTTCAAACGAGGGATATTCAACCCCCTAATACCTACACACTCAATGGCACCCTTGATATGTGTAAACTAGGTAATAAGCGGAGGGTCTTATTCTGGAACGTTGCTGGTTGAAAAAGCTAACTGTCCTGCCCCGATTGGGGGCTTTTCGTGGACCAATATGACGTGTGCTTGGTTCAGGAAGACTCTTTAAGGGTGGGGTTTGCGTCATTCAATGTTCCTGCCACCTCGGGGGGAAGGGGTAGACCGTCTGGGGGCTTATGCATTTGGGTTGGCTCACATTTGGGTTGTACAGCTGAACAGCTGAACCCTCCGTCTAATGACATCAGTGTGTAGCACTCACTTTTCCCCAAGTTAAAAATAGCTTTCATTAACGTTTATTCTCGACCCATAAGCCTTAGCCATGAATCCCCAACCTTTGACCAATTGAATCTCTTTATTCCTACTGTCCCCACAAATATGTCGTTGATTGTAGAGGGGGGATTTTAATTGTCAATTTGAGCCTCTTGCCGACCCCAGTGATACAACCTCCCGTGAGGAGGATTTGCGATGGCTAGTCTCAGACCTACAAATACAACCGATTAAGGCATGGTCCCCGCTGGCACTACAGATTAACTCAGTCACATTGACCCACCCCCTGAGAGCGTGCAACGGCTGCACTAAATCGAATATACTGGGGAAGTTAACATTTAATAGAATAGGCCAATCCTCCCTGTTGGATTATATCCTAGTGGAGACTAGGCTATGGCAAATGGTAGTTGATTTTGCTGTCCTGCCGCGACTCAACAGCGATCACAACGCTCTGACCATGGAACTGGAGATGCCGGATTCGGGAAATGCCACGGTTAGCTTTACCTCCCTAGATAGTAGATTAATACTCTCTAACAACAGAAGAAGAATAAGGTGGGGGGTAATTCAGCAGTCACCCGATAAGATTGCCACACTATATTCATCAATCATTCCGACCTTACGAGAAATGGATGAGGCTACTACTACAGAGGGCATTTTACTAACCACCAAATAGAGTTGCAGAATTGACAACTAAACTGGCCGATATATTTTATCCAAAGGTATTTTCTTGGGTGAAAAGAAGGGGCTAAACGATCTTGGTTTAACGACAACTGCTGAGAGAATAAGCGGGCTCTGTTAGATGCCATGAAAGCAAAGGATAGGTCCCTAACTAAACAAATGCGGGTGCTGTATAGAGATAGCATCCAACAAGCAAAAAAGACCTGGGAACTGACAAGATGGGATGCTTTAAAAACTGCCCTATCCAACAAAGACATGAAGGCCTTTTGGGCAATAGGCAGTACAGGTTGTAGTGAAGGGAAGTCAGCCATAGAGCCAAATAAAGCAGCAGATGTATGGAAGATACATTTTCAGGCTCTATATACTACAAAGGAAGCAGTTGGCCCAGGTGATGAAACATCCATAATCTCCATAGGGACTATTCATGAAGAGGCCCCTGGGATAACTTTGACTGAAGTACTATATGCAATAAGCAAGCTTCCCTTCGGCAAAGCATTGGGATTTGATAAGTTACCGGGGGATCTCTTTCGGGCAGAACCAAAAATATCGGGACTGTACCTATGGGCATTATTTACACTATCATGAAAGGTATGGCGATCCCTGAAACCTGGGTTGGGGCGGAAATTGTCCCAGTTTTTAAAAAGGGTTCACCCCTTTTGCCTACAAACTATAGGCCAATCTGTTTGATCGATGTCACCCAGAAACTGTTTGCACGGGTACTCCTTCATCGCCTTCAGGTGTGGATGGAAGAGCTTGAAATCTTGAGCCCATATCAAGCCGGATTCAGAAAAAATATTTCCACTGTCGACCAAATATTTAGACTCCAACTTTTATATGTGAAAACGGTAACAATAGAGGGTGGCAGTCTCTATCTAATATTTGTGGACCTGAAGACAGCCTTTGATCTGGTGCCCAGAGTTAAATTATGGGGTGTACTTAGAGATCTGGGGATCCTCCTCTACCTCCTGAGTATGCTTATGAGATTGCATGAAGGCAACTTCACCCAAGTGAGGTATGGGAAATGTGGCGAACTAACCTCCCGACTCCCAGTTAAAGGAGGAGTAAGGCAGGGGTGCGTGCTCGCACCTACCCTGTTTTGCCTATTTATTAACGCATTGGTCGCCCAACCCATTGAGGTAAAGGATAACGATGCCCAGATAGCACATAGAAAGGTACCAGCAATGATGTTTGCAGACGACACTCTTTTACTATCAAAGTCGCCTATGGGTATCCAGAGGGTCCTCGATAGCTTTGTTACCTTCTGCAAAAACAGGGGCCTGGAGACTAATACGCAGAAGACTAAATTTATGGTCTTCAACCCAGCTAACACTTCCCGTTCTATCCCTTGTTTAAATGGCACTATGCTTGAGAGTGTGTCTGCATTTGATTACCTAGGTGTCACCTTGACACAAAATCTGGAGAGGGGCCCGCAAATGGCCAAAGCAAGTCTTAAGCTAGCCCAAACTGTGGGGGGAATTGCAAAATTGTATAGAAACTCCTCCTACAAACCAGCTGGGCCAAAAGCTGAGATTTATAAAGTGCAAGCAAGGGGCGCTACAATGTACGGGGCTGAATTATGGGGTCATTGCTCTTCTGGTAGCTTGAGCAAAATAGAGAATAATTTTATGAGGCAGATGTTAGGCCTTCCCCTTAGTACTTCCCTCATCCCCCTACGTCTGGATCTAGGAATCAGACCAATTGGGGACGAGATTGGACTTAGACCCCTAACTTTTTGGCGCAGATTGTGGCTGACCCCGGAACTAGCCGTTTACCGGTCAGAGCTAAAGGAGCTACTGAGATTCCCAGGCGTAGGTAAAATACCATGGTTTGTACATGTAAAGGAAGTATGTTGTAGGGTGGGTAAATCGACCTTATGGAGTAACCCTGAGGAAATGTACCCTGTAATTTCACGCTCAGAACTGGTAAGATCTTATAGGATGTACAAACTCGCAAGTATCCAGGAGAGTTCAGCCTTAGGACACTTGACAGCCGAATTCTTGAGAACCAAAGACGAGTATATAATAGAGTCCTTCCTGGATGACATCCAACTAACCTTGGCAAGGAAATTATACGTCCAGTTTGGATTTGGGACCTTACCGGTCTGTGCTTTCTCTAACAAATGGTCTGAAATTACACCTCGAGGGTGCCCTGCCTGTAACTGTGAGGAAGAGTCAGAGCTCCATGTTTTTTTCTTCTGCCATGGGTTTGTGCATTGTGAGGAGGCATTTAGAGTCCTAAAGTTTGACACTCATATGCCCATTGTCTTTTCTGTATCTTGATTCTTAGCCTCGATGTGGCGTATTCGCGGGATGTTTCTAAACTCACCACCGCAGCCTTAAAAGTCTGTATTGTTCGCATTTTTTTACCCAAATTTTTACATTTTTAATGTTTTAACGTCAATTCCGCTGATGAAATGAGTTTTAACTATTGATAAAACTGCATGTGCAGCTGCTTATGTCCCATGTGGCCCCTGCATAGAGGAAATACACATGGTAGCTGGATGAGGACGGGTTACAGATATGAATTGCCCGGATCTACCACCTTTTGAACCCTGTGATGCACTTTAACGCTGTTAAACTATTCATTTGTATAGCTATTTAAGGGGACCGTTTTATAGCACATGTTTTTAGGTGTGTAAATTTTATGTGTATGCACTTTTATGGTCCACAATGATGGAAATAAAGTATTTTGGAATGGAATGGATTAGGAGCCAACTTTTGACGGAACTACACATCTCCCGTGGATTGAGATTGATACACTCTCTTGTTAATATTATCTCACACCTCTTGGAAGACCTCTTAGTTGGTCAGAAATTCTTAATTTCCTGACATAGTAAACAAGCAAAGTATGAATATAATTGACTTTTTGTGTTCATTATATTATTTAATTTTTGTTTGTATTACCGAAATTAGGTTCGTCTTAATTAGAATACTTTGTGGATGGAGTTATCTGTTTTTTATAATTTTATGACTTACTTTCTGCTTACTTTTAGTATTTAGCACTTTCATGCATTCTATTGATGTCATATTTCCAAGGTGAAGTGAGGCTTCTTTGGGCCACGTTTTTCTTTCAGCTGTTCTTGTGTTTGCCTCCGGTAGTCAAAATTCTATAGTTACACAGAGGAGATGCCTTTTTCATGCACCAGTGTAATTTACGTAAGCGATGCAGTTCTGTGTGTCACCTAAAAAAAGAACATAAATGGCTGTGGTTAGAGAAGGTTCACAAATCCCACGTGCGCATACATTTTGGATGGAGAGATGGTCGTAGCATTTTCCAGCAGGTGCATTTCTTTAGTGAGACAGTGGCAGGTTTACATTTCAAATTGTTCTGTCTGCCCTTCGTTTTCTATAAAAAGGAGCTACTCTTTTACATTATGAAAGGGATTTGCAATTGTTTACTCAGTGTTTCATGTTTCACCTGAGTGACTATCTAATACCAAATCATGATTGACGTTATTCTGGCCTTCTGCAGGATAAGGTGGAAGAGACTGAGAATCAATGTGTGACGCACCACTTCTAGCATATTCTCTTTCAAACTTCTTAGCTAAATATACTGAGTTGCTTTGCTTTCATTTAGGTGGAAAATGATGGGGGCTTCTTGCTCAGCGCCTTCGAGGCAAGAGTAAAAGTATGATAGTTTAAGTTTTGATTCAAATGGTATCCAGAAACTGCTCCATATCTCCCAGCCTCTTTGGCAATAAATTGGATAGCCTGGACAGGTTCTGAAGAATATACGCGATATAGTCTGCATAGGCACTGATCTTGATCTCTACACCATTCAAAGCTACATGAATATATCTGCGGGCTATGAATAAGAGAGCCTAAGTAGGTCTCAAAATAAAGGGCAAATAGGAGGACAATGGACAATCATGCTGTGTACCATGTGTAATTTTAAAAGCCATGGAGCAATGTCCAGAAAAAACAACCCGAACAATTGGGTATTGATATAAATACTGGATACAATCAATATATCTGTCCACGAAACCCATCGTTCGCAAAGTTGCCCATAAAAAAGGCCATGAAACCCTGTTGAATGCCTTCTCAGCATCTGGGAACTTCATTCCCATATGACTACCCAAAGTATTAGTGGCATCAAATAATGCTATAGCAGCATTAATGTGATTGGTTGTGTCCCTTCATGGGATAAAGTCATGCTATTGTAGACATACCTAACGATGAATACACGAGGCAAGCCTTTTAGCCAGTACTTTTGCATAGATCATGCCATCTGCATTAATTAATGAGATAAGGTGATATGACCCTCTTTTTACAGCTGGCTTATCCTTTATAAGAAAAATAGCTATATTAGTATAGTTCCAGGAGTCTGGTATATTTGCACCTTGGTGAACATGGAGAAAAAACATAAGTAACACTCGCCCTAATATATCTATAAATGTCTTATAAAAGTCCAATTGCCGAGCGTCCTCACCCGCTGCCTTACCCGACGCGAGCGATCCAATAGCGTTTTTTCCCTCAGCCAGAGTCAATGCATCATTAAGTGTTCTTGCTTGCACAGGACTTAGCCTAGGGAAATTAGCAGATGATATATGATCTTGAGGGCCATCCTGCTTCGGGGCCTGAGTCTCAGTATTTAGGCCCTGATAAAAACTCTTAAATTGTTTGATGATAGTCTGCGGTTCATAATACTTAAACCCCTCCCCATCTAGAATGCATTGGACCGTGTTCTGGTTCTTTGTTTCCACTGCTTTAATCACCAATACTTTACCAATATTTACTTCATATTCAAATATGGACACTCGGCCTGCCAGATAGGCCGCAGCTGCCTTTTCCTTCTGATTACGAACAACATTACACCAACACTTAATCATATCAAATCGTATCTTGGGAATGAGCCCAAGAGACGATCATTCTCTAAAGTAGCTTGAACATGTTTCTGCTACCACTCAAATAATTAATAATGGCAGGCCCTTATAACATCCATTATCCACAGACAGAAACTGAGCAGGCCCCCCCTGAACAAAGGCTTTCAAAGCAGTCCAAGCAGTCCAAACAGTACTAGGAGAAGAGAAGCCCAGATTGGTCGATATAAATTCAGCAGGATGTATACCCATCCTGTCTATGAAAAACATATTTGACAATAATGACCTAGGAAATGTCCACCTGTGGGGTCCCTTAGGGAGTTCAGAAACCTGAAGTGTTAATAGCAAGGAATTATGATCTGATGTGATCTTAGGGCACAATTCAATGAGGGAATTCCCTATTAAGCCTGTGAGATTAATATCATATGAATTCTAGAATAATGCCCATGAGCCACTGAATAATATGTATATACCAAGGGGAGTGCAGGTGTGTAAAATAAAGAAGATACGGCAGGTAAGTGGGGCAAGTGGTTTATTCGAGTAGCGGCACAGTGCTACCAGGAGCAGCATCAACTGAAAATCAAACTGTCACTCCGAACCGTGGAACCTGGAACGATCATGGTGCACGCAGGCACGATGTTCCATGTTCCAAAGGGAGTGGACACAGAAAAGGGAATGTAACACATCTCACCCCTAACAAAAAAAAAAAAAAAGATTAAGTCAAATATCTGGCAGGTAATACATTTGGTCTGTCATTGCTCTTAACTCTGGATGCTACAGATTGCGAAGAGTGGGAACACACCATTGAATTGAATCTACCATCCGCAACACTTTTTGAGCTTTGCATTTGGCAACTCTTCTCACATTCCACACCCTTCCATCCTGTATAATTACCGAATTTCTACAAATCTTGACAACTTTAATAGGATGACCAAAACTGGTGGAACCTTTAGCTAAGAATCCAGGTTTTTTTATCCTTACCCAATCACCTACAGCGAAATCAGGAACTTTAACCTTCATTCTAGAGTCAAATAAAGCTTTCATTTTATCCTGCTTATCCTCCACACGTTCAGCCACACGATTCAAGTCAATGCAGCTCTCAACCTTGTTAATTTTCCTGACCCACCATGGACAGACATCCGATATAGGTTCTCTGCCCTTCAAAAGTCTGAACGGACTCACTCCTGTAACTGAGTGAGGAGTGATGCGATACATCCATAACCTTTTCCTTACCACATCCCTCCAAGACTCGCTTGACTTACACGCAAATTCAATGCTATCTTTCAAAACGCGATTAAACCGTTCTACTTGGCCATTTTCCCTTGGCTCATATAGGGAGGTAGTCATATGCTTAATGCCACACATACTTAAGAAACTCTCCATATCCCGTGAAATTAGTTGGACACCGTTATCCGTTACAAGAATTTCGGGCGATCCCTCACGCGCAAACACCTCTTTGAAGAAAGACATAATGACCTGAGTGGTGGCACATGCTACAAACTTTACCTCTGGCCATTTGGAGTGGTAGTCAATCATTACCAATGCAAAACGTGCATTTTGAGGTAGATGGTTAAATGGACCTGAGATGTCAAAAGCTACCTTCTGCCATGGAAATTCAGGCCACGTAACTGGTCTAAGGGGAGCAGAGGAAACCTTAAGCATCTTGTCACTACTTATACATTCAGGACATTCTCTAACAGTCCTATCAACAATCTTATCGAGACCTGGCCACCAGAAATTTGCTCTAATAAGACGCTTCATAGAGGACATACCTAGATGTCCTTGATGCGCAAGAAACAGAATCTTTTCCTGCATGGAGACTGGAGGAATAATCTTACCCCCTTTGAAAAGAAAACCAGAATTTTCCTCAATCTCCTGAGAAACTTGACAAAAAGGGGCAAAATCAGCTGTGGTAGATTTGTCTTTGGGCCATCCTTTTTTAAGCAATTAAGGATGAACTGACACACAGTATCGTTCTTCATTTCTGCCATCCATTCAGATTCAGACAAACCACAGAACTCCTCTGAAACAAAATCTTTGACAGAGGCAACTATATCCAATTCCTGTTCATCTGGAATAGCATGTTCATCATAACAAGGCAATCTAGAAAGAAAGTCAGCGGTAACATTACTCCTACCAGGTACATACATGACTTCAAAATCATATTCTTGTAATCTGGAGGTGAGGCGAGCAATACGAGCAGTAGAATTCCACCCCCTGGGGATAAGATACCAATGAGAGGTTTGTGATCTGTCTTGAGGATAAATCTGTTTCCCCACACATAATTGCGAAAATGCTCTATGGCCCAAATACACGCTAATAACTCCCTCTCAATCACAGCATACCTTCTTTCAGTAGCTGATAAAGTTCTGGATGCAAACGCAACGCACCACTCTTCATTCCCAGAACACTGACTGAGCACTCCCCCAAGACCATACGAGCTAGCATCTACAGTAATGATGCATTTCTTGTTCAAACAAAAGGACTTGAGGGTGGGAGCATTCACAATTTCATTTTTGATCTGCGTGAAAGCTGACTCTTGTCTGTCTGACCAAACAAACTCATTGGATTTCCTGGTTAGTTCTCTGAGTGGTTCCATCTTTGTGGCAAAATTTCGTATGAATTTACTATAATACTCGCATAAGCCAGCAAATGAGAGAAGTTTCTCTCTATTATCTGGAGAAGGTGCATTTGTAATGGCTTCAACTAATGATTTTTCGGTACTACACCCTCGCCTGAAAGTGTATGGCCTAAATACTCTACAGATTTGCAGAAAAACTTACACTTGCAGGCCTTAAGTGTCAAACCACCCTTACTCAGTCTTGAACAAACTTCCTTTACATGTAGGATATGCTCGTCCTCACTCTTAGAAAAAACTAGAATATCGTCTTGGAAACATTTTACAAATTTACCAACATCTTTAAAAATGTGGCACATAGCTCTCTGAAAAACGGACGCTGCAGACGCCAAACCAAATGGCATCCTCTTAAACTGAAATAATCCATGGGGAGTGATGAAGGAAGTGAAGTGTTTGGAGTCTTCAGTGAGTTCAATTTGATGATACGCTGAGCGCAAGTCAAGAGTGGAGAAAATACACGCACCATCCAACATACATACCATTTCGTTGATATTAGGGAGTGGGTGGCAATCAGTAATCAAGTTTGCATTAAGCGCTCTCATATCCACACACAACCTAATACTTTTGTCAGGCTTCTGAGCCAAAACAATAGGTGAAACCCATTCGGACGATTCGATTTCCTCAATAATACCCCCTTTGACCATGTCATCCAACATAGATTTGAGTTCAGCCCTGATGCTGATAGGAACTCCTCTAAGTTTTTGCTTAACTGGCACTGACCCTTCTCTCACTTTTATTCTATGACTGAAACCAGTCAGTTTGCCAAGTTTTTCAGAAAACACATCAGGAAACAACGAGGTAAATTGTTCAGCATGAGAAACAGTAACTGCTATGACTGAAACAGGTTCTTTCTTCCTAGGGTTAAGTATTATACCGAGTTTGGCTTGATCCCGCCAACCCAATACATTCACACCCTTGAATGCTACATAAAGTTTTATGACAGCACTGCTCTCTTTAAATACTATAAGAACTTCTTTGAAACCTACGAAATCGATGTTAGAAACATCAAAATTTTGTGCTACAATATCTGGTTCACATAATTTTGTAACGTCAACCAGATCTCCCAAGGATTCCAAACAATATTGTTTTGTTATAATTGTCCACGGCGAACCAGAATCTGCCATAAGTTCAAGTTCTCTGCCAAGTATAGACACTTTACATTTTGGCGGACCAATTTTGTTAGTTTCTGATATATCAAAAGAGTCTAGAATAGAGACAACAATGCCAGACTCAAGCACAGACTGAGTATCTTCACCCAAAGGCAAATTATGAGATACTGTCGAAATTTTCCCTCTAGATATGTTTGAAGGCGAAACATAAGAAGAACCCTTCTTGGTGTAATTATCTCTGCACATCTTGGAAAAATGTCCCATGCGTCCACATTTGTTGCATTCCTTCCCAACGGCAGGACATCGTGGGAAAGAAGCTAGGTGATCAGGATTACCACATCTATAACATTAAAAAACTTTGGAATTAACATTCGTTTTCATTCTGGCATCGTGTATACCTTTGATATCGTGTATAGTCTTAGAAGTGCCGGGAGTGACACTACTAACTTCACTTAAAACAGAGGGTTTAGTTTCCTTGTTTAGAGATTTGATCCATTTTTCGGACTGTTCTAGAGCTTTTGCCGTACTAATAGCCGTTTCCAAATTGGGGTCACCTAAGATCCATAATTGTTCTTGGACTTTCTTACTCCTCGCGTGCACAATGATCTGATCCCTGATCATTTCATCAGTGATCATACCAAAATTGCAATGTAAGGATAATGCACGAAGAGCCGTAAGAAAATCGTCAAAACATTCACCTTCTTCTTGGGCCCTTGTATAAAACTTAAATCTATTTAACGCCACACTGGTGGTAGGTTTAAATCTGCTTTCAATGCGTGAAACAGCTTCATCAAAAACATTATAGTCACCCCGGATCTCACAGGAGGAAGAGTCCTGTAAACAACTTGACCCTCAGAGCCCAAACAATGAAGAAATATATTCTTCTTTCTTTCTGCAGATAAACGCTCACCGTCAATTGCTTTTAAATACGTTACAAATTCTTCTTTCCATCTCGACCATGGAATGGGAGGTTCACCCTTGCTTTGTAAAAACTTACTTGGTGAGTCAAACTGCATGGTATGAATAAATGATAAAGCAAAATAGTGAGCAAAACTGAATGGCAATAATAATGGTGTAATAATGAAAATATGTAGCAGAATATAGTATAATAAGAATGTAGAAGGAATAATAATAATAAATCTAATCCAGTATATGTGGTTGTAAAAGCAAATAACAGGCAAATAGTAGTCTTGACAAATTGACGTAGTATCGTGTGCCTGTCACCGCAGCAAGAAAGTATTTCCAGTTATTTCCAAGGTAAAGTATTTTAAAATGGAGAGCCTGTTACCACAGTAAGAAGGTGTGCTTGTCACAGAAGCAAGGAAGTACTTAATATTGTTATGAAAGTTATGCAAAACGCTAAAGTTGCCTTTAAAATGGGTTGTAAGAAGCAAAAAGGAAAAACACAGTTTCTCTACCGTGTGATAGCTGTAAAAGAAATCCCCGTTTTGCCTGTGGGGAGCGAATCAAAAGGTTGGCAGCAAGCGAAAAACGAGCTCTCCTCTCGTCGATGTGCATGAAGTTTTTTCTTCTCCCAAGATGGCTGACAGCGTGGTGACGTTCCAGAGACGAGCTGGACAGTGTGAGGGGCGCAGGGAATGACGTGCATAAAGCCGTGTCCCAGGAAGCAACAAAGGAAGCGTCACAGTGAAGACGTCAGCCAGCAGGTTGTTATGGTAACCACCGGCAACTAATAGCCAGGAGGAGACGGTTGAAATCACGGAAAATGAGGAGAAATGCATGGGAGCCTCACCGTGAGAGACATGAAGATCGGAGCTTTCAGAATGTCCAAACAGCAACAAGCGTGTCTCCAGAAGCAACTCCGGAGATGAAAGGAAACACAAAGCGGGTCCGGGAAATTTCGCTGCACCTGTGCCGCTGGGTAGAGCAGCAAGCAAAATCTCCAGTAAATCGTCGCCACTTGTAAAATAAAGAAGATACGGCAGGTAAGTGGGGCAAGTGGTTTATTCGAGTAGCGGCACAGTGCTACCAGGAGCAGCATCAACTGAAAATCAAACTGTCACTCCGAACCGTGGAACCTGGAACGATCATGGTGCACGCAGGCACGATGTTCCATGTTCCAAAGGGAGTGGACACAGAAAAGGGAATGTAACAAGGTGCAGAAACGACCAGAGTTCAACTAGACCATATACCCTTATTAGCTCGTTAATAGACTGTCACTAAAAAGAGCAGAGGCTTAGGATGGCTAACCCACGGACTGAGACCTGCTATGTTGTACAAGAGATAATATTATACCCCAGTTGGCGGAAAAGCATCCTATCTTTAAATGCCAAGTGTGTCTCTTTAAGGCATAATAGCTTTGGTCTGTAAACCAGTATCTCTTCCTTAACTAAGCGTCATTTCAGGGGGCGATTTAGGCCAGCAACATTCCAGCTCATAACCTCAAACTGAAACATAAATAACAAGAGATAAATTCTGCAATTTTTGCATTACTGTCCTGCTGCCCACAGTTATATCCACCCTTTACTAAAATAATGACTGACCCAATTGGAGAATATGAACCTACCATCCAAAATAAACCAAGTATCCACACTGATTCCTTTTTTTCCCTTGTGATTAAACCCTCCACTGTGTACGTCATAGTAAATACACTGTAATAGAGAACAAGCCCACACCATATCCAACACCTAATCTCGACCATTCCCCCCCAAAATACCACCCAGAAAAAAATTACCCCTATACCTTGGCATTTAGAAAAAGAAAAAAGCAGCCCCCCACCTCCTACCTCTTGCCACCTGATTAAACATAGAGAGGAACCAATGCAGGGACCAAAGCAACAGATGCAGCAATAACACACCAAAGAAAGTCGAGAAAGATCCTTGAGTTTTTGACATTGACTAAAAAATATTAACAGCTTCATTGTCATAAAAACAAAACGTTGACTGGCCACCACAAATTATTTTAAGATGCACAGGCTCTGGTAAATATACCTGAGTGCCAGCTGCCTATAACAGTTCAATCAATTTTCTCTTCTTCCATCTATGGTCCATAGTTGATTTACAGAAATCTGGTCGCACAAAAACAGAGACAGAATCAACAGAAATTGGTGTTTGACTGAGCGATCTTTTAGATAGATTGCCTGCAGCAGAAGAAAATTCCCCACAAAAATCAGTATAGGGCAAGGTCTATTACCGGATCCAGAACCAGAAGGTATAGGTCTAGGAAGCCTATGAGCAGGTTGAATCTGGCAAGCCCAGTCCCAGTCTGCCAAATCAGGAAAGGCCTGTCGACATAAACCAGCTATGTATGAACGTGTGTCTTTCCACTCTTTGCAGTGACTCTCGTGCACTGTGGATAATATTAGCTTTAGAGGTACACCCTTGAACAAATCGTATGTGAGTTTTTGGGTGACTGGCTGAGTGGGAGGTGCAAAGCGGTAAGTTAATGTCGCCCTATGTGTGCAATAATCTGATGAATGATGTGGGTGCCCTCTGTCTGGACTCTCCTTTTTAAGGCAGTCTGCATCAATTTCTATGCAGGTAATTATGTGTGTAAGGAAATCCATATTTTTATAATGATCCTTTCATTAATTTACTCTGGTGAGCTGGTATTTTGCCTTCACAATGGCTGAGTATGTCTGCACATGAATAGCCACGTGCTCTATTTAAGAGATATATATTTTCATGTCATCAATTTCAATACCAATCATTCTTGTGAGGCATATATCTATGTGGATCTCCTTTGCAAAGCTACACAGAGTACAGATGTGGGAAGCAAGATGAGAGGATTATTCCTCCTCCATGCTTTTAAAAACAACATCGTTAGAAGTTAGCCTCTAATGCAGAATTGTTTTGCTGCTATATAATAAGCAATGTAATGTCTAGTTTCTTATTTTGCGATTGGAAATACTGCTAAAACCAAATATGCAGCAAATGGATGCCAATCCGCTGTGTAAGTTGAATTCTTCTTCTACCGTAGCCTTTTTCCATTTATGAGACATTATATTTAGCCTGAGCTCAGCTGAAATGAATTCTAGTGGTAGACACAATTTTGTACTGATTTCACATATGTTAGTGACTCCGCTTTCTAGCTGCCTATTCATAGCATTTGCAAAATAATGTCCCAGATAGGAAATAGGAATTACCTGCATCCTACCAAGTAGGTCCTGTGTGAGTGAAGCAGATCTGTTGCTTTTGCCCTTTCAGAAGGGAGGGAAAGAGTACTCCATGGAGCAGTGTCCCATGGGGGAAGTAGCCTAAATTTGAGGCAAAGGGAGGATATTTCCTTTGAAACTTATAGATTGACTATTTTGGAATTTTGGGGCATGTGACTCGGGTATAGCCATTGAAGGAAGCATACAACTTGACTACAAAAGTTTCTAATTGTATTTAAAATTGGCTAGGTGCATCCACTAAAAATGACTGATGTACTCTTTGAAACACTCTAGTTGACCCAATCCAGTGATAGATGTTGGGTTTCTGGGTTGACCAATACCATTTCTCATGTTTTCAAGCATCTTTACATTTCTCTTAGGATAATACTGAACAGCTTTTTTCAATGCGTTTCTGTGTAGTGATGCTCATTTTCTTTATAAGTTTGGATCCCTACATCAGAATATATTCTTTTTTGTGCCATTTTTCTTAATTAATGTTTGTCTTTATAAATACCTCAGATCCACAAAATCAAGGGTTTTGATGTCCCAAAGAGATTTGTACATTGTATAAAAGCCCTTTTACGAATCCAAAACGTTTTTCTGGCTTGTAAAATGGCTTTTGTGACTCTTTCTGCATTGTGAATAAGGGAGAATAAACAGCCGCGGCCCATGCAGGTAAGAGCGGTGGGCGGTGAGGACGGGTTGGGGGGGATTCGACAGAAGACCACGAGGGGAAATTAAATAAATAATTAATTTTCCCTTGTCGTCGTCTGTCGAAATTCCCCCCACCTGGCCCCACCGCCTCACCGCTCTTACCTGCATGGACCGCGGCTAAGAATGAAAGGGGTGAACCCCTCCTATTCACTAAGTCCAGGCATTATTTTCATTATTCCAGAGTACTTTGGCATAATCTCAGGAATTTCACATCGTAAAAAACTACTTGTAACGTGTCTAACACGTTAGATTATGCCATTACTCCACCTCCGATAAACGAGGTGTCCACTCAGGGAAAAATTCTGTCACAGGAGCAAGGTAACGATGCCATCGACTTATAGCAGCAGCACAATCAAAATGAAAGTGAGCAGCATTTCTTTAATGTGAATACCAATAAAATATCTTGAAAATTAAATTTCAATTTACTATTTTGCTTGGGTGGATCATTCAGGTACATTTTGAAAGTGAAATCCATCAATGTATTTTTTATTTACACAGATGTAGTGCCACTGGGAGTGAGACTATTGTACATACAGTATAAACGGCCTCTTCCTGTGCAGAAGAATCCTCCCAGTGCTTTTCCAGCCTTTGGTCATTTTGCATTTTGTAGGTAAAGCATTACTTTTCCTTTGCCTGTAATCTCTGCTGAAACATCCCCCCTTGCAAGTTGAAATCTTAACTTTTTTTTGCAAAATCAAATAATTTCAATGGAGCTCTTTGTAAAATGTTTGTGTTGACAGGCACCACTATTTCTGATCCTTTTTTCGTTTTGTTTGTTGCTGATGGACTGGAGTTTAATTTTTCGGGAGTTTGCAGGTAGGCCCATGTGACGAATAATGGACATTTTTTGATGGTGGAGGCCTGGGTTTAATAATATTTCCTAATTTTCCTTGTGTATTTGTGAATTATGTCAACTTTGTCTTCATATGATGTGGGAAGGCGAGAGGTTGGAGGGGACAATCCTGCAGTGTCTTCCAGTGAGGTCAAAGGCACCCTGGAAACAGAAAAAGGACATATAAACAAACAAAATAAAAGACTACAGCAGGAAAGGGAGGGGTGGAGACAAGGACACACATAAGTGGAGAAACTAAAAGAGGATTTATCTTGGCAGACTGGGGGCTGGGAATTTAGGGAGGAAGCAATGGACAGAAAGGGAGAGAAACTGGAAAGAGAACTTAGAGAGGCAAGACTGGTGGCAGCAGGGACAAAGAGGATGACAAATGCTGTAGAGGGAGATTCACGAGGGAGGCTGTCCCTGATAGAACTTGGCGAGCCGAAGGAGCTTGAGAAGGAGGTGACAGAGGGGAAGACGGAGACAAGAAATAAGAAGACACATGCTGGTAGGAGTGGTGGACACCACTGGTGAGTCCTGTAGAACTGGAACAAGAGTATAGTGGGAGATGGGAAGAAGAAATTTGGTAGATTGGTAAATTAAATTATTTTTTCTTTGTTTTCATGAAACACGGTATTCTAGCACCACTCTGCTTTTTTCACTAGGTGTAATTAACCTCTCGTCTATAACGATACTGAACGGGGATGGGCCTCCCACTACACGGATAGACCAAAAGGACAGTATAGGAAGTCTAGGCTTGTCGGCAAACATGAAGGACCAACTACACATAACCTGCTGGAAAAAGGAGTACTCTTTCTTTAAATCACTGGGCACGTTTTCCCATGATCACTACTGCACCACTGGTGATCTGCCTGGGGGGTTGCCAGAAAACAAAAAAACTGAGAAAAGAAGGCAGAGAAATAGAGAAAGAGATATAAGAAAGCCTGACTAATGTCAGGCTCTCACCGGAATGTATTCACAGGAGTGAAATGGTCATGCTGCAATTTCCAGACTTCCCTTTAGGCCAAGGGGGTCAATCGTACAGACCCTACCTGACCTAAGGGGACAAAGAGACAGGAACTGGTGAATGTCAGGGTAGAACTTCAATGCTCCTGATGGTCTTGACCTTCTTGATTCTATAAAATAAAGCATAACTTTTAATATATAATTATTATGGTTGTAGACTGAATATTTAGAGTGTGAGCTATTCTAATTACCTAATGTCCCTTCCTCCTTTGTATTTATATCCATGGTTCCAGGCATGTGCTTACTGTGTCTGCAATTGAAAGTTCAAGGTAAGTCCTATTATATACTTTCTCTGAGGTATAGTTAATATATTAATCCAGCTATTTTAACTCGTGCCTTTATTCCTAACCTCATGTTTTCCAAGATGTTCACTTCTCTCTGTAAAAAACTTTCTTTGAGAAGAAACAAAACCTATTCCAAAAGAAAACAGAAAATTCAGGATGATCAAGAGTAAATCAATTATCTCATTCAAGGCAGCATTTGTGGTTAATCCTTTAACAACTTAGCTGCTTAGTTCAAATAAAGTCACAAGCTATCACATACTTCTGCCAACAATTATTCAAAGTTCAGATTTTAGCTCATTTACATTAGCAATATTTATAATTTCCCATTTTGGGGGTTTTCGGGAGCTTAAATTGCAATGCAGTCACTAGCCAGCTCAGCACAGTTCATTCAGCAAAATATCAGATAAGATGTTTTGCTGGACATATATATATATATATATATATATATATATATATATATATATATATATATATATATATATATATATATATATATATAACAGCAAGTATTTCCACGGAATTAGATCCAAAATACGCCAAGGCCACAAATAAGTTCTTCAGTGTGAATTTTAATCCAATATCACATCCACTCTACGCGTTTCGGAGCGCTCGGCTCCTTTATCACGAGTAAAAGCGAATACAACAATCTGTGCATTTAAAGATCATGTGACACCATTTCGTGCATAAACATAGAAAGCAGACTTTCATTGGAAAAAAGATACATTTTTTGCAGGCATTCAGGCCTTAACATAGAGTGGCAATATATATTTCATGAAAATTAAACAGAGATAGCCACTCATAAATTCGAGCAAGTGCGTTTGTCAATAAATTAAAGTGAATAAATGAAACGATCCACTATAATACTATGCCACTGTTGGTAAATCATGAATGTGCGTTTCAATAAAGTTATATTCAAAAAACGAATAAAGGCTCCCAATGTCCATGTGTTAAGGCATTTGTATCAAAACAAATAATACTTCCCATAGTCTGCCGCCGTAACCGCTATTGATACACTATAACTGTAGCGCTAAACGCCATTAGTACAGCCCCAGTGGGCTTTTACCCTGTCACAGTGGGCCAAACAATCGTACTGCCCAAGTGGGCTAACCAAGAGGATCAAAAACATTTTGTAGTATTGAAAATTGGTTTTAGTCCAACAAACACACCCATATTAACGTATTCATGTATGTAGATATTTATCACTCGTTTTGCCTTCCACTTGCCGTTGTACAACTATCCAAATCTGCAAAACATAAAAAGCAAAAGAAATGAGAACATATACACAATGTTTTGCACAATGTGCATTGACTTACATGTTGATTCTTACAGACGACACGATTGATAGAAAAAACAATACATTCCGTTTTTAAAATCATTCAGCAGCACCGCATTAAAATTCTATTAACTACAAAACATCAGGAATAAGGTCAAGTTAGCCTAAATGAACAGCCAGGGCCTCATCAATATTATGTCCATCTGGGTACAATGTGTGGTACTTAATAATTATCTTAGACTCTAAACGTCTCAACTCTTGAGTTCTATTGCCCCCCCGTTCCCGTATCGGAACACTGTCCAATACGCAGAAAGACAATAGTGCATTATTCTGGTTGTGGTAGGTCGCGAAATGTCTCGCGATCGGGTACTGTCGGTCATAGTTTTTAATTGCCCTCAGGTGTTCTAAGATACGCTTTTTTACTTTGTGGATCGTACTTCCCACATAAAACTTATTGCAGGGGCACCTGAGCGCATAAACAGCAAATTCGGTGGTACATGAGAAATGCTTCATTATCTTAAAAGGCTCACACTCACGAGACAGCTTCACTTCCTTACAATTTTTACTATATTTACAGGCCTTACATTTCCCGCAAACATAGAAGCCCTGTACTGGGTTTCTGGGCTTGTCCCCTACCACAAGAGTACTGCAGACCATATCTTTTAATGATTTGGCCTTTCTATAGGTGATCTGTGGATGTTCACTCAAAAATTTGTCAAGGTCATTATCAATTTTCAAAACATCCCAGTATTTGCTAAGGCATTTTTTAACCTCCCAAGATTGTTTATTAAAAGTGGTGATAAACCTCAGACTTTCCTCATTTTCATTTTTATCTTTTTCTTGTAGTAGCTGATCTCTATCTCTTTTATCAACTTCCATGATTGCAGTGGTAATGCATTTCTTAGTATAACCCCGATCAGAAAGCGCTCAATCATCACATTTTTCTCTTCCTCGTAAGCTTCTTGCGTACTACAATTGCGCTTGGCTCTTAGGAGCTTCCCCCACGGGGATACTTCTGATTAGACTATTGGGATGACAGCTTTCTGCATGCAGCAGGCTGTTTCCCGCTGTCTCCTTTCGAAATAGGGATGTATCCAACCTGTCATTCATAACCCTGACTCGTATATCCAAAAATTCAATGGTTTCCCTATTGCATTGACTGGTAAATTTCAAATGAAGGTTATTTTTATTCAGATCACTGACAAATATATCAGCTTCCTCTTCACTCCTTTCCCAGACACAGAAAATATCATCAATATAACCGGCCCATGCTCGTACATGTTTTTTGTACTGCTCCATCTGGTAGACGACCTGCTCCTCCCACCAGCCAAGGTAAAGGCATGCAAAGCTGGGGGGCGAAGCAGGTCCCCATCGCCGTACCGAGTATCTGACGGAAAATCTGACCGTCAAATAAAAAAAAATTCTTAGTCAGGCATGTGTAAGCAATATCCAACAGCATTTCGGTGTGAAAGAAGTAAGACAGTGATCTATTCCCTAAGAAGTGTCTACATGCTTTAATACCTAAGTCATGTGGGATACTTGTGTATAAGCTGTTAACATCAAGGCATATCATCAACAAGTTGGAATTCCATTTAATCTCCCTAATAAGTCTTAAAAAGTCACCCGTATCCTTAACGAACGAGGGGAGGCCTTGGACCAAAGGTTGGAGATAAAAGTCCACATATCTAGAGGTATTCTCAAAACCACTTCCACGTGAAGACACAATGGGTCTCTCCGGAGGGTTACATTCATCTTTGTGTATCTTCGGGAGTAGATACAGAGCTGGTAGTTTCGGGTACTTACATCTCAAAAAGCCGTGTTCTTCTTGCTCAAGTAAACCTCTTTCCTTCCAATCAAATAGTACCTCTGCATAATTTCTATTGGCTTGTTCATACTTTACTCTTGTACTTTTTTCATATCTTGTTGTGTTAGAAAGTTGATTCATACCTTCATTCAGATACATCTCACGAGCTAAAACAACAACGTTACCACCTTTATCAGATTTTTTTATCACAATATTAGGGTCGCTCTGCAGTGATTTAATAGCCGCTATTTGGGCTGCTGACAGGTTATTATTATTATGTTTGCGTTTGCATGCAATTTTCTTTAATTCTTTAACGACACCCTTTTCAAAAATCTCAATAGCTTCATTTGCAATTTGAGGGAGAAAGACAGATTTCGGTTTAAAACCGCTATCGTGGTTTAAATCAAGTCTAATGTTGTCATTCAAAAGGCTCATGTATGGATCCGAAATAAAATTAGAATCACCTTCTAATTCATGTAGCGTATATAGGACATCAATGTCCTCAATCTGAATGGTACTAGGAGCTAGTTCCTTCTCTGTATCAGGTTCTTTGACTTTTGTTAAAAACTATTTTTTTAATTTGAGCTTCCGTGTGAATTGGAACAGGTCGATTCTACATTGGGTATAATCAAAAGAATTGGATGGACAAAATGAAAGCCCAAAGGAAAGCACCTCAATCTCCGTAGTACTAAGTTCACGTTTAGATAAGTTGATTACCGTTTTTGTATCCTTCATGGTTGTTGTTTTCTTTGCCCTCTTGTTCTTGTTCCCACCGGGCTGGCAATTTCCTCTCTTGGCAAGGTATTGGGTCTTCTTCCTCCTCTCCCGCCGCGTCCGCGACTTCCTTGCCCATTTGAGTTCTGTTTGTTCTGGGCGGATGTAATTCTTCCTTGTACCACTAAAGAGAACTCTTTTAAAATGTGTTCTTTTGCACTTGGTGCTATAGAAGTTGCCATATCCACCGTGTTGGTTCTCTCCTCATCAGTATTGTCTCCTAGACTATCTGTAGCTGCTTCCACTGGAATTTCCGTTTCAGGTCTTTGGCCTGGTTGTTTGTTCTGAGCATCAATTGCTCTCAAATGATCATAGCGTTTAGCAAAGGTTAATATCTGTCCCTTTTCGTAGTCTACCATGTGACGAAGAAACTTCCTCTGTTTCTTTTCTTTTATTTTGTTTTCAATTCTTTCAAGCCTTAATTGCATTTTTTTCATTTCTGTTTGGAATTCCTCCTCGCCACAGATAGTTTTCAATTTGAGCGTTATCTCATCCAGCTCAATCGTTGTTTTCTCGCATATCCGATATAATTATGGCCACATCCAGGAACGACAGACGATGTGAAGCAGCCAGTAAAATGTTTGATCGATCAACACTCTTACAAAACGAGGAAACGGCCGGACCCACAGGTCGTGTTGAGAGCGGAACCTCAAAAAAATCATTATGGGGCGCAATGTGGAACCTGTTAAAAAAAGAACAGAATAAGTGGTGGGAAGCCACCACACTGCAGAAATATATAGAAGCAGGCCGGGTCCCGAGGGGCCTCCGCATTTTCATAACCCCCACGTTCAGCGATCCTGACCCGGATCTCGTGGAAGAATGGGCCAACAATAACCACAGGTGTTCTACCGTGATGCTAGAACTCCTTGTAAAGTTTGCCCAAAAAGAATGCGAGAAAACAGCGATTGAGCTGGTTTCAGGGATGTTATAGTTAGTTGGACATTTCAGTCGTACAAAACCACAGAAATTCCGCCGTTATAGTTAGGTGAGCTAAGAATAACTTGCGCCCCCGCAATGCACTGCTGATGACATCACATATTACAACACTCATGACATGGTCAGTGACATCACTGATGACATCTCAAATGACATCACTGATGACATCAATGAAGAAATCATCCAGTGACTGTGTGTTTCTGTAAAGTTTAAATATGTTTTACATATATATAGGCCAAGGTGTATTGAAGAATGAGTGGGTGTATGAATGTCTGAATGGATGATTTAGTAGGTGTGTCACTGACTGTATAAGTGAGTGATTAAAAGTATCTTACTGAATGCATGGGTTAGTGACTAAACTGTGTGAATGTCTGTATCAGTCTGTCTGTTGGTGTGTAAGCAGTTGCATGGGTTGGTGAGTAGGTACATGAGTGTCTATATGGGTTATTGATTGCTTGCCTGAGTATCTGTATGGGTGCCTGAGTGTATGTGTGGGTGGGTGGGGTGTGTGTGACTCACTGCATGGATGTGTGAGTGGGTGATTTACTGGGTGTATGGGTTCAAGAGTGTATCTGTGAGGGGCTGTATGGGTGGGTGAGTGTGTGTATGGCTGTGTTGGTGAGTGAATGGATGTCTTAGTGGTACATGTGTGAGTAACTACATATGTGAAAGGCAGTATATGTGAGTGTTGGGGTATCTAAATGACTATATGTGAGAGTGAGTGATTGTGAGAGTGGCTGTGTGGATGAGTGTGTGCTTGTGTCAGTGATTGTATAAGAGAGTAAGTATGTGTTAGTATCTGTGTGAATAAGTGAGGTGGTGTGTGTATAACTGTATAGGTGAGTAAATGGGAGTGTGATTGTTTCTTTGCATGACTAACTAGCTGTGTAAGTAAATCTATGGGTGAGTGGCAGTGTGTGAGTGTCTGTATAGGTGTATGAGTGCATATGATAGTGGCTGTATTGATGAGTGACTGCATGTATGAGTGACTGTATGGGAGAGTGAGTGGATGTGTGTAGACATAGGAATCAGTGAGTGGGTATGTAGTAACTGGTATTGGTGTGTCTATGGTTTCGAGAATGGCAGTCTGTATTTTAGAGTGGGTGTATCAAAGGTTATATTAGGCTGTGAGGAGGTGCATCAGAGGATCACGTGGATGATGTCATCAGTGATGACATTTGAGATGTCATCAGTGATGTCATGAGTGATGTCACTGACCATGTCATGAGTGATGTAATATGTGATGTCATCAGCAGTGCATTGCGGGGGCGCGAGTTATACTTAGCTCAACTAACTATAACAGCCAAATTTCTCTGGTTTTGTACGACTAAAATGTCCAACTAACTATAACGTCCCTGAAACCTATAGTTCTTTCATTGAATTTCTATGGTTTTTTAAAATGCTAATTTCTAACTATAACGTCCCTGAAACCTGTGGTTTTTTCATTGAATTTCTATGGTTTTTTAAATGCTAATTTCTAACTATAACGTCCCTGAAACCTATGGTTTTTTCAGGGAATTTCAAAGGTTTTTTAAATGCTAATTTCTAACTATAACGTCCCTGAAACCTATGGTTTTTTCAGTGAATTTAAAAGGTTTTTTAAATGCTAATTTCTAACTATAACGTCCCTGAAACCTATGGTTTTTTCAGTGAATTTCAAAGGTTTTTTAAATGCTAATTTCTAATTATAATGTTCAAAAAAGACTTTTTCTAAAATTATAAACTTTTATAAAAAATAACGTGATATTTCTGCTTTCAAAAATATGGTTTTATATTTTTTTTAAAAGAAAAGTGGATTTGCGTACCGATTGTGTACAAGTCACGGTGGTTGCGCGAATCCAAGAATTTTGCCATCATATTGGTTAAGTCGTGCATGATGCGCGTTCGGTAAGCGATGGGTGCGTGGTTCTCGGCCCCGCGTAACGTCACGTACGTATTTCCGGGGGTCACGCCGGGTGCGCGAATCCATCGCAAATCTTTAAGTTTTAAAAGTATAGGTATCTAACTTTATTATATATATTATACCAAGAGAATAGTTAATATAACTGTAAATATCATATATTTGTAATTGTAATAAAGATATATTACTGTTTAATATATTTTTCGGAATTCGTGCCGGGTGCGCGCCCGTTGCGCGCCTGGTGCGCGAATCCTATGTGATTTTAAAAGAAACAATTTCATTGGTTTTAAAGCTTTCTATTCTAGAACTTGAAGGACCCCACCCATTTTTTTCATACTTCCAGGAGCATCTTTTGAAGAAACACCTCTTGTGTTTTCTGACCCTCTTTGTTTGATTTTTTTTGGTGTTTTTTTCCAAGAAAGGAAATGGCATCTCAAAATGCACCAGTGCATATTCCTGCAGATGAAGAGGAGCTGGAAGAACCAATAAAGAAAAGAAAGGAGAGTATGTATGGGCTTTCTTCTCTATCCCAGAAGGAGAGAAGAAAGTAAATGCTCGAAAAGTGACCTGCACGGTGTGCCACAAAATATTATCTTGTGGATCAGAAAAGAAGTATTTGTGTGTGACATCATCTATGCTCAAACACCTTCAGACCATGCATCCAAACGGTCTTGCAGGGGAACAACATCGGCGCCAAATGCAAGAGTCCCAACAAGATGATGAGGTTCCAGGACCTAGTACTTCTGCAGGATCCACTGCATCCACAGAAATTATTCCAGAGTTTGCAGGACTGGAACAGCGCTGCATAAAGTGTAAGAAACTGCTTTGTGCAGGTGAACAATCTGTTGCAGCTGTTGTTGTTGCTGCGAAGAGTCATCATTGTTAATTTTTTTTTTTTGCAATGAGTTTCTAATTGCAAAACATTTTGATAAGTTTTTTAGTTCATGTCCTTGTTTTTTCAATATTTTGTTTAAAAAAACACCCAAAAAATTAATAAAAGAGTTAAAAAAACACAAACAAAATTTAAAGACAAAAAAAGGAAAACATATGGTTCTTTTTAGAACCGCCTAATTAGTTAAAAATAGACAAGCTTGTATGTATTGTATGAATGAGTGCAAGGGTTATGTCTGAGTCATTCTATCAGTGAATAAGTAGTGTCTGAGTGAATGAATGAGTGCAGCAGTATTACCTGAGTCATTGGATGAGTGCACGGATAGTGTTTGAGGGAATGAATGAGTGCAGCAGTAGTGGCTTAGTGATTGCATGTCTGCATGGGTAGTGCCTGGCTTATTGCATGAGTACATGGGTAATGCCTAGGTTATGTTATGTTATGTTTCTGGGCACTTGTAAAGCGCACGGCTACTCCACGGAGTGTCCCGGCGAGGTGATTGCATGAATGCAGCGGTAATGTCTGGGTGAATGGAGGAGTGCATGGGAACTGCCTGAGTGAAAGTAGGACTGCATAGGTAATGTCTGGGTAATTGCATAAGTGCAGGGGTAATGTCTAGGTGACTGGAGGAGTGCATGGGCACTGCCTGAATGATTGAAGGAATGCATGGGTAATGCTTGCGTGATTGCATGAATGCAACAGTAATGCAAGAGTGATTGGAGGAGTGCAGAGATAGTGCCTGTGTGATTAGAGGAGTGGATAAGTAGTGCCTGGATAACTTTTATAAGTGCATGGGTACTGCCTGGGTGACTGAAGGAGTGCAACGGTAGTGCCTGTGTGATTGCATGGTGCAATGGTAATGTGTGGGGTGAATGGAGGAGTGCATGGGAACTGCCTGAGTGATTGAAGGAGTGCATACGTAATGCCTGGGTAATTGCATAAGTGCAGGGGTAATGTCTGGATGATTGGAGGATTGCATGGGCACTGCCTGAATGATTGAAGGAGTGCATGGGTAATGCCTGGGTGATTGCATGAATGCAAGGGTAATGCCTGGGTGATTGGAGGAGTGCATGGGTAATGCCTGGGTGCATGGAAGAGTACATGGATGGTGCCTGGGTGCATGTAGGACTAAATGGGCAGTTCTCGGGTGACTGGAGGAGTGCATGAGTGGTGCTTGGGTGAATGCATAAGAGCTGCATTAGTGCCTGAGTGCATGTATGAGTGCATGGGTAATGCCTGGGCGATTGCATAAGTGCACAAGTAATGTCTGGGTGATTGGAGGAGTGCTTGTGCAGTACCTGAGTGATTGAAGGAGTGCATGGGTAATGCCTAGGTGACTGCATGAATGCAGTGGTAATGTCTTGGTGAATGGAGGAGTGCATGGGAACTGCCTAAGTGATTCAAGGAGTGCATATGTAATGTCTGGGTAATTGCATAAGTGCAGGGGTAATGTCTGGATGATTGGAGAAGTGCATGGGCACTGCCTGAATGATGGAAGGAGTGCATGGGTAATGCCTGGGTGATTGCATGAATGCAAAGGTAATGCCTGGGTGAATGGAGGAGTGCATGGGCAGTGCCTGAGTGAATAGATGAGTGTATAGGTAATGTCTTGATGATTTTATAACTGCATGGGTAGTGGCTGGGTAATTGGAGGAGTATATGGATAGTGCCTGGATTAGTGAAGGAGTGCAAGGGTAGTGCTTGGGTTATTGCATGACTGTTTAAGTAGTGCCTGGGTGATTGCATGACTGCAGGGGTAGAGTTTGAGTGATTGAAGGAGTGCATGGGTAATGCCTGTGTGATTGTATGAGTGTAGGGGTAATGTCTGGGTGATTGAAGGAGTGCATGGGTAATGCCTGGGTGATTGGAGGAGTGCATGGGTAGTGCGTGGGTTATTGCATGAGTGCATAGGTAGTGCCTGGGTGATTGCATGAGTGCATAGTTAGTGCCTGGATGATTGGAAGACTGCATGGGCACTGCCTGAGAGATTGAAGGAGTGCATGGGTAATGCGTGGGTGATTGCATGAATGGAGGGGTAATGTCTGGGTGAATGGACAGGTGCATGGGTAGTGTCTGAGTGATTAGACGAGTGCATAGGTAGTGCTTGGGTGATTTATTAAGTGCATGGGTAGTGGCTGGACGATTAAAGGAGTGAATGGATAGTGCCTGGATGACTGAAGGAGTGCAAGGGTAGTGCCTGGGTGATTGCATGAGTGCATAGGTAGTGCCTGGATGATTGGAAGACTGCATGGGCACTGCCTTAGAGATTGAGGCAGTGCATGGGTAATGCGTGGGTTATTCCCTGAATGGAGGGGTAATGTCTGGGTGAATGGAGGAGTGCATGGGTAATGTCTGGGTGATTAGACAAGTGCATAGGTAGTGCTTCGGTGATTTTATAAGTGCATGGGTAGTGGCTGGCCGATTGGAGGAGTGCATGGATAGTGTCTGTGTGATTGCATGAGTGCAGGGGTAATGTCTGGGTCATTGAAAGAGTGGCTAGGTAATGCCTAAGTGATTGTATGAGTGCATGGGTAATGTGTAGTTAATTGAAGGAGTGCATGAGAAATGTATGACTGATTGCAAGAGTGAAAAGGTAATGTCTGTGTTGTTGCATGACTGAACTCGTAATGTGTGGGTGATTGCAAAGTGTATAAGTAGTGTCTGGGTGATTTTTTAAGTGCATGAGTACTTGCTGAATAATTGGAGGAGTGGATGGGTAATGCCTGTATGATTGCTTGAGTGCATAGGTACTGCCTGGATGATTTTATAAATGCACAGGTACTGCCTGAGTGATTGAAGGAGTGCAGGGGTAATATCAGGGTTATTGCAAAAGTGCATGTGTAATGCCTAAGTGATTGCATGAGTGCAGAGGAATGTCTGTGTCATTACAGGAGTGCATGGCTTATACCTAAGTAATTGAATGAGTGCAAGCATAATATCTGGGGGATTGGAGGAATGCATAGTTAATACCTTGGTAATTGCATGAGTTTAGGGGTAATATCTTGTTGATTGCAAGAGTGTAGAGGTAGGGCCTGGGTGATTGGAGTAGTACATAGGTAGTGCCTGAGTGATTTTAAAACTTGAAGCGTTCTGGTTGGGTGATTGGAGGAGTACAAGAGTAGTACCCGGGTGATTGGAAGACTGTATAAATAGAGCTTGGGTGATTTTAAAAGTGTATCTGTACTGCCTGAATGAATAGAGCATTGTATAGATACTGCCTGGATGATTGAAAGAGTGCAAGGGTAGTGTCTAGGTGATTGCATCAGTGCAGGGATAATGTTTAGGGGATTGGAATAGTGTATAGGTACTACCTGGGTGATTGGAAGAGTGTACAGATAATGTGTAGCTGATTGCATGAGTATACAGATAGTACCTGGGTGATTTGAAAAGTACATAGGTAGTGCCTGGGTGATCTTATAACTGTATAAATACAGGCTAGGGGATTGGAGAAATACATGGATAGTGCATGGGTGATGGCAGGAGTGTGGGAATAGTGCCTAATGGTATAGATCAGTGCATGGGTAGTGTTTGAAAAAATGGATGACTGCAATAAAAGTGACTGTAAACATTACTTCATATTATTATGCTTATTGCATTATTTCATCTTACCGTCTTTATTAAAGTAGATACCAAACTCATTCAAACTATTTTACAGAAGTTTTATTGTAAACTGAATTTAAAATCTTTTCAAGCTTTAGTATTACTTTCTGTAAAAAAGGAAGAAAAACTGTTATTGCTTATAATATTATAGTTCTAAGAACACAACATAATTTTAGAATTACATAACATATTCAGTTTCCCCTTTTTGCTGTTCTCAGATTCTATTAAATTTGACCATTCACAGTGATTTCAATGTCGGTCATCATATAACAGTGGGAAAAAAAATCCAATCAATGAGATTGTAAAAAAAAAAAAAAAATCTGCATCCAAAATATTTACAAGTTCAACTATCTGTTCACCTATTTACAGTTTCTAAATTATATTTTACCACTACAATAAATCATTTATTTCTCTGAAGTACATTTCTGAAATATACATTTTCATTTACATCATATATAATATAAAGATCAACTATATAAACTATTTCTTTCAAACACAATTTTGCAAATGCAATATCAATTAGCAAAAAACAATAATCCAAACAGTAATTTTTCACATCTTCCCAATAGGCCGAATAATGTTTCCAAATCAATTTCCATTGAAAATATCCAAAATAAACTAATTTATTTGTGTTTACATCTTCCCAATAGGCCGAATGATGTTTTCAAAACTTTGGCATAAAACATATCAGATATGAATCTGGTAATTCGAAAGGCAACCTACATTTAAATTGCAAATGGGCATCATTGCAATGTGTCCATTCTTTATTGCACTTTAAATACACAATATAGGGGCCGATTCCGATCTCGTTCGGAGGCGCACCCAATACCATTCGGTCGGGAAAAAAGCCATGCGAATGCCTGTTTCTCGACCGATCCGTACATCATCCCGAACGAGTAAGTACTATGCGCACAACAGCATAGAATCCGGCCGAGTCATACTCACCAAATCCAGGTCCTGTTCTCCGACCGAGGCGAATCCGGAAACGCCGAATCGAGTCGCACGGAAGGGAAAATGCAGCCCCTTCCGGCCGGACAAGTACGATGCGCTTTCCGTATGCGCCGAACCCGTCGCTACGCACGGCACGTCAAAGCATCCGGGAGAGGCGCACATAAGCTCCGATTCGCGCCACAACACGATCCACGGCTACGAGGCGAACACGCCAGCGACGAGGACGACGCGAAGCAACGAGAAAGACGAATGAGACGAACCAACCATGAATCCCTTCGTTCCGATCCTACCAATATTCTACATTTACTACCGGAACAGGCACGGACGCGTACGGCGCAGAAGGTAAGTCAGACACCAACCACAAAAACATACAACACGTACACGACACATCACACACACACAGAGGGATGCAGAATTTACTTACACCAGCAACAGCAGCACCATAGGGGCGGGATGCCCATCACCAATGCCACATATGCACACAGGGGCCTGGATGCGCACCACCACTACCACCCCTACCCAGGGGGCTGGATGCCTACCACTACAACCACCCTTAGCCAGGGGGTGCCAGATGCCCACCACTACTACCACCCTTACCCAGGGGGGGCTGGATGCCTACCACTACTACCACCCTTAGCCTGTGGGGCTGGATGCCTACCACTACTACCACCCTTAGCCATGGGGGTTCCAGATGCCCACCACTACTACCACCCTTACCCAGGGGTGCCACATGCCCACCACCACTACCACCCTTAGCCAGGGGGTGCCAGATGCCCACCACTACTACCACCCTTAGCCAGGGGGCTGGATGCCTACCACTACTACCACCCTTAGCCAGGGGGCTGGATGCCTACCACTACTACCACCCTTAGCCAGGGGGTGCCAGATGCCCACCACTACAACCACCCTTAGCCAGGGGGGCTGGATGCCTACCACAACTACCACCCTTACCCAGGGGGGGCTGGATGCCTACCACTACTACCAGCCTTAGCCATGGGGGTGCCAGATGCCCACCACTACTACCACCCTTAGCCAGGGGATGCCACATGCCCACCACCACTACCACCCTCAGCCAGGGGGGTGCCAGATGCCCACCACTACTACCACCCTTAGCCAGGGGGGCTAGATGCCTACCACTACTACCACCCTTAGCCAGGGGGGCTGGATGCCTACCACTACTACCACCCTTACCCAGGGGGGGCTGGATGCCTACCACTACTACCACCCTTAGCCTGTGGGGCTGGATGCCTACCACTACTACCACCCTTAGCCATGGGGGTGCCAGATGCCCACCACTACTACCACCCTTACCCAGGGGGTGTCACATGCCCACCACCACTACCACCCTTAGCCAGGTTGGTGCCAGATGCCCACCACTACTACCACCCTTAGCCAGGGGGGCTGGATGCCTACCACTACTACCACCCTTAGCCTGGGGGGCTGGATGCCTACCACTACTACCACCCTTAGCCAGGGGGTGCCAGATGCCCACCACTACTACCACCCTTAGCCAGGGGTGCCACATGCCCACCACCACTACCACCCTTAGCCAGGGGGTGCCAGATGCCCACCACTACTACCACCCTTAGCCAGGGGGTGCCAGATGCCCACCACTACTACCACCCTTAGCCAGGGGGGCTGGATGCCTACCACAACTACCACCCTTACCCAGGGGGGGCTGGATGCCTACCACTACACCCACCCTTACCCAGGGGGTGCCAGATGCCCACCACTACTACCACCCTTACCCAGGGGGTGCCACATGCCCACCACCACTACCACCCTTACCCAGGGGGGGCTGGATGCCTACCACTACTACCACCCTTACCCAGGGGGGCTGGATGCCCACCACTAATACCACCCTTACCCAGGGGGTGCCACATGCCCACCACCACTACCACCCTTACCCAGGGGGGCTGGATGCCTACCACTACTACCACCCTTAGCCAGGGGGGCTGGATGCCTACCACAACTACCATCCTTACCCAGGGGGGGCTGGATGCCTACCACTACTACCACCCTTAGCCATGGGGGTGCCAGATGCCCACCACTACTACCACCCTTACCCAGGGGGTGCCACATGCCCACCACTACTACCACCCTTAGCCAGGGGGGTGCCAGATGCCCACCACTACTACCACCCTTAGCCAGGGGGGCTGGATGCCTACCACAACTACCACCCTTACCCAGGGGGGGCTGGATGCCTACCACTACTACCACCCTTAGCCATGGCGGTGCCAGATGCCCACCACTACTACCACCCTTACCCAGGGGGTGCCACATGCCCACCACCACTACCACCCTTAGCCAGGGGGGTGCCAGATGCCCACCACTACTACCACCCTTAGCCAGGGGGCTGGATGCCTACCACAACTACCACCCTTACCCAGGGGGCTGGATGTCTACCACTACTACCACCCTTAGCCATGGGGGTGCCAGATGCCTACCACTACTACCACCCTTAGCCAGGGGGCTGGATGCCTACCACTACTACCACCCTTAGCCAGGGGGGCTGGATGCCTACCACAACTACCACCCTTACCCAGGGGGTGCCAGATGCCTACCACTACTACCACCTCTACCCATGAGGGTCTGGATGCCTGTCACTACTACCACCTCTACCCATGGGGGGCTGGATGCCTACCACCAACACCACCCCCACTCATAGGATGGACAATGCATGACACAACCAGCACACCACAACCTAGGGAATGCAAGAAAAAGACATCCCCCAACACCATGACAAGCGTGTGTAGACTGTGTCAAATGCCTACAACACTGAACATGACTTTGAACATACAATGTGACCCCCTATCACATGTGCCACAAATATATGTGTGTGGCCCCCACAATGCAAGCAGGCCATGACCATTGTGGCAATGGGGTCCAAAACCCCATCATCACAGTGACCAAAATGTAAGTGTGGGGTCCATAGCTGAAGCACATTTTGAACATTGTGGCAATGGGGTCCAAACCCCCATCATCACAGTGACCAAAAGGTAAGTGTGGGGTCCATAGCTGAAGCACATTTTGAACATTGTGGCAATGGGGTCCAAACCCCCATCATCACAGTGACCAAAAGGTAAGTGTGGGGTCCATAGCTGAAGCACATTTTGAACATTGTGGCAATGGGGTCCAAACCCCCATCATCACAGTGACCAAAAGGTAAGTGTGGGGTCCATAGCTGAAGCACATTTTGAACATTGTGGCAATGGGGTCCAAACCCCCATCATCACAGTGACCAAAAGGTAAGTGTGGGGTCCATAGCTGAAGCACATTTTGAACATTGTGGCAATGGGGTCCAAACCCCCATCATCACAGTGACCAAAAGGTAAGTGTGGGGTCCATAGCTGAAGCACATTTTGAACATTGTGGCAATGGGGTCCAAACCCCCATCATCACTGTGACCAAAATGTAAGTGTGGGGTCCATAGCTGAAGCACATTTTGAACATTGTGGCAATGGGGTCCAAACCCCCATCATCACAGTGACCAAAATGTAAGTGTGGGGTCCATAGCTGAAGCACATTTTGAACATTGTGGCAATGGGGTCCAAACCCCCATCATCACTGTGACCAAAATGCAAGTGTTGACAAAGAAAAAGCTGCAACTGCCAAACTGCATGGATGATTCCTGGTCACAGAACATAAAACACATCAGTGGCAAAGTAGTGCATGTGTCCCATTGCAACATAGATTGGGGAGGCAAATACTGCAGTGCAAATAAGACATACCTTTGGCCATGTGCAGACAAACAACACCCATGGGGGCTGACACTGTCAATATTCATCAATGACACAATGACAGAAGTGACCATCAGAATGCAGACCCACATATTTGCACCAATGGGCACACAAATGCAGATACCCTGTGGAGACTGTAGATGTGAGGTGAACAGATACCATACCATGGCAGCAATGGGACACACAAACCATGATCATTGTGCTGACCGATGACCTAGGAGTCCCAGGGACAGCAGGGGAAACCCACCAAACAACATACAGCCAATGGCACACCTAAGATATGCCAATGCAGTGGTGCAGATGCACAAACACAAACAGGCAGACCCACACTGCACATCAAACACAACAGGTGAGGCAGGGGGGGGGGGGTGCCAGTGTCCCCAGGCAACCACACAACACATGAGGAGGCCTGAATACCAATTACACAGATGTGCATACAGTGCCACACAAAGGTAACTCATGGATCCAAATCCCCTATGTGGGCAATCAGGCATTGTCAGATGAGAGGGAGCACAAATCACACATGTCACACAAGCATGTAGGAACAGCAACTGACACAGCAAGACACAGACACACCACAGCACTACCCCCAGGGCCCCCACAATTTGGTGACCCTGGGCTGCATTACAATCCCACTGTGATGACAAAGCTAAATGTCGTTCACACTGTGAACCACAGTCATGTGTCCTGAGCAACAAACTACCATCACACCTACACAAGCACAAATCAATCAGCACGGCCAGTAAGCCAAGGCCAACATGGAGGCAGGGGTCTAGCCGGGCAACAACTCTCATCTGCACACACTCAACACCACACACCTCGATCTCCAACAATGTGCAGCAGTGAAGCACACATGCACTGGTGACATTGCACATGCACCCATGACAATCCCAGGGTGGTGGGTGGGAACCAAGGTGCAGAAACACATCACACATGCCCACTCAACAAGACTCCTGAATGTCTGACACACTGCACACTACGCTGTACATGGACATGACGGCAATACCACACCAACCAATGGTGGATCCACGAAATATTCTTTGTATTGGTGCCATAATGAACGCACCTCTATACTATGTTGATGAACATGTGACCTGATTTTTGCATAACAGGTGCTTTATTACTGGGATCTAAAGTCAGACAGAAGTTATATTAAGAGGATCTTGCGAACTAAGGCCAAAGACTTGCTCATTCGCTTCAGACTATTACTCTCTTTCAGACAGGCACCATACCAAGGGTCTTATTTGTCTCCTCGTCCGGTAAACTACAGATTTAATGATTGTAGGGAATCCACTGCGACTGAAACAAGTGTCTTTTTTCAGATCAAGCCTTGAGAAAGTTACAGAAAGTAACGAAACACGTGTCGGCTGCCATCCATTGTCATCACTTGGGAGGCTCTAGGAACAGAACCTCCACATGGCGATTGTATTTTTGTTGTGTTAAATACATTTCAGTTGCTGAAGAATATTGATATGATTTTATGATCTTCAAAACTTTATTAAATACAGATTTCTGCGCTACCTATGTTTCCCGATTGATATTTTCTGTGAGTTGGTAGTTGTGGATACTCTACCATTGTATAGAGGCCAGAAGCCCAAGACTTGGGACAAAATACTGCATTTAATTTGTTGGAGTGCCGAGGTACAATCATTTATTGAATTGCATTGATATGGGATTTCTGTAGAACTCTCATTGGGTAACATCCTTGGTAGTGGGGTGTTTCTATTTGTTACCTTGAGGGGCACCATTACTGTTAACAATTTAATTTATACATAGTAATTTTTAGGACGGATGTGCTACTGCTTAGACCACCACTAGCTGGGGTGTGGTGGCTGCTGACACCCGCCTCCATAAGGGAGTCATCCTCCGAGCCGCTGTGGTCCTCAGCTGAGGTGGATGCTGCTGAGGACTTCTCGGTGTGGCTCCCCTCGCCCTCCGTGCCACTGGGTTCCTCCGACCACTCCTCGGCTGCTGACCCAGTCTGGCTCTCCGGCTCCTCCTGGTCCGTGGAGCTGTCCCCTTCCGTGGCTGTGGATGTATCTGCAAACAATGGGGAAACAGACAGATATCAGTCACCTGCACCAAACGCACACACCACTGTGAGCACAGCACATTACAGAGCAAGCCCTGGCATCATTAGTTGAACATTGCTAAAAGTGCCCTAAATGAACAGGAGAAGCCAATTGTCAGTCTGATGCCAACCATGGCACTCACATCCCACATGGCCTTGCACCCATCTGTCTGGTGTCTGTTGGATAGCAACACCCCAGTGTGGACACATGCACCACCTACACAGTAGTTGGACAGTGCAGAGGACACGGTGTAGCATGTGGACATGCACACATCACAACTCCTGCCACTGAGTCAGTACAGGTTTCCGGATGAAAGGGATGCCCAGAGTCAAATAGGAAATGCATGTGATGCATACCAGCGACAGACACCATGATGCACCCATGTCCTGATAGCCATCGCCACAATGGTGTGCATGTAGCACATGTCACTCCCCTGCAGGATCACCAATAAGTAGACACATGCCATGGCGGAGGCATGACTGCTAAGTCATACATCACTGTCTCAGTGATGTATGACTTGGCAGCCAGACAACAACACTCTGCACTGTGTCACAATAGTAGGTCATGGGGAATGCAAGTCCTGGAGCTGCACAAGTGCACATGTACATCCCCCACACAACACATCATCTTAACCCTCATCTGTCCAGGTCTTACCGATTGGACATATGGGAGACCTGTGACACTACCCTCTGAACCTGAGCCCCTCACAATCTGCTGTGAATGGGAAACAGCTGCCTGAACTTCACATTCGCATACCCCAGTCTGCACGGGCAGCTGATCAAACACCTATGTGACACACAAGTATCGCCTCCTATGGTCACATCTCCAGTGGCATGCTGAGCCCCTACCGAGAAACACCCCAGCAGTCCTGGCAACAAATCCACAGCACACTGACACAGAGGCAGACACCTGAGGGGTCAAATCACTGCGCACAACGTGTCAGCTGATACACGGGAGTGGGAGTACAGGTGTATTGGATGGGCTGGAGTAGGCATGACTGTCCTGCCCCACATGAATGAGGGATGAGCCCTGGACAGTGGATAGCTGGCTATGTATGTGTGACACACGTAATCTGCACACTCCTGGGGCCCAAACATTGTTCCCACCCGCTGCATGGGTGTGTGCCAGATACCCCAGGCACATGTGGTGGCTCAGCTCAGAAAGTGGACCGCATATCAAAGCAACACGCAGATTACATGTCCGAACACAGGCATTGTGTGAACAATGGACCCACCCATGATGCCCACAACAGAGTTAGGGATACAGATGCTGTCCCCCACCTTGAGTGAAGCAAACTGCAAGGACACAGTCCCAAGTGACACAATTCCCTGAATGTAAGGGCCACACCTGGGTATCAGATGAGGAGTGGGCAGTGCACAATAGAGGGACATGGCTCCTGGACAACATGACTGCTGTACTGTGGCAGTTTAACCAGGCCAGAGGAGGGCACATAGCATGTAATACAGAGTTCACAGTGCAGTCTTTGACTCACCCCCTCCTTGCTGCTGTCTGGCCTTCAGCTGCCCATCCAGGTCTGGAAACACCACCGCCAGGATCTGGAGCATGTGGGGGTCAGGGTCCGTGTTCCGCCCCTCCTGCGAGGAGGCGACAGCTTCAGCTGGACCCGTGCAATCCTCCGGGTCCAGCCCCGAAGGTCCTGCCACCTCTTCTGACAGTTGCGGATCCAGCGCTTGTAGACCCCCACGGACCGGACAGCCCGGACGATGTCCTTCCAGATCTCCTGCTTCCGATGGGCATTAACCTGTGAGGATGACAAAGTGAAAAGGCCATTACTACACATGCAACATATCCGTGCATGACACAGTTGTATATACATGTCTCAATCACAGGGGCAGATGATGTACACAGGCAGTGCAACGCTGCCCATGGACAGTTTGCCAGAAGTCACTACATGGTATCATTGCATGGGAAGTTAAACCTTGTTCAAATGCACTGTCACTGCACCATACTTGTCCATGCATGTCACTACACACTATGGGGGGTGACAACTACTCAGTGAGCCTGCTAGCCAGTGGCGTGCAGACTTTCAGCCTTGCTAGTCAGACAAAATGCACATTCAGAAAGGCAGTGCACAGAACACTCACCTGCTCCCCTGGTGTCCCATACAGCTTGCTGTACTGTGGAAGTAGGCTGTCCAGCAGGGCCTGGTTCTCCTCAAGGCTGAAGGCTGGGGCTCTCTCCACAGTACGTGCCATTGCAGGGTCCAGAGGGGGCAGAGACAGCAGCAGTGCAGTGGCAGATGTTGTCCTGGAACATGTAGTGCAGGCAAGTGAGCTCTCAGGGGAAAAGCCAGCAATACATATGTGCTGCAGAGGCAGATACTGTCCCATGTGTCCAAAGTGATAGGTCCAAGTCATTTGCATCTTCTGAATCTGGCCAATCCATGGAATAGCAGCACCAATACACGCCCACAGCATCCTTCAAATCTTCAACTTCATGACATACATGATTTTGCAACATTGTTGTGGGTGACCAACTGAATTTCCAGCAACCGACTCGTTCGAATTTCGAAAACGCGTCCGTTGCCAGGCTAGGCCATTGACGATGGGTGCGCACCGATTGGTCCATTGCTGTTCAACGCGTACAGGGGTACAATGCGTACCCGCACACATTGAATGCAATGGGCCGGCCGGGCACACCGATCGGTCCATTGCTGTTCAATGCGTACAGGGGTACAACGCGTACCCGCACACATTGAATGCAATGGGCCGGCCGGGCGCACCGATCGGTCCATTGCGGTACAACGCGTACAGGGGTACAATGCGTACCCGCACACATTGAATGCAATGGGCCGGCCGGGTGCACCAATCGGTCCATTGCGGTACAAGGCGTACAGGGGTACAACGCGTACCCGCACACATTGTATGAAATGAGCCGGCCGGGCACACCGATCGGTCCATTGCGGTACAACGCGTACAGGGGTACAACGTGTACCAGCACACATTGAATGCAATGGGCCGGCCGGGTGCACCGATCGGTCCATTGCGGTACAACGCGTACAGGGGTACAACGCGTACCCGCACACATTGAATGCAATGGGCCGGCCGGGCACACCGATCGGTCCATTGCTGTTCAACGCGTACAGGGGTACAATGCGTACCCGCACACATTGAATGCAATGGGCCGGCCGGGTGCACCGATCAGTCCATTGCGGTACAACGCGTACAGGGGTACAACGCGTACCCGCACACATTGAATGCAATGGGCCGGCCGGGTGCACCGATCGGTCCATTGCTGTTCAACGCGTACAGGGGTACAACGCGTACCCACACACATTGAATGCAATGGGACGGCCGGGCACACCGATCGGTCCATTGCTGTTCAACGCATCCCTGTACAAGTGACTGGCATATGTCACCATGCCTGTCTCAGATGAACATATGCCAGCCACAAATAGCTCCCAGGGAGTGAGGGGCACACCTACAACACCACAGCCTGTCCAAACTGTATCATAAGGCATGTAAGGCTGCATTTCCTATTGTGTGTATGTTGGTATACATGTTGTCCTGTGGGTGTCACCTGGGGGCAGCCACCCCCAGGCTGTGCACGTGTTCATGGGGACAGGATCCTGGGTGTTACGTGTACATGACCACTGTGATGTGCAACTGTTCATATCTGAGCATGTGCCATGGTCACATTTCACGGTGGTGTATGTGTATGTCATCTCACATACCCCGTGAGTCCCATGTGGGACGGTATGTTTGAGCCAGGGTGACCCAGTGGCACAATAGTGATGGTCCTCCACAGTCTGTGTGCATGTAGTGTTTACAATGTCTCTGATTTCATGTGCACAATGGGAGACAGTCTCCACATCCACGTTGTGTGTGCATGGACTTTGATGTTGTGCGTGTGTGTGTCACAGACGTCCATGTCTGTCCTGCAGAGGCAAATGGAACCACTACCTGTGGGGGTCATGGTTGTTTTGCTGTGGTGTATACATGACACTCCATGTAATGCCAGTGTCCATGTGGCAATACAGGGTCCCTGGGAATGTACCTGTCGTTGAGCTGTGATGCCTGGGGCACATCTGTCCTCACATGTCACTGTGGGGGGTGATTGTGACATGGCAGCAGGAGATGGGAACTGTGACACGGCCTCATGCTAACCAATGGGCCAACCTGGGACTTATTGATGCCACTTGTTGAACCGTGATGACAGATGTTGGCCATGTATGTACCATACATGTCCTTACGGAACTGCACACTTCATGTAGTTGTGCCTCATAATGATGTATGATGTGATATTGAGTGTGTTCAATGCCGCATATGTGGGGTGACTGACAATCTTGCTTTCTTCTCCTCTGCACTGCAGGGCTCCTGCTGTCCATAGACCATTCCCAGACCTGGCAACGATGGTGGAACGGGACAGCATCCGACGGTACCGCTTCACCAGGCAGCTGATTGAGGATTTGGCAGTGCAGTTGGCCCCACATTTGCAGCCTGGCCGGCCGTATCCTATAGCGCTGACCCCCAAGGTGAAGGTGATGGCAGCCCTACACTTCTTTGCCACCGGTACCTTCCAACATACTGTGGCGACTGCTGGTGGGATGTCACAGACCATGTTCAGCCGTGTGCTCCGCGATGTTTTGGAGGCAATGTTGCTATACCTGAACCGGTACATCTATTTCCCTAGACTGCAACGACTCACTGACGTGAAGAGTGACTTCTATGCCCTGGGGAGGATGCCGCATGTCATTGGCTCCATTGATGGGACACATGTGGCTTTGGTACCACCACAGGCCCAATAGCAGGCCTACCGTAACCGCAAGCACTACCACTCGGTCAATGCACTGGTGGTGTGTCTTGCAGATATGACTCATCTCACACGTGTGTGCCCGTTTCCCTGGTTCAGCACACGATGCCTTTGTGATGAGGAGTAGTCGCATCCCCAGGATGATGGCACAGATACAGAACCAGCGTGCCTGGCTTGTCGGTGTGTACTGACTTTGTGCCATTGTGTGTGATCTGATCTGTAGTATTCCGCCCACTTTTCCAAGTCAGCTAATGTGCACTTGTCTGTCCGTAGGTGACTCGGGATACCCCAACATGCCGTGGTTGCTGACACCCCTCAGGAACCCTGTGACACCAGCCCAGATGCGCTACAATGAGGCACATGGTCGGACCAGGAGGGTGATTGAGCGGACAATTGGTCTCCTGAAGAGCCGCTTCTGCTGCCTCGACAAGACAGGAGGGTCCCTCCCATATGCCCCAGCGAAGGTGTGCAAGATTATCATCGTCTGCTGCATGCTCCACAACCTGGCAGTGCGGAAGGAGTTGCCTCTCATCCAGGATGACAATGACCAACATCCGCCACCTGTGGAGGATCCTGGCCTGGACCACAATGCCAGTGATGATGATGATGATGGTGATGTCCGCACACAGCTCATCACCAACTTCTTTAGCTGAATGTGAGTATCCTGAGGTGTCATGTCAATGATGTGAGTTGGCATGATATGTGTAGGTGGTGCTCTGGTGCTGTTGGAGTGTGTCCATGGGCTACTTGACTTTAATGTGTGTAGCGATGTGTGCTTACAGGTGGTCTGTACTCCCCAACAGTGTTGACATGCTAACTTGGTTCTGGGTGGGTATCTTGTAACATGTATTGTGCATGAGTTTTGCTGTTCTGTCCTGTTCTCCATTGCTTTTGACTGTGTGTCATTTCTGTCCTTCACAGGGTACTTTCAGATTCGTTTGGTCAACTGTGTCCACCGACGACGTCATTGTACTTCCAGGGTGGTAGCTGTTGTGTCCCTACAGGTGATGTGCGCCATACCCATGGACTTCCTTCCTTCTACAGTTGTTGACTGTGTGCCCGCTGCCAGGTGGGATTACCTTGCATCTGTAGTGGTTACGACATGTTGCAACTGTGTAATAAACCTGTGCTTCACTTTGTGATGTGCGTTGTCTGTGGTCACACATTTGACTGCCATTTGCTTATAGCACCTGTGGGCTACTTGACTACAACTGGGAATAGGTGTGGTGTCTGTGCATTGCACCGTCTTTCCTGGCAACATCAGTGTAGGCAATGAGTCAGATGGCCTAGGTGTGTATGTGTTGTGTAGCCCTGGTGGTGTGTCTCCCTCATATGTGTCACGTTGCCATTACTCACATGCCTGTGTTGTACTTGCTGTTGCAGTTCGCATACACAGTGTAATTTTGCAGTTCATCATCCCCATGACAGCACCCACGTTGGAATCACAACAGAGGCAAGTGTTTATTGTGATACATTTGTGTGAATAGTGCATAGGATGGTTAGTGCTGTACATTTATATTGCAATAAGAAGTTCCTAGATGAATTGAAAGTCCTGGTAGACAAAATCCCCAGTATCGGGGCCACAGTTGTCTGAGACATTGGTCCAACTTGTATTCCCCATGTCATGTGTGGGAGTTGTGTTGCCGTCAACAGGGTGAACAGTTCGCGCACAAAGGTGAACATCCAGAACAGGTTCAGGCTTCCTGGGGGTTGCACTTGGCCATCGGCCTCTCACTTGCCCCTCCTCGGACGACCCCTCTTCTTTTGGGGGGGCCCCTCAAGTACAGGCTGCTGCGGTGCAGCGAACTCTCCGCCAGAGTCATCCTCCCTCCCTGTGGCAGTTGCAGTTGTTTCGGCACCAGATGTTGTTGGCACACAGGGAGGTGTAGACTGGTTGCTGTTCATCTGGCGGAGGCATTGTAATATGTCCCTATGCACCGCCGTCATCTCTTGCAGTGTGTCCCACTTGGACTCCACGCGGGACATGTGTGAGTCCAAGCGGGCATGATGGGCAGCCTGCTGCTGTTTCATGTCCCTGAGGAGCCCCACTACCTGGCTGAGATCTCCGGTGCTGGACTGGTACGCATCGGCTATGCATGCCAGTTGTGGGTCATCATGCACACCAGACACCTCTGCAAGCAGCGACCTCTGTCTCCCACCCCTCCCACCACCCCTGCCGACATGTGCAGTGCGTGCAGTGGCACGCACAGATGACCCTGGTCCCCCTTGGGGGTTGGTGGTGGTGGTGGTGTCCATGGCCCCACGTTGGTCCAGGGTCCCTGTGCTGGTGGTGCTCCTTGTTCTGTCCATGTCGGCAGGGATGGTATTTGTGGTGACAGTCGTTGGAGGGGTGGGTGCAGGGGGTGCAGCTGGTGGTCCTGCTGGTGCTGCAGCTGGTGGTCCTGCTGGTGCTGCATGTTGACTTGCATCGGAGGTGCCAGGTTGGTCTTCTTCATCCGAGGAGGGCAGAGGCTGTTCGACACCAGTGAGCTCCGTATCCTCTTGAGCCTGGGACTGGGACTCCTCAGCGTCTGCTGCTGTGTCCCCATCATCACCTGTTTTTGGGAGACACACACAATGTATGTTATGTTTCTGCAGGCATCAATGGTTGACACACCTGACAGTTGTGACTGTGCCTCTGGGTGCGGGCCTGTACATTGCATTGTCCTAAGTTGTCACAGTCAGGGGTTGATATTGGTGTAGCACATTGTCCTGCATTATTTGGGCATTTCTATGTATTTGTTGGGGTGTGAACATGGTCTGCATTGGTTGTATTTTGTTGACAGCCGGCCCTCCTTCCCACCCAGCCAGTCAGTTATCCCACCATGGACTGTGCTTGCATTGCAGGGACTGAAAGTTGTCTTTCAAGATGTCAGTCAGTGGTGTCCTGCTGTTGGTTGTTGCACAGTTGCCAGCAGGGCCTTGTGCTCCCCACAGCAGTAGCCAGTGTCAGCCATCTTGTGAGTCCTTTTCCACTCCCTGTGATGTGGGCATGGTTGTGAGTGGTGTTGATGGGCCAGTTGTGAGGCTGAGCAATATCTGTGCCTACTACTCCCATCATGCTATTGCCTCCACCACCCTTCCCAGCATGCCCATGCTTCCTTCCTTTTGACTCTGCTTCCCTGTGGGGTGGGCTGCCTGTGCTGACAGGATGGCTGGGAGTGTTGTCCTGGCAGTTGTTTGGCTAAAAGTCCCAAGAGTGTCCCTGTGCTTCACACAACATAACCCAGGGTGGTGGTTCTTTGTGGGATCTTGAGTTAGGATGTGAGGCATTGCATTCTCCCAGGTGGGTTATGTGGAGTTTGTGTTGAGGGGGTGTGTGAGGGGAGGTGCTTGTGACTGTGGTCAGTGCTGCAAGTCCTCCTTCCCACCCAGCCAGATATCCCACCATGGAACGTGCTTGCATTGCAGGGAGTGGAAGTTGTCTTTCAAGATGTCAGTCAGTGGTGTCCTGCTGTTGGTTGTTGCACAGTTGCCAGCAGGGCCTTGTGCTCCCCACAGCAGTAGCCAGTGTCAGCCATCTTGTGAGTCCTTTTCCACTCCCTGTGATGTGAGCATGGTTGTGAGTGGTTTTGATGGGCCAGTTGTGAGGCTGAGCAATATCTGTGTCTACTACTCCCATCATGCTATTGCCTCCACCCCCCTTCCCAGCATGCCCATGCTTCCTTCCTTTTGACTCTGCTTCCCTGTGGGGTGGGCTGCCTGTGCTGACAGGATGGCTGGGAGTGTTGTCCTGGCAGTTGTTTGGCTCAAAGTCCCAAGAGTGTCCCTGTGCTTCACACAACATAACCCAGGGTGGTGGTTCTTTGTGGGATCTTGAGTTAGGATGTCAGGCATTGCATTCTCCCAGGTGGGTTATGTGGAGTTTGTGTTGAGGGGGTGTGTGAGGGGAGGTGCTTGAGACTGTGGTCAGTGCTGCAAGTCCTCCTTCCCACCCAGCCAGATATCCCACCATGGAACGTGCTTGCATTGCAGGGAGTGGAAGTTGTCTTTCAAGATGTCAGTCAGTGGTGTCCTGCTGTTGGTTGTTGCACAGTTGCCAGCAGGGCCTTGTGCTCCCCACAGCAGTAGCCAGTGTCAGCCATCTTGTGAGTCCTTTTCCACTCCCTGTGATGTGAGCATGGTTGTGAGTGGTGTTGATGGGCCAGTTGTGAGGCTGAGCAATATCTGTGCCTACTACTCCCATCATGCTATTGCCTCCACCCCCCTTCCCAGCATGCCCATGCTTCCTTCCTTTTGACTCTGCTTCCCTGTGGGGTGGGCTGCCTGTGCTGACAGGATGGCCATCGGAGTGTTGTCCTGGCAGTTGTTTGGCTCAAAGTCCCAAGAGTGTCCCTGTGCTTCACACAACATAACCCAGGGTGGTGGTTCTTTGTGGGATCTTGAGTTAGGATGTGAGGCATTGCATTCTCCCAGGTGGGTTATGTGGAGTTTGTGTTGAGGGGGTGTGTGAGGGGAGGTGCTTGTGACTGTGGTCAGTGCTGCAAGTCCTCATTCCCACCCAGCCAGATATCCCACCATGGAACGTGCTTGCATTGCAGGGAGTGGAAGTTGTCTTTCAAGATGTCAGTCAGTGGTGTCCTGCTGTTGGTTGTTGCACAGTTGCCAGCAGGGCCTTGTGCTCCCCACAGCAGTAGCCAGTGTCAGCCATCTTGTGAGTCCTTTTCCACTCCCTGTGATGTGAGCATGGTTGTGAGTGGTGTTGATGGGCCAGTTGTGAGGCTGGCAATATCTGTGCCTACTACTCCCATCATGCTATTGCCTCCACCCCCTTCCCAGCATGCCCATGCTTCCTTCCTTTGACTCTGCTTCCCTGTGGGGTGGGCTGCCTGTGCTGACAGGATGGCTGGGAGTGTTGTCCTGGCAGTTGTTTGGCTAAAAGTCCCAAGTGTGTCCCTGTGCTTCACACAACATAACCCAGGGTGGTGGTTCTTTGTGGGATCTTGAGTTAGGATGTGAGGCATTGCATTCTCCCAGGTGGGTTATGTGGAGTTTGTGTTGAGGGGGTGTGTGAGGGGAGGTGCTTGTGACTATGGTCAGTGCTGCAAGTCCTCCTTCCCACCCAGCCAGATATCCCACCATGGAACGTGCTTGCATTGCAGGGAGTGCAAGTTGGCTTTCAGGATGTCAGTCAGTGGTGTCCTGCTGTTGGTTGTTGCACAGTTGCCAGCAGGGCCTTGTGCTCCCCACAGCAGTAGCCAGTGTCAGCCATCTTGTGAGTCCTTTTCCACTCCCTGTGATGTGCGCATGGTTCATGGTGGTGTTAATGGGACAGTTGTGGGGGTGAGCAACATCTGTGACTACGACTCCCATGATGCTATTGGCTACACTGACTTGCCCAGCATACACAGAATTCCTTTCTTTCAGTGGTCTTCACTGTGTGTTGGTGTTGTAGTGGTGGCTACATGTCTGGATGTGTTTGTTAGTTATATTTGTGCCACTGCCTAGCTGAAGTTGTAGTTGTGTTTGTACATGTGATGACACGGTTAAATGTAACTTTGAGATGGCATGTGTTGTGTTTATCTGACTGACATACACATTTTGGGATGATTCTGTTCTGGTTGCTGTGTAATTGCTAAGAGTGCATAGTTTGACTCTCCCCTTGACAGTGATGTGTGTGTGTATTGTGGCAGAATATTGTGTACATTTGTTGTGTACTCACCAGGCTCTGGAATGTTTTCTAGTCCATAGATGCTCACTGGCGGAAGGATGGCCTGCACCTTCTCCTCCCAGGGCCTGAGGTATACTGGCTTGGCAGGAGGGCCACTGCCGGTGTATTGGCTCAGGAGGTAGTCCTTCTTCAGCAGCTCCCGTACCCTCCTGCGCATGTCATACCACCTGTTCTGGATGTCAGTCTTTGTGCGCAGACATGGTGATTGTGCGTTCACCCTGTTGATGATCCTCTGCCACATCTTTGTTTTCTGGGAGATGGGTGTCTGTTGGACCAGTGCGCCAAACAGCTGTGGCTCTACCCTGAGTATCTCGTCTACCAGGACTTCCAATTCACAATCTAGGAACTTGTGATTCTTCTTTGGGGGCATGGTGATGGGTGGTGATGGTGAGTGATGCGTGTGTTGGTGTGCAGGTGAAGGTGTGTGAGTGTGTGTTTTGCTGGGTGTATGTGAGGTAGCTATTTGTTGGTGTGCTGATGGTGTGTGGCTTGTGTGAGGGATGAGCTGTGGGTGTGTGGTTGCTGTCTGTTGAGTGCTGGCAGGTGAATAGCATTTGCAAAGGATCATGGTTGGGATTTGTGTCCTTTATATGGGTGGAGTTGTGGGTGTGTCTTTGTTCTCTGTCCCCACCCCCCAGTATTTATTGGCTTTGTAATTGCTTGTTTGACCTTTTTTTTGTGTATTTTCCCTTAGTACTTTCTGTGCATGTTGGAAACGTTCTTGTGACCGAGTCGGACCCTGCAGTTGTCTCGTACGGTCTTCTCCGTTTCGTTCACGCTGTGTTTGTGCAATTTTCTATGCTGCGTACGCGTCGGTCGCGGTGTTTTGTGTTACTTCGGCTCGCAGTTTTGTATGCGTGTCGGTCGTACGGCTTGTCCTCCGTACGACTCGGTCGTGGTTTTCGCGCCTTGCATCGTACTTTGCGGTTTGGAGTTCGTGGGTACGTTTCGGTCGGATTTGTTCCGGGTGCATGTCGGTCGGTTCGATTCGCGTGTTTTTCCGGCCGGATTGCTGTTTTCCGTGCGGCTCGGTCGTTCGGCTTGGGTTCAGTACATGTCGGTCGGATTTTGCACGCTTTGCATCGTACTTGGCGTGTCGGGCGCCACAGGTACGTGTCGGTCGGAATTAATTCCGGCTCCGAGTCGGTCGGTGCTTTTTCCGGCCCGAATCGGAATCGACCCCATAGTGTCCAGATGTTGTACTAGGTCCATCATGGAAAATAATAGCCACTGCTTTAAAAGTTCTTCCTGAAATTGACACTTGACTTGCCACAAAATTTGTAATTTTTGTTTCCAATTTTCTTCCATTTGCTCTACAACGTTGAAGCATTAAGATGACATATTTTCCAAATCTTTCTATATATAACGTTGACAACATTTCTGATTTACAATGAGAGCATTTCATATTTTGAATAGCTGTTTTTACTAATTTGTTAAAAGATACTGATTTGCAATCTGGTATCGTCAAGTATATGAATCGTTCAGTGTCTATTCCAGTGGTGGAAGAAAATGAACACTCTTTACATTTATGATCCCATCTGTAACTTAGTCCAAATACATTTTCAATTTCTATTCCTTCATCTTCCAATACACCAAGCATAAACATAAGGAATTCTTGTGCATCTTGTTGTATATTGAGTGTAAATTGTAAAGAACCAGTACATATATCCAAAAGATGCCGAATGCCAGAAGCAGTATGGATTTTATTTCTATCAGTGACCAACTTTTGAAAAACATTATGTAGTAAAGAACAGAATCTTTATTCTCGATTTTCCATAATTTGAAGATGAAGATCTTCCAGATAAAACACAACATTCACAATTACATTAGCATAGCAGTTGATACCTGAACTGTTTTCTAACTGGTATCCTACAACATCATCAACAGTGTCCATTTTCATTTTCTTTGTAGCTTTATCATTCTCTTCAATTGTTTTCTTTTTTTCAACCTCACTAGAATGTTTGTCATATTTTCATTTTGCTCATACTACACGCTTTTCATATACGGGATATTAACCTAAGTTAGGAGCATACAGTCTTCTTAACCGATTATACTCTCTTACACAATTTGCATCAGCACTAACCTTTTTCTCATCAAAATCAATTAAATACAAACCAGATAATGTTCTTACTCGAGACAATGCAACGTATGCCATGCCTTCTTTCAACACTGTACTTCCAATATTTACCAAAGCACTGTCTACACTTAAACCATGAGATTTATGAATGGTTACTGCATATGCTAAAGAAAGAGGAAACTGTTTTCTACGAACATACAAGTCTTTTACAAGCAAAAAACGAACAGCACAACGTCCAATCTGTTTTACCTCTTCAATCAGATCAAATTTAATGTTCAAAAATTCAATTCCATCTCTGTTCTGATAATTAACAAAATCAATAACTTTTCCTATTGCTCCATTTACTAAACCTTTTTCTACATCCAAATTACGTCGTAAAATTACCAGACAGTTTTTACATACATATAAAGTCTTTTCTAAACCAGCAGTCTTAGACACTGACTTTTCCAAAGAATCCAATTTTGTCTGTAATTTCTCTGAGAGAAGAATAGTAACTCCTTCATGTTCCATTTTATCAATGGCTTCCATTTTCACTCTTGGTTGTTTTTCCAGTTTCAAAAGTTCATGATTGAATCTAGAACACTCTTGCAGTGTTGGCATTAGACAAACTATAGACTTTTTTTCTCCAATTTGTTTGTACATTATTTCAGGTGCAATGTTTTCATTTGGAAACAAATTCGTTAGTAGCCAACTTTGTAAAACTTCTTTTCCATGTTGTGTCTAAACTCCAATTCTTATATCTTGAAGAATGTTTCCATAGTGTTCATCACTTGCTTGTCGCATATTCTTAATAAGTTCTTTATATTCAAAATGAGACCAAATGTTTACATTTCCAATACTTCCCAAAGATTTCCTAGTATCTTCATGGACAAGAGTTTTAAAAACTGGTTTTCCTTTCACAGGAGTCAGTTGTAGTAGATCGTCAAATACAATTACAAGTTTTCCTCCAAATAAAACATCATGATCTGTTTTTAAAATCTGTTGCATTCTTAAATGTACAAAGGCAAGCATTAAGTTTGAGACCATGCTCACCTCATCAATGATTAGAAGTTTTATTTTCTTTAGTACTCTTGAGACTTCATAACAAGCTTCTCCAGATAGTTTATGATATTCCAAATTATTTTCATGTTCTACTAGTAGCATGAGTAAACGATGTAATGTAACCCTTTAATGTTGTGGGCTGCTAACCCAGTTGGAGCTGTTACAACACAAGATAAATGTGATTCAGTGGTTTAAATGATGTTCAGTTGCACTCTTTTTTTTCATGAAGTAAACCATGCTGTATCTGTTGTGTCACTTGCTGATATATTTCTTTTTGCTCAAAATTTAGTTGGTCTTCCAAGTTTCCCAACTCAATTATATCCTGTTATGCTTGTGCGTGTTGCATTGCCGTTTCTACTTCATTCATGGCTATTGCTGCTTCATTTCCAAGAATTGGTTGTCCTAATGGATCTTGACTTAGTGGAGCAGAACTTTGACTATCTTGAGAACTGTCTCTAGCTATTTCAGCTGCAATAGTAGTTTCTTGTTCAATCTCTTCATTTAACATTTGTAGATAATTTGGAAAAATTGTGCATTGAATGCTATCTTTACATGCATTAAAAGAATCTTCATAGCAGTCAAAATCTCCAAGTAAATCCATTTCAGTACGCCAAGGCTTGAAGAGTTGCAGAAGTGATAAATAGAAAAATTCCATTTTATCTGGAGTTTTGCAACTGAGTTTTCTGTGATTAATAAGATTTCCTTTGGCATGTTTTACCAAACATCCATCACATCCAATTACTGCATATTTTTCTTCATTTATATTTTCTGTAACATTTCTCTTAAAACTATAATGTTGTAGTACTTCATAGAGACATATGTTTTCCAGATGTGCACTTCTTTTGGGATAGTACGTATCCAACATATTTGTTTTAACAATATCTCTACTCTCTGGTTCATTCAATGCTAAGGGGCCGATTCCGATTCGGGCTGGAAATCTCTCCGACCGAGCCGGACCCGGAGATTTTCCGACCGAATCGGACCCGTGCAGCCCGACCGAACGAGTACGATGCGCACGTATGCCATCGGACTCGAGTCGGTCGGACTCCCATTGAAGTCAATGGGAGCCGGTCGTACAACGCGTACGCGGGCTCCCATTGACTCAATGGGTGCGAGGCGGACAAGGGCGCCCCCTACAGCGTGTACGCGGTGAAGCGACTCGCGCCGTACACGCACAGGTAGGGGGGACCCATGGGTCCCCCCTGTGTGCGACTCGCGCAGTTACGCGTACAGGGGGGTCCGACACGGACCCCCAAAGTACGGCTCCGACTGCTCTTTCGAGCCGGAGTGTGCGGCTCGGTCGGACTGCTCGCGGCACGCATCGTACTTACCCGGCCGGGGAACGTCTTCATTGCGTGGTGCGAGTCGAGTCCGAGCGAGTCGGTCGGTGCGGTTAGACCCGGGAACGAGTCGGTCGGAGCGGTCGGGACGCCCGGACGAGTCGGTCGGCGATTTCGCATCGTACTCGCTCGCCCGGACGCGCGTACGAATCGGTCGGGAAATAGGGCTCCGAATCGGATCCGGATAATCCGAATCCGATTCGGAGCCCTACCGGCCGAGATCGGAATCGGCCCCTAAGTATTCAATTTCTTGTACAGATTTCAAAACTCGATTTCGTGTTGCAGCAAGACCTAGACTTACCCAAATGATTCCTCTTGACTTTGAATATAAACTTGCAGAGGTCAACCGATCCGAACATTCGTAGGATCCAATCTCTCAATGGGAAAGCATCTTCAAACTAAAGCTGTACAATTTGTTACTAAGAGTCTTCTCTTGTGAAATTTCTTCCCACATTAATTTCAACTCCATCTTTTCAGATTTGGTTATATATGATGTAACATAATGAGCAACAGCAATCGAATTATCTGCAACATATTGGATATCCATGTTTGCATTCCACATTGACAAAATCACTGGATTGTAGTCATTAATATACTTTGAATCTTCACTTCTTTTTATGTTGTAAGTATTCTTTGGAGATTTTTGCATTATAGTATGTATTACTGCTGACATGAAACTGTTGACTCTTACTTTTGAAATTACTGGACGTGGGAATCCAAAATGACATTTTGTATAAAATTTCCCCTTTGACGTGTATTTTCGTCGACAATATTTTCCACATTGATGACTTAGAAACCGTAAAACTTGTTGTCCTAAGCTGTTTTCTCCTCCTTTTTTTGGAATGGCAGAGGTAACATAGTCTTCAATGAAAGACAAAACAGTTTCATCAGAATCGGTTCCAAATTTAGGTGCATTCTTGATCCATAATAGCATGTGTATATGAGCAGCACCTCTGGCTTGGTACTCCTTTCTCCAAAAGAAATCAATAACTTCTCCAAGAGGTTTATTATTTTTTATTGCAGATAAAAGACATCATAGCTTGAAACCTATGATTAAAATATCTGCACACATTTACAGGATCCAAAGAACAGAGTTCTCCAGCTGTCTTCAATTCAATGTTTTTTACATTTGAATTTGCTTCTCGTAGAAATTCAAGTATATCGTCCCATGCGTATTCAGCACAGCTAAGCGTAACAAACCACATAGGGGTTCCTTAACATACATTTAAGTTCTCCGTGACGACGATACCAATACTCATTAGTACCACAATGACACCATCAAATTAATTAACTGAGATTCTAACTGATTGTCTCTTTGTTGAACAGAAAGATGTGTAAGATGAACTCCTGTATTTAATATGTGGTTCACTGCATATGAAAGTCCAGACAAGTCACTTTCAAACAAAAGATGAAATAAATATGGGATATACTGTCAAAATCTTGGATCTTCTGAGTATAATCTTGTTGTACGATATTCTGAAGCTGGGATCTGTACTGGTCGCTCGTTATATCGTCCACCTTTTCCAGTGGGGAAGAGCTGTGGAAAACAACGAGCTTCTAAACTTTTTTCCCATACACTCATGGGAGTTGCCTTTGCTTTCTTCATTTGGAATAATTCAATAGTGTTTCCTATCACTTCTTTTGAATGTAGAGGATGTATACTATAATGTTCATAAATTTCTTCTCTCCTCGAGTTGTCCACTTTTTCTATTTGGCCAGTAGAAATTTCTCTTTCATCTTCTATAAATAATTCTTCTTCTTCCACATGTACATTTTTATAATAAATATTATTTTGTACAATTCTCTCTCTCTATACCAACAGTTTGAATATTTTTCTTAAAATCCAAAGGTATACACAACTCTCCCTTTTAAACCTCTTTGTAAATCTGTTGGAGGCAGCTTACCTGTTTTAGGCTCCATACGAAATATAGCCTGAAACGGATGCACAGATTGAACAAGAATGGACTCATAAGTATTTAAATCTACCAGTTCCGGAGGAATAGCTACCAACTCTAGGTTGTTATGTACAGCTCTAGCTGACATTTTATTCTCTTCTAATTTGTTATAACAATATTTACAAATACGTTGATCACTACCCAACTCAAAACGACCTTCCACCAACAAATAAGCACCAAATTGCTCCCACTTATCATTGTTTTCCTTTTTACTTTTAAAATACACATCAACATTCCTAGTTTAACTTCTATAGTGAGTACGTCGACAACAAATACAAACATAGTTTGGTTTCTCACAAGAAACTACCTTAAACTTTGTAATTTCTTCTGCAAACTTCTCAGTAGTACTATCTTCCACCTCTTCTTCAACACCTACACTTATCAAACTCTCACTTTCTCTACACTCCTCTTGAGGACCAAAGAAGCAAAACTCTATATCATCTGAAACATTTTTACATCCAATACTGAACCATGCAAAAGAGCAGTATTTATTTCACTTAAAGATAATGCAGGACTTTTTACATAGTACAATCTTCTCACTAACATCTGCATTTCTGAGTGATGTACTGCTAACATTCTTAAATGATGAAAAGTACTTCTACACACGTTTCTAGAAAGACAAGCCAGAGAATGACCCTGCAAGTTACTATATTTTCTCACTTTACAAGGATCTAGTCCTTGCAACATCTTAATCTTTTGTTTAACACTTTTTTTACCATAATCTCATAAGAAATTTCGTAATATGTCAAAAGATTCCTGTCGTATACTACAAATACTACTACAATCCCACCTATACACTGGAGCTTGTGTACGTCTCCCTTGAACTTCTTCAGCTATTATTTGTTCCACATTTTTAGGAACCATATTTTCTTTTTCAATTGGATAACTGTTTTTAACCTCATAACAACGACCCCTGGTATCAACTGCATGAACTAATGTAATTTGTTGAAAATGGCTTTCTTCATTAAAAAAAGGTTCAGTACTAGAAGTGTGCTTCCATTCACCCGAAATATTTTGGCAGAAGTTAGTTTTATTAACCAGTCTTTTTCTTTTACTTTTCTCCTTCATAAACTGCATTGTTTTATTCAATGTCTTCATTCTCTTCAATACTAATATAAACAATCTTCTTTTCAATTCAAAAGCCTTTTCGACTACACTTTCAATCTGTTGTTTTTTCTTGTAAAATGCTGATCTTCTTTTATATTTTTTGCAATCTTTCAATACATTTTGTAGTACTCTGCTTTTATACATTCTCTTCCTAATGTCTTTATATTCTTTCATCCTTCTTTCAATATAGATTGTTTTCCCATAACCTGATTTTCCATTAATTTGTCCTTTTTTCGTTTCCTTCTGATTGGTTGTACAACTTTTCTTTCTCATTTCCCCATATTGAAAATGTATTACATTCTTAAAAACTCTTTTAACAAATTCTTTAGTTCTCTTACCAGACGTTTTTTTCTTCAATGTCACATGTTGTACTTCATCTAATTTCTGCTTTTCTCTCTCCTTTAAATAGTACTGTTTTTTTTGTTGTCTTTTCTTTTGCACTTTTCTTGTCATACTGAATTTTTCTTAATAATTATGGAGAATATCTAAAAAAAAGAAAAGTTTAAATAGTTTTGTTAAATAATTTACTATTATTAAAATAATTATATACAAATATTCTTATGTATAAATAAAGAAATATTTTTAATTGCACTCCAAACCTATATCAGGCACTGCATAATTCCTACAATTAGAACAAATCACAAGCTATACAACAAAATCACAGAGCACAACTAAAGGATTTCTCTACTGCTACCCAAATCAAATCTAAAGTGCAGTCTGTCAACTTTTAAGGCCTGCATAATGTTGTGATTGGGGTATGTCTCTACTTGCACATGTATTCTCATATGTGTTATACATTTGAAGATGCTTTACATATAAAACAGAAGTATACATATATTTGTATGCTTTTTTATATATAGTACACTAGCAAAAAGCACAGACTCATACATGCATGGTTTCAAAAAGATAATAAAATTTACAGCACAAACATGTAAAGGGTTGCTGCTTTGTTTTTACCTATACTCAATACCTAACTATTACTCCTTTCTATATCCTTCTTCTTTCTTTCTACACCTCTCTTCTCTCTTTCTTCACCCCTGTTCTCTCTTTCTGCACTTTTCTTCACTGTTTCTACACCCTCTTGAATGTTTCTGCACTACTTAAATCTGTTTCTACAACTCTCTTCCTCTTTGTGCACCCCTTGTGCCTCTTTGTGCACCTCTATTGCTTCTTTGTGCACCTCTCTTGCTTCTTTCTGCATCCCTGTTGCCTCTTTCTGTACTCCTGTTACCTCTTTCTGCACCCTTCTTCCATCTTTCTGCATCTCTGTTGCCTCTTTCTGCACCAGTGTTTCCTCTTTGTGTATCTCTGTTGCTTCCTTCTCAACTTTTCTTGCTTCTTTCTGCAACTCTATTGCTTTTTTCTATACCCTTGTTACCTCTTTCTGAATCCTTCTTCCTTCTTTGTGCACCTCTGTTGCCTCTTTCTGCATCCCTCTCCCCTCTTTCTGTACCTCTCTTATCTCTTTCTACACCTCTCTTGCTTCTTTCTGCACTTCTCTTGCTCTTTCTCTATCCCACTTCCCTTTTTCTACATCTCTCTTAGTTTTTTCTCCACTACTCTTGCTTCTTTCTGCACTTCTATTACCCTTTCTGCACCCCTCTTACCTCTTCCTACATCCTTCTTCCCTCTTTCTGCACTTATCTTGCCTTTTTCTGCACCCCTGTTCCCTTTTTCTGCACCTCTCTTGCCTATTTCTGCAACTGTCTTGCCTCTTTCTGCAGTTGTCTTGTCTTCTTCTGTACCTCTGTTGCTTCTTTCTACACCTCTCTTGCAAATGTTTACACCTCTCTTGGTTTCCTTCTGCACCCCTCTTGCCTCCTTCTACACCTCTGTTGGTTCCTTCTGCACTGCTCTTCGATCTTCTCCATTTCTTTTGCCTGTTTGTGCACTTCTCTTGCCTCCTTCTGCACCTCTGTTGCTTCTGTCGGCACTTCTCTTGCTTCTTACTTATTTATTTTGACTATGTTCAATACTTAACTACTAGTAAAATGGTAAAGCAGCAGCAGCAGAAAAGTAATGTTTAACATATGTTACGTGACAAATAAGTGATTATAATACTTTGTAAGACTCTCTGGAAAACTTCACTTGAAGTGCACTAAATAAATCTAAGTGTCTCTTTGAAATATGAAGTGCACTCTCTCAACTTTTAACGTCTTCATGGTCTTCTGTTTAAGATATGTCTGATCTTGTACATATATTGTGATATGTCTTATACATCTGAACATAGTACACATATAAAACACAACTAAACATCTATTTGTATGTTTCTTTGATATATGATACTACTAACAGACAGTACAGACATATGCATGCATGTTTTTAAGAACATTGTGACACTTACACCAGAGACATATGAAAGGTTGCTGCTATATCTTTTACTAGGCCCAACACCCTATGTAGTCATAGTGCCTGAGTGATTACATGAGTGTAGGTGTAGTGTCTATGAAATTAGAGGACTGAATGAGTACTATCTGAGTGATTAAAGAACTGCATAGGTAATGCTTACGTGATTCCATAACTGCATGGGTAGTGCCCGGGTGATTGGAGGAGTGCATAGGTACTGTCTGAGTGATTGAAGAACTGCATAGGTAATACCTGGGTGATTATATGAGTGCAAAGACAATGCCAGCATGATTAGACTAATACACAGATGCTGCCTTGGTATATCGAAGAATACATGGATAGTGCCTGACTGATTGGAACAATGCATAGATAGTACTTCAGTGATTGCATAGTGCAAGAGTTCTGCCTGGGTCATTATATAAGTGTATGTGTAGTGGCTGGATGATTGAAGCACTGCTTACGTAATGCCTGTCTGATTGCATGAGTGCAGGGATAATGCCTAGGTGATTGCATGAGTGTAGGGATAATACCTGGGAAATTACATGCGTGCAGAGATAGTATCTAAGTGAATGCATGACTGCAGAGATAGTGCCTGTGTGATTCTATGAGAACGAGAGTAGTGCCTTGGTGAATACAGGTGTAGTAAGGTAGTGCCTGGGTGATTGCATAAGTGCATAGGTAGTGCTTCATTAATTTTATAAGTATATAGGTACTGGCTGAGTGATTGAAGGTGTGCATAGATACTGACAGGGTGACTGGAGGAGTGCAAGGGTAGTGCCTGAGTGATAGAACCAGTATATAGCTAATACATTGGTGATTGCATGAGTTCAGGGGTAATATCTGATGGACTACATGAGTACATAGAAAGTGTCTAGGTGATTTCATAAGTTCATCGATCCTGTCTAGGTGATTAGAGTACTATTGTGGTCCTACCTCAGTGACTGAAGGACTGTAAAGGTACAGCCTGGGTAATTTTATAAATGCATGAGCACTAGTTAAATGTTTGGATGAGTGCATAGATCCTGAGAGGCTGATTGGAGGAGTGTAAGGATAATGCCTGGGTGATTGAACCACTGTATAGCTAATGCACTAGTGATTCCATGAGTGCAGTGGTAATGTCTAAGGGATTGCAGGAGTACATAGGTAATCTCTGGGTGATTTATCAGTTAAGGGATAATATCTGGGACATTATAAGAGTACATAGGAAGTACCTGGGTGATTTTATAAGTCCATCGATACTGCCTAGGTGATTAGAGTACTATTGTGGTAGTGCCTCAGTGATTGGAGGACTGTAAAAGTAGTGCCTGGGTGATTGTATAAGTGCATGGGCACTGCCTAAGTGATAGGCCGAGTGCATAGATTGTGAAAAGGTAATTGGAGGAGTGCAAGGGTATTGCCTGGGTGATTGAACCAATGTGTAGCTAATGCATTGGTGATTGCTTGAGTTCAGAGGTAATATCTGGGGACTACATGAGTACATAGAAAGTGCCTGGGGGATTTTATAAGTGCATTGGTACTGCCTGGGTGATTGGAGTAGTACTGCAGTAGTGCCTGAGTGATTGGAGAAGTGCAACATTTGGAGTAGGAACAGAATACAGGGGTAGTGCTTATGAAATTAGAGTACTGCCTGAGTGATTGAAGTAGTGCATAGGTAATACTTGGGTGATTGCATGAGTGCATGCATAGTGCCTAGGTGATTGCAAGAGCGCATGGGTACTCTCTGAGTGATTGAAAAACGGCATACGTAATACCTGGGTGATTGCATGAGTGCTAAAATAATACCTGTGTGATTAGAGCAATGCACAGATGGTGCCTTCGTACGTCAAGGAATGCATGGGTACTGCCTGACTAATTGCAACAATGCATAGGTAGTATCTAGATGATTGCATGAGTGCAAAAGTTGTGCCTGGACGATTGGAAAACTGCATGGGTAGTGCTTGGTTGATTACATGAGTGCAGAGGAACTGGCTGAGTGCATCTATCAAAGCATCAATAGTGGCTCAGTGAATGTATAAGTGCATCTGTACTGCCTGGGTGATTGGAGGAGTGCAGAGATAGTGCCTGACTGATTGCATAAGTGGCGGAGTAGTGCCTGACTGATTGAAGAACTGTACATATAGTGGCTTAGTGCATGGATTAGTGCATGGGTAGTGCCTGGGTCATTGCAGACTTACAGCTGAGACATCTCTTCATGTTGCTGCTTTATATTTGACTACACCCAACACCCTAAGTAGTCGAAGAATACTGAAATAGCAACACAAAAGTGTGGTTTATAACATGGTGTACACTTTTCTAGTACAGGTTCACCATTCTCTAACTGCTCAGGGTATTGGGCCTACCCAAATAGAAAACATCAAACCAACGCATATCTCTCTTATAAATCTTACCATATTCATAAAGGCTTGTATGCATGTGTCTCTACCTTTTACTAGTACTATCATTTTTAATAGAAACATACATAAAAAATATATCTCTCTTTTATACATGTAGCATCTTGAGATGCATAATACATATGAGAATACATATGCAACTAGGAAATTCATCAATCACACGACCATGCAGACCATAAAAGTTGACACACTACTCTTAACATTTGGAAGAGACACCTAGATTTATCTGGCATACATCAAATAAAGTTTTACATAGACTCTTTTAAACCACCATAATCAGTAATTCCTCACTCAACATATATTATACATCACTTTACTGCTCCTGCTACATAACCATCCTACTACTACTACTCAGATGTACAGCCTACCAAAATACAAAGCAACATCCCTTCACATATCTCTATTGTAAGTCAACCCATATTTAAAAAAGCATGGATGCATGAGTCTCTACCTTTCCCTAGTACCATCATATATAAAAGAAACATAGAAATAGATATATACCTGTATTTTATACATCAACCATCTTTACATACATAACACATATAAAAATACATCTGCAAATACAAACATACCTCAGTCACAAGATAATGCACACCTTAACACTTAAAAAGCTGCACTTTTCATTTCAAATAGAGATCTAAAAACATATGGTATATTTCAAGCACTTCAGTGCACAGGTAGTGCCTGGGTGATTGGAGGAGTGCAAGGGTAGTGTCTAGGAGATTTTATATGTGCATGGGTAGTGGCTGGGTGATTTTATAAGTGCATGAGTACTGGCTGAGTGATTACATAAGTACAACAGTAGTGCGTCCGTGATTGAAAGACTAGAAGGATACTGCCAGGGTGATTAAAGCACTGTATAGCTAATGCATTGGTGATTACATGAGTACAGGGGTAACATCTCAGGGATTAAAGGAGTACACAGGTAACGCCTGGGTGATTGCATGACTACAGCGGTAATATCAGGGGATTTTCATGACTACATAGGAAGTGACTGGGTGATTTTATAAGTGCATGGGTACTTCTTGGGTGATTACAGGACTACTAAAGTAGTGCCTGAGTGAATAGATAAGTTCAAAGGTAGTGCCTGGGTGATTTCATAACAGCATGACTACTGGCTGAGTGATTACATAAGTACAAGGGTAGTGCGTCCGTGATAGAAGGACTGCAACAGTAGTGCCTGGCTGATCATATAAGTGCATGAGTAGTGACTACATGATTCACAGAGTGCATGGGTAATACCTTAGTGATTGCATGAGTGCAGCAGTAATGTTTAAGTTATTACAGCAGTGCATATGTAGTGCCTGGATCATTTGAAGACTGCATGAGTAGTACTTAGGTTTTTTTATAACTGCATGAGTGTTGCGCCTAGCCAAATATAAAGCAGCAGACTATTACATGACTCAACCATAAGTCTCTCCATATTGTTAAAAGCAATCATACATATGTCTCTACCTTTTCAAATCATCATCATATCTAAAAGAAATATATAAACAATATTTCTGGAATATAGTGAAACCTACAACTGAAACATGTAATAGATCTGCCTCAGTGATTGCATAACTCCATGGGTAGTGCTTGGGTGATTGTATGAGTGCAAGGGTAGTCACTGGGTAATTGCAGGAGAAGATGGATAGTGACTGGCTAATTGCATAAGTGCACACATACAGGTTGAGTGCATGGATAAGTGTTTAAATAGCACCTGAAAGCATAGATGAGTCATGGACTAGTGCCTAGGTGAATACATAAGTGCAACAGTACGGCCTGGGTGATTGTACGACTGCAAAGCTAGTGCCTGGGTTATTACATAAGTGCATAGGTAGACTCTGCATGTTTCTATAACTGCAGGGGTAGTACATAACTAGTGCCTGCGCGAGTCCTTGACTACAGGGGTAATATCTACAGGATTACTGGAGTACATACCAAGTGAGTAGTTAATTTTATAAGTGCATGAGTACTGCTTGGGTGATAGCAGGAGTACTGAGGGAATGCCTGAGTGATTGGAGGAGTGCAAAGATAGTACCTGGGTGATTTTATAAGTGCATGGGTACTGGCTAAATGTTTGGACGAGTGCATAGATTCTGAGAGGCTGATTGCAGGAATGTAAGGGTAGTGCCTGGGTGATTGAACCACTGTATAGCTAATGCACTGGTGATTGCATGAGTGCAGAGGTAATGTCTAAGGGATTGCAGGAGTACATAGGTAATCTCTGGGTGATTCATGAGTTAAGGGATAATATCTGGGCATTATAAGAGTACATAGGAAGTACCTGGGTGATTTTATAAGTCAATCGATACTGCCTAGCTGATTACAGTACTATTGTGGTACTGCCTCAGTGATTGGAGGACTGTAAAAGTAGTGCCTGGGTGATTTTATAAGTGCATGGGCACTGCCTAAGTGATAGGCCGAGTGCATAGATTGTGAAAAGGTAATTGGAGGAGTGCAAGGGTATTGCCTGGGTGATTGAACCAATGTGTAGCTAATGCATTGGTGATTGCATGAGTTCAGAGGTAATATCTGGGGACTACAGGAGTACATAGAAAGTGCCTGGGTGATTTTATAAGTGCATTGGTACTGCCTGGGTGATAGGAGTAATACTGTGGTAGTGCCTCAATGATTGTAAGAGTGTAGAGGTACTGCCTGGGTGATTTTATAAGTGCATTGGCACTGGCTAAGTGATTGGAGGAGTGCATAGATCGTGAAAAGGTAATTGGAGGAGTGCAAGGGTATTGCCTGGATGATTGAACCAGTGTATAGCTAAAGCATTGGTGATTGCATGATTGCAGAAGTTATGTCTGGGGGATTAAAGGAGTACATAGGTAATACCTGGTGATTCCATGAATGCAGGGGTAATATCTGGGAGATTATAGGAGTACATAGGAAGTGCCTAGGTAATTTTATAAGTGTATGTGTTGTGCCTGGGTGATTGAAGTAGTACTGCAGTAGTGCCTGAGTGATTGGAAGAGTGCAAGAGTAGTGCCTTGGTGAGTGAATCATTGTATAGCTAATGCATTGGTGATTACATGAGTGCAAACATAATGTCTCGGGGATTAAGCAGTACATACATAATGCCTGGGTGTTTGCATAAATTGAGGAATAATATCTGGGGGATTACAAGAGTACACAGAAACTGCCTGGGTGATTTTATAAGTGCATGGGTACTGCCTGAGACATTGGAGTAGTACTGTGATAGTGCCTGAATGAGTGAAAAAAGTGCAACATCCTGAAAGCATGCATGCATATGTCTCTACCACAACACTATGCACATCTCAAAAATTCACAGAACAAACTTCAAATTTAAAGCAAACACCCAAAATTATGTGGCATATTTCAACTGTACCTCTCTAGAGACTTATAAAAAGTAGCGTAGTCACTAATACCTGATCTCAACATTTTTTAAACCACACTATTATGCTGCATCTTCACCATTCTACTACTACTCACAGTGTTCAGCCTACCACATAAAAAGCAACAACACCTCTTTGTTATACATCATGCACCTTAAAATGTATAAGACATATGAAAATACATATACAAGTAGAAACATACTTGTGATAGAAGTCCATGTACACCTTTAAACTTAACAGACTCCACTTCAAATTTCAAACAAACACCTAAAATTATGAGGTATACTACAAATGTACATATCCACACACTAAAACAAACTACCATAATCACTAATCCATCTTCCAATATACACTTATTACTATACAAAATCTATTTCTTACAACATTTAACTACAATATAAAAAACTACAATACACATCTCTACATTTAATAATATATTTCAAACATCACAGTTCTTGAATAATTTTTAAAGTTTAAAAATAAAGCTAATACATAATACACCTCAGAAATATATAACTCACCTTCCAAATTGATTTGTAGAATATGAAATATCAGAAAGTCATAAAAGATTTTCTTATGCACACAATCAATGTAATGCACCTCTCTCAATAAGGTAAAACCAGTAATGGCAAACTTTCCCTCTCTTTCTCCACACAAATAAATGTAAGTAACAAATCACATTGCTTCCTACATAATTTCAAATTGTAAAACACATTTCTATTGGTTAGACATATTAACCCTTACCAACTGACTTCTAAAAGTGCCCAAACTGATTCTGGAATTTTTTTGGAGTCGCAATTCCACCGTGCACCAATGTGGTGGAACCGCAAATCCATACGGGAGTTCAAAAATATATTACAAATAAAAATACCACTATTTTTTAATAACACACCACTTCTAAAGATAGTACTGACTTGGGAAATCTTACTTTAATAACATTAAACTTATATATAAATTACAATTCCACATTTTAAAACCTCAGATAATATTCAACCCTTCCCCCTTCTGCCTAATGCCAGTTTCCATAGCAACAGTTCATGGAACATTGAAGTGAACTGTCAGGTCACAAGTTCACCATATCTTCAAGTTCAGCACACAAGCTTACAAATGCAAACAGCAGGTGTGGTTGACACTTGCAATATATGACCTTATCCTATCTACTGTACCTTTCAAATATTTTTTACTAACCAATAAGAAACATGCTTTTTAAAGAAAGCAACATGCACCCTATTTTTCAGTGTACAATCTTCTTAATCAGCCAATCAATTCTCTACTTTTTTAAAAACAGAATGTTCTCCACCATTTTAGATACCTCTCATTCTACCAACTGACTACCTCAGCTACAGACATCTTTTCATTCCTTCCAGACATCCCTTCAAGATGCTTACAGTGTGGATTGTTGGACACAGCTATGTTTTCTGGTGCAAAAGATATGCTGAAAGCAGAGGTATTGACAAAGACCTAGCTTTGCAAAATGTGGATATTAAATTGATTGCAGAGAGAGGATTAAAGTGGCACCAATAGATGCCTTTGGTTAAAATCCTTTTTCCATGTCCAACCCCCTGACCTCATGATTGTGCACTGTGGTGGCAATGACCTAGGCACATTAACTGGGGTAGGTCTGGAAATGCTCATGAAGGACACCTTTTCACAATTGATGTTGCTTTTACCTCAAACTGTCTTTGTTTACTGTAATATATGCCAAAGACAGAAATGGAAGTGGTCAAATCAATTCTGTCCACAGATTGAAAAAGATAGGAAAAATGTCAATAAAGCTGTTTCTGCATACCTAAGAGATCATAGAATGGGGTCCATCTACAATAACAATCTACGTTTTGATATGGATGACATCTACAGAAGTGATGGAGTACACTTCACAGATCAAGGAAACAGAGTCTTTCTCAACAACCTAAAGCTCTGCATCCGCACTTACATGTAGCTACAGCAAACTCATAATGAACACAAGGGCTCATTTTAGAGCCACACTATAACATAGTAGTAAATATATTTTTTTTTTAACATACATTTTTAAAAATATTTTTGGGTGGATTTGCGCACCTGACGCAAATCTGCAAAAGCATGAATTCAATGTACTACAACACAATACACTTTTCAAGTTTAACTAATATTTTTTAATTTTATATATTTTTATCAAATCTATCAATTGTAATCTTATCATTAACTTCAATCACAGTACCTCTTTAAAACAACTTCACAAATACAACACTACCTTCTAAATTATATACTACTAAATTATTTATTTAAGGTGAATTCGCGAATCCAATGTGAAGTTACATGGGGTGTCATGCTGAGAGCCGCATTGGGGTCGCAACTCCAAACTCGAAAGAAAAAAAAAACGCCCCACTACCATTATTCGGTATTCGCCCCGGGGACCCCATCCCCTGGGGCCTGCTACAATTTTTTTTTTTTTTTAAATTATGGTGGGGGACCGCGTGGTCCCCCTCCTAAGGCCAATAATGGCCCCGGGGACCTCATCCCCCGGGCCCGGCCTTATTTTTTTGGGACAAAATTTACAAAAGGGAGGGGGGGGCTGTGTGGCCCCCCTTCCCTTGGCCAATTCTGGCCCTGGGGACCCCATCCCCCGGGGCCTGGCCTCATGTTGGGGACCGTGGGGGGAGCCCCAATGCCCCCATGGTCCCTGCCGGCCACCCGCCTCCTGCAGGAGCCGGCATTGCTTTTGGGCAAGGGGAGCTGCTAACATGTTGCTCCCCTTGCCCAAAAGCAATTCTGCTTTGCTTCGTTGAAGCGAGAGCAGGTTTCCTGCTCTCGCTTCAACAAAGCAAAGCAGTGTTTGCTATGGCAGGGTGAGAGCCGTGCTCCCGCCCTGGCTTAGCAAACTGCAATGTCCTGGGGGTGGGCACCCCGGGACAATGCAGGACCTGGCCCTGGGGGGTGGTGGTCTCCAGTGCCATGGAGGGCTCCAGGAGGGGGGCCACGTGGCCCTCCTCCCTACATTTTCAAAGTCCCGGAGAGGTGGTTGTCCCCGGGGCCCCACAACGGACCCCCGCACTTAATATACTGAATGCCCCGGAGAGGTGGTGGTCCCTGGGGCAGCATAGGGGGGGGCAGGAGCCCCCCGCCTTCATTTCTTTTAAAAAGCCCAGGGAGGTGGTTGGTCCCGGGGCTGCGGGGGGCCGTGATGCCTCCGCAACTTAATTATTAAAGCTCCGGGGAGGTGGCGGTCCCTGGGGCTGTGTGGGGGGTCAAGAGCTTCCCCCACGCATTTTTTTTATTTTATTAATAAAGCCCCGGGGAGGTGGTGGTCCCCGGGGCTGTGGGGGGCCGCGATGCCCCCGCAACCCAATGACTAAAGCCCTGGGGAGGTGGTGGTGGTCCCTGGGGCTGCGGGGGCCCCGCAGGCCCCAGCACCATTATTATATATTGCCCCCGGGACCTGGCCCACCCGGGGGCTTTAAAAAAACAAAGTGCGGGGGCCTGCACTTCCTTTTTTTAAAAATGTTCTTCCGGATTCGCGCACCCAGCGCGACTCCGGCCGAATTTCTTTTAAACAAATGCTTTTTTTGGGCTTGGCAGGCCAAAGGGGTCAGGGTGTTTCTACCCTGCCCCTTTTTCTTCATTTTTCAGTTTTTTTCCTTTCTTTCCACAAAATGGCTGCCAACACATTCTGCTTGGAGTATTGGCAGCCAATTAGAATGCAGCTCGTGCTCGGGAGGGTTCGCGATATATACATTTTCTTTTTTTTAAATTTCTCAGCAACTACTGAACGGATTTACACAATTTAAAAAAAGGTCGCTTTCTGGACTAAGAGCTACCTTTTTGCCAAATTTGGTGTAATTCTGTTCAGCAGTTCGGGCTGTAGCCGTGTCTAAAGTTCCTGTGGAAATTAACATGGGGAAGATGCGTTTTGGGACCCCCCTTTTTTCTCTGCCCCCACTTGACGAATCACCCCGAAACTTTCAAGACAAGAGCTGACCTGAGTGAAGCATTAGTTTTGAAAATTTCGCAATGATTCGTCAAACAGCGCCAAAGATATTGGCAAAAGAGAAAACGCTTTTTGAATAGAAACAAGGTCCTAACTATAACTATAACTATAACTAACTATAACTACCTCCTTCTCGTCTCGCTTTCTCCTCCACGCGAAAGAAAGAGCACGGACCACAATAGTTTGTTCTGCTGCTATTTTATTGTTGCTCCCAACAGATCGCAGTAGCCAGTAGCCATGACACGTTTCGTCCCTCACAGGGGACTTGATCACATATATATATATTCCCTTGAAGAGATTGCAGGTTGAGAAATGTATTTTCTCTTCTGTGTTTCCTCAGATGCAACAGCAACTTCCAACAGTCACCCACAAAGGCTTGGAGACGACGGACCCGACAGATTCACAGAGCCAACTCTCCTTCAGAGAAGAACAGAGACAGAGAACACCAACGAAAATTGGATGCAGGGAAAAGAACGCCGATGGAAGAACACCAACACATAGGATACCCATCAGGTGTAGAAAGAGGCAAGAGAAGTGCAGAAAGAGGCAAGAGTGGTGCTGAAAGAGGCAAGAGAGATGCAGAAAGAGGCAAGTGAGGTGCAGAAAGAGGCAAGGTAGGTGCAGAAAGAGGCAAGAGAGGTGCAGAAAGAGGAAGAAAAGCGCAGAAAGAGGCAAGAGAGGTACAAAAAGAGGCAAGAGAAGTGCAGAAAGAAGCAACAGAGTTGTAGAAAGAGGCAAGAGAAGTTCAGAAAGAGGCCAGAGAAGTGCAGAAAGAGGCAAGAGAGGTGCAGAAAGAGGGACGAGGGATGCAGAAAGAGGGAAGAGGGGTGCAGAAAAGAACGCCGATGGAAGAACACCAACACGTAGGACGCCAGTCAGGTAAGCGCATAGGATTCAGGAACAACGAGAAGTAGTTCACGGTGCAGCGCTCAGTTTTAAAGCTGTGTACTCTATCCATTAAAGGGGCCGCCCAACCGAGACATCAAGGAGCATGCCCGACAGTGCACCCCCTCTTTAGCGCTCCAACTGGCTTATGTTTATCAGGATATCTGCAATGAAATAGACATAGAAGACAAGGAGCGTGTACATTACATGCAGGTTCCCACGTATGATCATCAGGACCATGTACTTTCCAGTGAATTAGTCTATGATGGATTCATTTAGAGTCCAAAATGGCTTCCACTTCAAATTCAGATTCATCAGCTGCATCCACGGCTGGAGATTTAGGGGAAAGCACAGTTCCAGGAGCAACAGGTTTTAATAACGACACATGAAACTCTGGATATACTCAAATTTGTGAAGGCAAATCCAACTTCATGGCAACTTCATTTATCTTTTTCATAAATGGGTAAGGGCCTGTAAATCGGGGCTGGAATTTCCGAGTACCTTCAAATTAATATGCCGTGTGTAGAGCCAGACCTGTTCATCGACCTGATATTCAGGACTGGGTCTGCAATGTTTATCTTCCTTTCTTTTATATACAAGTTTAGCTTGGTCCAGATTACCTTATGCTTGTAGTAAATACTTCTTGATCTGGTCTAAATAATTCTGAACTGCTGGGACCTCAGCAACAGCTACTGTAGTTGATAAGAAAAAACGAGGATAGGAACCATAATTTCATTGAAAAGGAGTTATTTTAATTGAACTGTGCTGCATATTCTTGTATGTGAATTCCACTGCCCATAAAAACATATACAAATCTGCAACAGTTTGTAAAGCCTGACATTTTATATATTGTTCTAAACAATGGTTCACTCTCTCTGTCTGGCCGTCTCTTTGAGGATGATAACCAGTAGAAAAGTGAATATCTATTTGTAAGATTCCACACAATACCTTCCAAAACTTTGAGACAAATTGAGGGCCACGGTCAGATACAATCACTGAAGGTAATCCACGCAAGCGCACTATAGATTGTAATAAATTATCAGCATGTTCTTTAGAAGTAGGTAAACCTTATAATGAAGTGAAATGTGCCATATTTAAAAACATATCTATAGTAACCATGATTGTAGTGTGACCGTCTTCTGTTCTAGGTAAATCAGTTATGAAATCCATAGAAACTGTATGCCATGGACATGGAGGGGTAGGTAATGAATGTAATAAGCCTGCAGGTGCTTGGTGTATGTTTTTACTTTGTGCACACGCAGTGCACCTTTGTACAAATTGTTTAGTGTCAGTTACTAATGTGGGCACCAAAAATTTTGCCGAACCAATTCTAAAGTTGTTTTTTACCCTGGATGACCATATAAGATATGTGTATGACACCACTGAAGTGCTTGTTATTGTAATGCAGGCGTAGGGACAAATATCCCTTCTTGTATGTAATATATATTCTTTATTTGTTTACTATTGTAACTCTATGAATTTTTCCACTTCTTTGGTTTTCTGTGCTATAGTTTCTTTTGTCAAAAAGGTGTCCTCAGAAAACACTGCTCCTATAATACATTCTGGAGGCATTATTGAAGGATAATTTGTTTCACGTTCTCTAACTTCATGTCCAAGCTGTGACAATGTGTCTGCCTTTTCATGTTGTCCACCTGATTGGAAATGGATTATATGATCATAATCATTAAAGAATTGTGTCCATCGTAACTGTCTCATGGATAGTGCTTTAGCTGATTTAAAAAGAAAATAATTTCTATGGTCTGTAATCACGGTAAGAGTATGTAAAGCCCCCATCAAATAATGTCTCAATTCTTCAAATTCTTACTTAATGGCTAATAAGTCCATGTCCCCTATTGAATAGTTTTCTTCAGCTGGAGTAAATCTGTGTGAGAAATAAACTACAGGGTGAAGCATACCTGTTTTTTGCTTCTTTGAGATAGAACCCCACCTACCGATATTTGAAATGCATCGGTTTCCACTAGAAATGGATGTGATGTGTCTGGATCTTGCAAAGGTGGGGCTGTAACAAATGCATTTTTAATTGTTGAAAAGCATGTTCAGCTGCCGGGGACCAATAAAATGTTACTCCTTTCTTCAATAACTGTGTTATTGGAGCTACCACCGTGGAAAAGTGATCTATAAATTTCCGATAAAAATTTGCGAATCCCAATAAACTCTGGACTTCTTTTCACTGATTTTAGGGACTTCCACTGTTGAATAGCTGTAACTTTCTGTGGATCCACACTAATCCCTTGTTCTGACAATATTAAGCCCAGAAAAGAGACCTTACAAAAATGAAATTCAAATTTACATTTATTTACATACAACTTATTATCTCTTAAGCATTGAAAACTTCTCTTGAGTGTTTCTCATGTTCTCTCATTGAGAAAAAATAGATTAAAATATCAAGATAAACCACTACACATATATCAAGAAATTCTCTCAAAACCTCATTAATAAAATATTGGAATGCCACAGGTGCATTACATAGACCAAAAGGCATTAATAAATATTCATAAAGTCCATATTTAGTCCGGGAGGCTGTCTTCCATTCGTCTTCCTCTTTAACTTGTACCAGATGGTAAGCACCTCTCAAATTCAGTTTTGTTAATATTTGACCATTCCTTACTTAATTTAATAAACTGGAAATTAGAGGTAAAGGATATCAATTTTTTAAAGTTACCTCATTAGGAGCTCTATAATCCATACACTTGTGTAACTCACCCCCCTTTTTTGGTACGAACAATAGAGGAGACGAGGAAAGAGAGCGTGATGATCTGATAAATACTATTTTTAGCATTTTATCAAGGTATTCTTTCAGATGAATATTTTCTTTGTAGGTTAATGCATACATTCTGCTACAAGGAATGCGAGCCCGGGGACTAGATCATTTTGACAATCATAAGGTCTTTGTGGTGGGAGAGCAGATGCCTTCTGTTTGCCAAATACTTCTGCCAGGTCCATGTAACATGGTGAAATGGATGAATTATTTTCGTTGGTGATCATTGCTACAGTCTTTTCATGATCTACATTGGAGAGCTCACATAGACAATGATCTGTGCAGAATATGTAACAAAATGATAGAGTTCGATCCTTCCAGTTAATATCTGGATTATGAGTTTCTAACCAGGGTAATGGCCTGAAACTGTAAAGTTTGTATCAAGTCAAATTGGATTTTTTATCTATGATTTCCTTGAATATACAACCGTAAGTAATCAGTAGAATGGGTAATCGGGCCTGAATTTAATGTACTATCATCAATGGTTTTGACCTCATCTATGTGTTCTTTACGCTTGAATGGAATCCCATATGATGATGCTAAAGATTTGTCCATAAATGTTCCCATAGCAACTGAATCTATTAACATTTAAAAACAGGCGGAACCCCCATCCCATGACACTTGAACTGTTACAAAAAAGTGTAGAAATTGTTGTAGACAGGAAGTCTGAGCTAAGGTTTTAGAGGGAATTTCCTGTTGCTAAACCCGAAACACTAGCCTCTCTATGTCTCTGGTCATCTAGTTTCCCACTTGATCTTTCCTCTTAGGTTTCACGGGGCAATCTCGTAGAAAATGCCCCTTGTTGCCACAACACAAACAGAGCTTAGACACCCTGAGTTGTTGCTGTTCTTCATCACTCAATGGCCCCCTAAGACTCCCTATCTGATTAGGCTCAGATTCTTCAGTTTTTGCTTTTCAAGGCATTTTGCGGTATGCAACAGTTGCAATATTCTCTGTGGAGAAGTCACATACAGCTGCCAACCTCCTAGAAAAATTTAATACCAAAGTTTATGAATTACTTCAAACCAGACTTCTCAGTATTGGAATCATTGCCACTGACAACGGCAGTAATATTGTCAAAGCCATGGGTTTCAGGGGATACTTCAAATTTCTATCTTTAGCTCATTGCATCAACCTAATTGTGCAGGAGATTTCTTCATGAAAGATGACAAAATCAATAACCTAATGGTCACCTGTCTCAGAATTTGCACTCACTTTAGTAATTCCTTCAAATCTCAGAAGCAGCTGAGGATCATTTATCATGCTAATAGAGTCCCTGAAAAAACCCTCATGCAGGAGGTTATAACCCAATGGAACTGCACATTCTACATGCTGCAATGCCTGTTTGAGCAATACAGGTCTAACAATGAATAAAGACTACAGAAAGGATGCAACTGCCCCAACTCTATTTAACGTGTACATTACCCCTTTAGCCAAACTCATACGTTCCCATGGTTTCAAGGTCATTTGTTATGCAGACGACACGCAAATAGTCGTCTCCTTAACATCCAAACCTGAGATAGTGGCAATTAATTTTAATAACTGCATGAGTCGCATTATATCCTGGATGATGGCTAACTGTTTGATCTAAATACCGGTAAAACCGAAGTGGTCATGTTCGGAAGAGATACCTCCATTTGGAATTCCACTTAGTGGCCGGAAGCAGCAGGGCCATGCCCTCGGCCTGTTAAACAAGTTAAAAATCTTGGGATCAAGATAGATGAACAGCTCACTCTCTCCGACCAGGTAAATAGTATTACATCCACATGCTTCTTTACGCTGAAGGTTCTTCGCAAGATTTTACCTTTCATTCCCATAGCCCTCAGAAAAACTGAAATTTCTGCCTTGGTTCTTTCCAAAATTGATTATTGTAATGCTCTCTATTTGGGAGCAAAAAGGAGTGTAACTCGCAAACTGCAGACCTTGCAAAATGCGGCGGCCCGTTTACTCCTAAAAATTCCAAAATTCAGCCCCATAAGCCAAGCTATTCGTGATCTGCACTGGCTACCTGTCCAGGCAAGGATCAAATTTAAATCCATGTGCATTTTGCACAAAACATTGCATGGGGCTGGGTCAGCCTACCTCAATCAACATGTTAGGCGCTACATCCCACAGCGAAAACTTAGATCAGCATCAGCCTCTCTGCTTGTGGTTCCAAGGATAAAGACTTCAAAGTGGGGTGGCAGAAGCTTTCTCCACCTGGCCCTGAAACTATGGAACACGATGCTGATTGGTCTTAGAAATCAGACCAATCTGCTGTTGTTCGGGAAAGCTTTGAAAACATGGTTATTCAATCCCAAACCTTAGCTGATTATGTGATCCTTGCACAGATTAATGACAGCTAGCGCTAAGACGCCTTGGCATACACGCGCTCTATAAAAACCCCTCATTTCATTTCAAGTCATGACAATGGAGATTCAATCAATCAATCAGGGAATTTTAAGCGTGCTACTCACCCGTGAGTGTCTCAAGGTGCTGGGGGGGGGGGTGCAGCTCCAGGTTATCCAAAAAGCCATGTCTTGAGGCTCTTCCTGAAAGTATGCAGATTAGGGGGGCGTCTGATGTTGACTGGGAGCTCATTCCAGGCCTTGACAGCGATGTAGGAGAAATCTCTTCCACCTGCTCTGGTTCTGCGGATGCACGGGGTTCTTGCTAGGGCGAGGTCGGCTGAGCTGAAGTTTCTTTTGGGTACGTGGAAAGAGACTCTTTCGTTGAGGTATTTGGGTCCGAGGTTGTAGGCATGGGTGAGTAGCTTGAAGGTTACTCTATTCTCTATGGGGAGCCAGTGGAGGTCTCGCAGGTGTTGGGTAATGTGCTCGTGTCGTGGGATGCCGAAATACGAGTCTGGCCATGCTGTTCTGGATGGTCTGGAGTTTGTGTAGCAGGGATTTGTTGATTCCAGCATAGAGGTCGTTTCCGTAGTCGAGTCTGCTGGTTATGAGTGCGTAGTTGACGGTCTTTCTGGCTTCGGTGGGATCCACTTGAAAGTCTTGCGGAGGATTCAGAGGGAGTTGAAGCAGGAGGAGGTGACGGCATTGATCTGGCGAGTCATGGTGAGGGAGGACCCGAGGATGATGCCGAGGTTCTGGGTGTGGTCAGTAGGGGTGGGCGGGTTTCTGAGGGTGGGAGGCCACCAGATGTTGTCCCAAGCGGTGGAAGAGGGTCCAAGGATGAGGTCCTCAGTCTTCTCCGAGTTGAGCTTAAGGCAGCTGCTGCTCATCCAGGCTGCGACATCTTTCATTCCTTCCTGGAAGCTGAGTCTGGTGTCTTCGGGGTTCTTCGTGAGGGAGAGGATGATCTGGGTGTCATCGGCGTAGGATACTTTGCTGAGTCCATGCTGTCTGATGATGGTGGCGAGGGGGGCCATGTAGATGTTGAAGAGCATTGGACTGAGCGATGCTCCTTGGGGGTACTACGCAGTTGATTTCTGTGGGTTCAGACAGGAAGGGTGGGAGTCTTATCCTTTGGGTTCTGCTGGCGAGAAAGGAGTGGATCCAGTCAAGGACGGTTACTCGTATGCCGGCGTCGTGGAGTCTGGCTGCGAGAATGCGATGGGAGACTGTGTCGAAGGCTGTGGAGAGGTCTAGCAGGATGAGAGCCACGGTGTGGCCCTGGTCGAGGAGCTTGCGGATGTCGTCGGTGGCGGCAAGGAGGGCGGTCTCGGTGCTGTGGTTGCTGCGGAATCCGGACTGGGAGGAGTCGAGAATGGCGTTTTCTTCGGTGAAGGTGGTTAGCTCGACGTTGTCGATTTTCTCCATGACCTTGGCTGTGAAGGGAAGGAGAGAGATGGGACTGTAGTTCTTCAGGTCGGTGGGGTCAGCGAAGGGTTTTTTGAGGAGGGGCTTGACCTCTGCCTGCTTCCAGTCATCAGGGAAAATGCTGGATTCAAAGGTGGCATTGATGGTGCGGCGTAGTTCGGGTGCTGTGGCGGCGGTGGCTCTGTGGAAGATGTGCGGAGGGCAGGGGTCCGTGGGGGCTCCTGAGTGGGTGCTCTTCATGGTCGTGGTGGTATCTTCTGTGGTGACCGGGGCCTAGGCGGTGATGGTGGGCTGGCTGTCATTGCTGGAGGGGATGGTGGTTTCTGTTATCTGTTCGCTGAAGTTGTCATAGAGGGTCTTGATTTTCAGGTGGAAGTTGGAGCCGAGCTTGTTGCAGAGGTCCTGGGAGGGTGTGACGTCCGTGGCTTCGCTGGGGGGTTTGGTGAATTGCTGGACGATGTGGAAGAGTTCCTTTGAGTTGCTGGAGTTGGTGAGGATTTTGTTCCGGATGAAGGGAGATTGACTTGTGCTTGGGCTAGTGGAATGTCTTTATTAAATGCAACTGTCTTTTAATATTTTCACACAGGATTTCAGTAAGGAGGAATGTATAATAAGACAAGCAATTCCATTGTTGCACAAGCTACAGGACCATTTGAATTAAGTGGCACAAACATACACAAATATTAATGAAGAAGCAGCTACTTTGGTCAACAGCTTAAACCTTCGAATGAACACAAATGAGATTGTGTCCTTCGAAGAGTACATTTATACCACGGTACTGGTTACACAGTATAAAAAAGGGCTACCAACTTTTACTCCATTTTCATCAGTGGATGTGTCCATTTACCAGAACTTGAAAGTCAGAAAAGTGGTAGACCAAGAAGATGAATAATTGTAACTTCGAGGGCATAGCATAATTGAAGTGCTGACTTCAACCTCTGTAGAACACCCACCAGTAGTAACAGTCATCTGTCTCTAACCTACACCATCAGCAGCATAATTTTGACTCCCATAATTTCAATGGATTAGTTTATCAAAATTTCATGACTTAAATCAAGAGCACAGGTGCCGGCAACTTCAAAACTGTCAATGTCAACAACTATGGTAAAGGAGAAGATAATACATGATTACTTGGATGACCAAAAAGTAGTCTACTTTGATCAAGAACCAAAGTCATTTGTTGAGGAACCCACAACAAATGTGTCTTTGGATTTAAGATCAGATTAGCAATTATTTTTAAGAGCTGAATTTATTGTTACACTTTAGCAATACCATATTTTAGTTCATTTTACATGCAACATTCATCAATTTGCAAACATATAAATTAGAGACCGTACACAATAACAGTTAAAAGTAAATTATAATCCATGTACACCCGTAACATGTTTCATGACTCTCTGTTGATTTCTGTTTTGAAGGCTATATGGAAGAATAAAAGAAGAAACAGTGAAGAGAGAAAAAAGAGATATATAAATACCCAATATAGAAAAGCGATGGAGGAGGTTGTCAGCCTAAAGAACAGTAGCTCCATCCCATGGCTCTATTCCATTAAAGAGCAATTGGGAACACTAGGAAGGGACACACATTAGTCCAGTCCATCTCTAGTAAATAACAATATTAAGGCAGTGGTCAAAGAGAAATATTGGACCAACATAACCCACTCCCACCACCAGAATGCCAAGGCGGGTGGGCTGGTTGTAGACTTTTTGTCATTTAAACCTACTCCTAAACTAGAACATGTACCACTTTGGTGCATACATTTCTTTTGAAACTTAGAGTAAGCACATTGCTTTTTAATAAGTTTACCTATAAATGGAACTCCACCCATTCCAAATCTCAAAATTGTCCATTCTGCAATTGTAACACGGAAGACGTAGAGCACGTATTATTTTTGTGTCTGGTTTACATTAAAACCAGGAGGTCCTGGCTCAGACCCATCTGTATTTCCTTGGGTGTGAGACACTGTAGAGAAGCTTACAGAATCTTAAGGACAGATTGTAGCCACTCAATTGCACTAGGTAAAGGCAGTTACCCTCAAGCTGTCTGGCAAATAAGTAAAAT